>CACRXP010000009.1:2628020-2647964 GCA_902702965.1 Spirometra erinaceieuropaei
GAGGAGGAGGAGGAGGAGCGAAGGTAGGTCAGAGGAATGGCTGGTGGCACTAATGCCGACGTCGGCAAAAGAACGAACGCCTACCTGAAACCTGATTTCCGAGCCAAAACGCAGCCTTCGAGTCGGCGTCCTTGGTTGGCAGAGAGTCAGGTGGCCTGTTCTCCTTCTCGCCCTGGTCATTGTTTTGTCCACGGCCGGCCTTTTGTTCACAGTGTGACAGCATGAAGCGCACCAGTGTGCGTCCATGCAGACGCACATTGATGGCCGCAAACAGCGGGCAGACGCTGGATTCACTGTCTTCGCCGAAGATGCCCGTGGCAGGAACACCCGACGAACAGCGAGCCCGGAGACGAAGCCAGTAGACAAAGCCGCGGCAGTAGACGGCCGCCCAGCATTTGCTATCTAGGAAATCTTTGTGTCGAGTCAGCACCAAGTCCAGTCGAGCGTTGATTGCATGCCACTGAGGGGAAATACAGGAGTTGTGTTAAAACCACCGAGCATACGCGCAGGATGGGTCGTCTATGACGAAGGACACCATGGCCTTGAGAGAAGGCAGTGGGAAATTGCGCGCGAATCGATTGCGGAGGCACTGGAGGTGAGCTTGGGCGCAGTAAATGGCGCAGTAAATGATGAGTCTTTAATAAAAAGTAAGCTGTTGGTGTGCAGCTTTGGGTCTCGAAGATAATATTATCTCTCCAGTTAGCAACCCTTCAATTCATAACGTTGAGGCACTATAATGTAAGTATAAGATCCGGCTAAACTTACTTCCTATCTGATGACGACCAAGATGCCGCTGATGCAAGGACATACCCTTAGGTTCGAACGAGCAATACAATTGCCTAGTGCGAGACCGCCGGGTGAAAAACACTCCGTAGGATAAAACCAACGAACTTGGTTGACGTGCCCTTATATGGTGAACAGTGTCCACATGATGTGGAGGCTCAGTGAGCGTTGACGCGGCGGCTGGCGACGGTTCATGTGTTATTTGACCTCTTCGATAACACGTTCCCCCCCCCGCCGTTCTTAACCACTCCCTATGTTGTTGGACATGCCGTCAAGGTGCATGATTGACAGTTGTGGCAAACGCCTGATCAGGGGACGGATGCATGTGCAGTCCACAAAAGGCAGCCGCCTAGACCCAGTAAACGTCCTGACTGGCAGAGGCCAGCCGGCCTGTCCACCCACGCGTAAAGTATGCGTTGTCCGGTACAATTATGTAAGAGGCCACTCGTGCTCTGGCATCCATGGACGTGATCCTGCCTCGGGTCGGCAACCACACTGTCAGTTGCCTTGGTTGGGCAGCGTAGTCATCATGCTTGATGGGCGAACTACCGGACATAATGCCGAACATGTCTAAAGTCTTCGGTGTATTCCATCCACTTACTTTATTAGTGGGTTGTATGGCTGAGCCAGTTTCGTGTTCTGGTAAACACCGCTTCTTTTCTAATTATTAAAGCATTCGTTATGCCTATAACAGTCGCCAAAGAAGCTTACATCGAACCTCGTGGGTCAGTGATCTGTATTATAATCGTCTTTGACAACCATTTAGCTAGGATCGAAACCTACTTGGCTATTCGGAGGATGTCACAACTGGTGGTAATTAGTACTGCATGTATATATGAATGCAATGTCCCACCAACAAAGAAAAATCGAGTGGTACTGCAACCTATAAAAAGGACGCACAGACCGGCCACGACCAGAAGTACAAAGATCTAACTGGACTGGAAGCAGCCAATGAAGGAAGAGGCAACGTCTTCTAGCTATACATTTTCCTTTGGAGCCGATTGGGCGATAGGACAAAAGGAATACAATGGGTACTGTGACACTTCAAGCAGTGAATTCACCGTGGTTTGAAAGAAAAATAACAGACTCACGTCCAAATAGTGGCTGATGTAGACGCAAAGAGCATCCACAACAATGCACTGCAGGTTGGCGTGGGGTGTTGGAAGTTTGACTACATCCCTTAGCTTTTCGTAGTCGGACAGCAGTTCAGACTTGTCCGCGAGAGACTGCTGTATTTGCGAGACCTTAGTGGCAACGTCCTCCTTCTTAGCGGGTTTGTTGTTTTCGAGATCCAATAACTCAATAAAAAGTCGATTGAGGAAGGCGTGCGCCTCGTCGACAGTCCGTTTGGAAGAGTGCGCAAGATGTTCCGCAGTCATCCAGGCCGCTCTTCCAGCAGATTGCTAATAGTAATTTTAAAAAATATGAGTTCAAACCGACAAACAGCCGAAAAACGTAGCAAGCCGTACTTACGAGACTGTAGATGCTGGAAAGTACACCAACAAGCTCCAATTTTGTAAAAATGCTTCGGCTTGGAGTCTCGTCCAACTTCACGTCAGGCGATAGACGAGGAACGCAGGCATCGAGGTGTGCGAACATGGATTGAGCATTGAAAATTGTCGGCAGTCCGGCAAACACTTCTTCATCGGGGTTCTCGCTACCCGCAGTCTGATTAAGGACATCAAGTAGCTTGTCCTTCAGAGTGGGAACTAACTTACGAAGCTAAGTAGAATGAGTAATTCAAGAAAGACAAATAAACAAACGGTACCTGAGACGTGACGAGGTCGAATTCTTTAAAGAACAGAAAGAGCCGGTCTAGGGCCTCCATCGACTCACCCAAACAGACACAGTCAGACAGTGAGAGCAGAATGTAGAAAGGCCGTAGCAGTAGTTCTGTATATGGTGAGCTCCTAGCGTTACGAAAACGTAGGCAGCGATTCAGAGCATGTACGCAATATGACTTCAGAAATTGGGTATCAGTAATGTCTCTCTTGGGTTCGCAAGATAAAAAAGAAAACAGTCGGTTATCTCAGGCGCCCTTGTCTTCCGTCAATATTGAGATTGTCACAAGTCAGTATTTTGGGAAGTCACTTATTGATTTCAACTGCAACCACCTAATCAAACAAAGATGCAGTTGTGTGTTGTCAATCTAACAATGCGTCTAGGCACCACTTAAGTGAGCAAAGCTAATGTTACACAAACAAAGCATTCAATAGGAGGTAAGAAAAAAGGTGTATTTGGTAATCTTGTCAATTACTGTACACAAAAATGAGATGAGGACCCAGCTGTGATTGATTGAAAGTTCGGCGAGCACTCCCAAACATAAAGTACGTTCGAGGGCCATATTTTGCCTTCTAAATTAAATTGAGGTCGAGTCGTATACAGGTCATAGGCAGCAATTAGTCGTTAAGTCTAGGAACCGAGAGGGCATGTGGTACAGCCTGACAGACTACGGCAGTTAACAATATCTGGTGCAGTAACGGATTAAAAACTATGTTCGAAAAGATGGACGATTGTCACAGACTCGGAGAGTGAAACCTGTAGTACTGAGAGAAGCGAATTTACTAATTCACAGGCTGAAACTTAATACATCTAAGCATCAGCTTCAAATGCCATGAAGCAGACATCCTCAGCAAGTGTGGCAATTGCGTGAAAAGGGTACCACTGGGGTACTGCTTAAGCATTTTAAAATAAAACAATTGCCGCAACGACTATACCGACTCCCGTTTGGTACGTGAAAGGATGGCGGAGGGTAATAAGAGTTTAATCTCCAGACCACCACTGTTTATTAGCAATCTATGCTTATTAATTAACCTTTATCTACCGAGCTCTGGACACTATGTATAGCGCAGCTTGAGTCGGTGTGACTCGGGCGGACTTCTCATAGAGCATTTTGGGGTTTATAGCGAAAGACAAAAATATGAGTAGAGTTCCAAGACGAAGAATTAAATAAACACAGGAACCGTGAAGAATAAGAACATGAGTGGAGGGCAGACGATCCACGCTAGATTTTGAAATTTCGGAGACATTTAGGGGTTTCGTGACTATATACTACAGATAGACATAAAGATACTTTGTGGCGAGATAAATACTATTCTGATTTAGCAAGATAAACTCTCCGTAACTCGGAAAGCGATGATCCTGTGAAAGATGCACAGACCCCCCCCCCCCTCCTCATCCAAAAGTAGTCATGTCTTCTGGACAAGATCAGAAAATAAAAATTTCAATGTTTTACGTATGCGGAGAGTATTGGGATCATTCTACTGTGTCGCTGTAGAAGACATGCGATCGATCGCTCTCAAGGTAACTGTGGAAATGTCCTACGTGAAAATGGCACTATTTGCAGGCATTGTCTGCAAAACCGTTGATTGAGAAATCAGAAGAAACTGTCTCATTCCATGTCAATGACATACACCACGGAAAACAAAGTACTCGTAACGCGCCCGCACAATTTTACAGACCGGGAAGTCTGTAGTGTTTACTTTATCGTAGTTGTCAATTTAGGCAGCAATTAAACGTCAAAGTGGCAAAGATGCCTAACTCTCGTGATACAAAATCAACGGGAAGCACGGCTTGTTACTGTAAACGGTCATTACAGATTCGTAGCCGAGAACCTAGCCACGAATCGTGGAAAAAGTAGGACCAGCTGCCAAACTGAAAGACCCGGTCCCACGAGACTTTTCAGATTGTGGTGCATTTTAAAAAACGGTCAAGGAGAAAAGCTTCTGTATGGCATTTTCCCTCAGTAATTTATTGTAGCCTTTCTTAGAGCGTATACTGATTTTCAGAGCACGACTTAGGACTTAACTGATGCTCGCGCTCTGAAATAGAATGTACCCATGTAAGACTTAAGAGTTAAAGGACGCTGAATTTAGTGTGAACTGCTACGTCCGAAAACTTTGGTCCCTGTACATAATTTTATGAGCACGATCGTTCTCATTTATTCTATTTAGCAAATATTTATATGTTTCCTCTGAAGCAGCAGGCAATAGCTTGGAACAAACATGCAGGTATGATCTGGAATTTAAAACCAAACTTAGGTCTTATGTGGTCTAATGTTCTGCCACTTTATCAAAGCAACTCAGTACGAACAACGCTTTTGACTGGTGCGGATGGGTGTTGCGGGCAGCCGTTATGCCCAGCCTTGCATCGTTATCCAAGGCCTCGCTGCCTCAAGATGATTCACCCCGGCGGCGAGCCTTTCTAGACGCGCTGAGCTGCAGCCACTCGACCAAATTCAGCTTGGACAAACTTTCCCCCACACAGTCGAAGCTGCTCATGAGCTACTTGGACACATCTGCACCCATGTGACTACAACCTAAACCACTGGAACACCAACCCTCGGCAAATGCGGCTCACACTGATTGGAGCCCAATCGAGCTTAAGCCACGAATCTAAAAAAGCGTCTCCCGCCACTGTTCCAGGGACTCCAGGCATGATTGGTCGCAGTCAACACCAGTCCTGGCCTCGCCAGTGGCCACTGCCACCTGAGAAGGCAACTGTGTTTCCTCAATACAATAAACCCGTCAATTTGGTTAATGTTGTCTTCTCCTTACAACTTGCGATTTGACCTAATGCTTGTAGTACCCTTAGTACACATTATCCCCGCCTAGCCGCCACATAGTGAAGTTGATTAGTGCTTTATCTTCTACAAAGACCTGGTCGGCTGAGGGTATGCGCATAAACCGCTGATCTGCGCTAAGAAAGGAATCCCAAGACTAGGTTCACTGAAGAGAGACGGTTATATAATCAGTTGTTGTACTGCTTAAGGAGTCGATTTTCATGAAGCAAGGAACTATTTTAAGTGCAACAGTTAATGCTCAGATACCGTCCTCATCTGAAAAATCCAACTAAATAAGCTTAAGAGGATAGAGTTTTTATTCTGCCTCTACCACGTTAGGTAGCATCCAGCAAAAAAGGGGTATTTAGTCGCACCTGGAGTCGGGGTACATAAGGCTATATCCTTGCAACGTTTGTTCGACGACAACATTATAAACTTACATAACGGTCATTTCTGACGAAAGCTCTTCATCTCGAACACAACTACTTATTGACTTTTTAAATCGCAAAGCTACCACAGGGATCAGTCTCTGGATTATCCGAAAATCAACACGGATGGACTGGTAGAACTGATGTCTGTAGCCGTTGGGAATAAATATCTAAATTTGAAGCACGTTTTTTGTAGAACGAGACTGAGATTTCGACTCTGAAAATCAGGGAACGATTTTTCAAAATTACCCAAATTGTAAACTGAACAACCAGTGAGACCGTTCAACCGTCGTCTCCGACGACGTCAACCGTGGGCCCCATAGCAAGGTGGAGCAGTGACGGTGGCTTGCGAGTGAATTATTTTATAGTGATAGTAGACTTGTGCTGAATTCACCGTACTCTCTCCTGCCCCATTTGGACCCCGTGTTAAGACATTGTCAAGAAGGCTGGAAGCGGGGAGGGCGCAGGCGGATAGCACGGTCGAGCTCGCACCTTTGTGTTCCACGCCACACCCCCTGGTCCACACGGCAAATAACTAGGTCTTTTAACCAACAACAGCAATGGGGGATGGCACGGCCGAAATCGCACCTATGCGCGCCATCACACCCGCCTCGGAGCCCACAGAGTGGGAGTGCCATAAAAGCTGTATTAAGAAAAAACTCCGCTCCATACATCAGCGTCTCAGGATGACTACCGTGCACATCCTCAGCTTGGTGTTGAGATGGAGACCGTGACGGTTCCAGACGGTGTTCTGCAGACGGTCGAAGGCATGAGTGGCGTTGGAAATCCGGAGGGCCACTTCGTCGTCGACTTTGGTGTTAGGGGAGAGCATGCTGCCCGGGTATGTGAAGCTGTTCACAATTTGTAGCTGGGCGCCGTTCATGTTGATTTGGGGTACGACGTAGGCAACGTCGGGTGGCGGTTGATGTATGTGCACCATTTTCTCCGTGTTTATGACCAAGCGGAATTTGTCGCAGGTGGCGACAGAGAGATCCATGCTCCTTTGCATGTCCCCTTCCGACGTGGTGTTGAGGGCGCAGTCGTCCGTGGACGTTGATTGTGGATACACGCGACAGGAAGTGCATCCGCATGTGGTTGAGCAGGTGGACGCCGTCCTGTAGGCGATACGGACCCCGGGGCGTTCATCACGGTAGGCGTCCATCAGCATGGCAGAGAACATAAGACTGAGGAGGGCAGGCGTGAGAACGCAGCCATGCCTCATTCCGAAGGTCACTGCGAGTGCCTCTGAGACATCCCCATTGCCCATAACTCGCGCCATCATGCCATCATTGAGCTGACGCACCATCTGAGTGAATCGTTCTGGACAGCCAAATTTCTGCATTATTTTCCACAATCCGTCGCGATTCACCGTGTCGAAGGCTTTCGTCAGATCCACAAAGGCAGAGTACAAGTGGGTCTGCATCTCCTGGCACTTCTCCTGAAGTGACGAGCGACGAAGATCATGTCCGTGGTCCCCGATGACGGCTGAAGCCACATTTGCTTACCACCCTATTCCAGATGGTGGTTCAGGCATTTGAGAATAACGCGAGTGAAGATCTTCCCAGCTATGTTCAACAGGGAAATTCCTCTGTGGTTGTCGCAGATAAGGCGGCTCTCTTTGCACTCGTAGAGGTGGACGATTGTGGCGTCCTTGAAATCCTGCAGGACTTCTTCTCGACGCCACACCTTCTTGAAGAGCGCCGACAGAAAATCCGTGAGTCGGAGAGCACTGTGCTTGTAGATCTCAGCAGGGATCGCGTCCGATCCGGCGCCTCCCCGCTTGAGAACTGCTGCATGGCCCTGATGGTTTCGTGGAGAGAAGGCGGAAGATCGGGGACAACGCTGGTCTTCACTTGAAGCAGACGGGCGGTGGCGGCGTCGAAGATGGTGGAGGGTCGGTTGAGGACGCCTTTGGAGTGTTTGGCCCATTGCGGTAAGACTTGTGTCTTTTCGGTGAGTAGGGTGCTTCCGTTGGCGCTGAGAAGAGGAGCAGTTACTTTGGTTGGCGGACCATAGACCGCTTTGGTCGCGGAGAAGAAATTCTTCCATTCGTTGCGGTCCGCGTATCCTTGGATCTCCTCGGCCTTGCGAGCAGTCCAAGCGTCCTGCATCTCCTGCAGCCACCGTTGCACAAGTCGGCGACTACGGTAGAAAGCTGCTTTGTTGTCATCAGTGGGGCGGTTGACGTAGGCTTTGTGCTGGCGGTTCTTCTAGACGAGCAGATTTCTGATGGCAGCTTCGCTGTTGTTGAGCTAGTCCTGGTTTTGTCGACGTGCGCGACCAACGACAGTCAGGGCCGTCGACTGGACTGTGTCCGGCAGTTGGCACCGTCGGTTCTCAACGGGGGCTTTTTTGTCGGCGGTATCGGCGACATCGGTGGCGGCGACATACACATTAAGTTGCTTCGCCATACCCTCGATGCCGGTACGAACTAAAAACCCAGGCACCAAGTTAGCGAATTTCCGATGCTGAAAGAAACAGATGAGAGGGATCGAAGTTATCATTGGGTGTTCTCGCCGATGATATCATTTAGCACGCGATGAATGTTAAGCCATTTGCCTGTCATTTAAAATACAGCTAAAAGGATGAAGTGAGCAGTTCTGAGACATCGGTTTAAGCATTAGAGAGAAATATGGCTTTTAAGTTAATTTATAGCGATGGTGGCAGTGATTCTTTTTATAGACTTTACCTAGACTTCAGTTTTGTCAATTTATCTCTTTAAGATTTTGCGTGAACCCGCATTGACTTAAGTCTTCGATTCAAAAATCCAAGAGTAACCTGCGAGCCCGACTTCTGAGGCTCACGTAAATGACTCCAGAATTCCATTTGAGGGTGTGTTGGAAAAATTGGAGCAGAATATTTTTTTTCCTTTGCCATTAGCATCCCTCCAACCATCGAGAGAGCCTTACAGTAGTGGTCGACATGAAAATGAGCTGAGTCCCCTTAGTGTTAAGTGGCAATTTTTGGTGCATCCTGGGTTGTTTAAACTTTAGTGCTTAAAGACCCCCAGATTCACAAAACGTGTGATAACAAAGAAGGAAGGAAATGTATAAGGAATGTCCAAAGACAAGATGTCTAATGACGGGAGACCTTTCTTGATGAGTACTTGGTTTCGTTCACTAACTCAAAATAATTGCTGACCTACTTTGGCAAAAGCAAGTACGCACTCCTTAACCTTTATCATTTCGATGGAGGTCGTTATTTCCCAGTCCCACCGCCAAGACTGCGAACAGACGAGCTTTAGGTCTAGGTCGGGAAAACTGAGGGGAGTTGGCACAAATGGCCTGCTAATTTTCCTACTCGAAGAAAGCTGTCGACTTATCTCGACTTATCTGAAATGGTTTAGCGATAAGCTGTTATGTTAACATTCATCGTCGTGCCTTCAGAGAATACACACTGCGAGAAGGACTGGAAACAAGAAAGAATTTTTTTCTTGAACGTGGCGATGGAGCCGTTGACTGTTTCGCCTGCGCTCATTGTAACATTCACGCTCCCCTAAATCAAACCGTTCATTTTTTATCCTTTGTTTCGTCCCTCCTTTGCACTTCCCTGTGCAAGCAGCTGAAATTGCTTGTGTGGGTGGCGGATAATGTCTTGTTTATCTGCTTTTACCCCATTATCATACATGAGGTTAAGAGGCGGACGTTTTCAATTAGCCGTGCTTCGTTATTGCGTACACAGCCGCGCTAAAGAACTGAAATACTCCTAAACAACTCCATAAACGCTGCCACCTGGACGTAAAAGGTCGACCTGGCTTACTTGCAGACCACTGGTAACTTTGGGATACAGCATCGAATTTGTCGTTCCTTGATAATGTGATCCATTATTCGACAAGATCCTAAGTTTACGTGTACACTGTGTTAGCGAGTTCTGTACTGGACAGAACGCAGTCACACCCACCGGAATGCCCGAGTTCGCGCCTCCAACCTGGTTAGCTTTACCTTAACAATGTCTGTCAGTTTGTATCCCTATAAAAATGGCCGTGAATAATTAGCCTAGAAGTTCAAGGGCAT
The DNA here is from genome assembly GCA_902702965.1 of Spirometra erinaceieuropaei. NCBI lineage: Eukaryota > Metazoa > Platyhelminthes > Cestoda > Diphyllobothriidea > Diphyllobothriidae > Spirometra > Spirometra erinaceieuropaei. Next base: position 2,637,806 of record CACRXP010000009.1, read on the forward strand.
GTTTCACTCAGCAAGCCTGACTGAACTTAGTTTGATGTTTGACGACCTGACTCGCTTCGGGTGGGCAACGCAAGAACCATATACTTTCTGAACGTCAGGACACCCCTCATCGAGATGGACAGGACACCCTATCACACGATGCATTGCGTCACATGGTCTGCGCGCTGCCACCCTGGACCACGTAAGCACCTCTGTAGCGGCAAGCCGAACCACTCGACCGAGTTTTCTGTGTGTCTCAATTTTATACTCCAGTTAAAACAACTCGCAAGCCCAAACGCGTCCACGGGATCACCGGAAGCGATGAGAACCACCAAATAACGCAGGCTTGTTATGTACAAATCTCACGCGCTCCTATGACGGTACAATGTCAAGACAACCGAGCAGATCCCAGGTGCGGTGACTGCCAAAACAAAACAGACATCCAACCCTGGTTCTTCATATTTGTCAGTCTACTTTCGGGACAGGGTACCTGGTTTCATGCAGATTAAATAGCCGCTGCTGTAACCTTAATGTCGGCCCTGAGTAGGTAGCCTTCTAAATTACGACCTTTAGACCACCGTTATAATTTTAGTGTGGCTTTGCTTGTTTATAGCAAGTAATTGCACATTAGATCAGAAATGGTCTGAGTTCACTCTTCCTTCCTATGAGTCAATCCCACCGAGAATGACAGTGGACACAGAGACCTACGTAGTTAGAAGTTGCGTCTATATTATGCTACATACGGGCTCAAATCTCGTAGGGGCGGTAATTGTCCTGAAGGTCACCTTAATAGGTCGTCACTGCAGTCTGACCCTCGATCATGAGGATGACCGGGAAAGCCCGCTGGTTGCCAGACTTCCGGGTCGCGATATCTTGCTTGCCTAATAGCTACTCACTTTAGATTTCTTATGATGAAAAGAGCGCTGGTATGCAACATAGGATTTCTGTGTATTTCTCCCTTTAAACTGCACGCATGAACACGTTGAGCACGATACCTGGAAACACCCGTTCGACTAACCGGGCTCTTCGGCCTCACATTTATACCGCGCTTAACGACAGCAACTCGTCAAAAGTGGGCCTTCTTAGGGCTTCTGAAGTCTCAAAGAACTTAGATTTAGTCGCGAACGGTTGCTGTCTATCGCTCTACCTCAAGTCCCAAAACGGTGACCCCGACGTGAACCAGGCTGACGACAGTCGAAAGGCAACACCCCGCATCTCTTCCCGCCCCGTTAAGCCTGCCCCCAGAGTGGAGTACGTGACTGTCAACGTGTTGTCGCAATCCCGGGTAGATGTGGACCCCCTTCATATGTCGATTAAAACCTAGGTGTTCAGCATGCTCAACCACGTTATGACGTCCTGACGATAGCAAAACTCCCTGCTAATTCAGACTTCACTGAGAGGGACACACCTATCTTTCAGCACAACGTACCAAAGCGCAGACGTATATTGACCAGAAGACCTAGCACACATTACAAGCAAGCTATCAGAACTGATGTACAAACCAGGCCCTATGTATGTACCGGTCGCACAGTTTCATTAGTCGATCTACTGTTCGCCCGTCTTAGGTTGGCGAGATCTACACGGTAACATTTGATCTCGCGGGCTTATCAATCGTTACCGACCTTGACCGGCTGGCGCAGACTGTTAACGAACAGCCGACCCACACCGTTTGCTGCCACTACGCTCAAATCCTTCTGTACAGCACCAATCCGCTCATAAGATGCCACTTATAAACTTCTATTAAACAAAACTAGACTTTCTGATTGTGGGAACCAGATTATGTCAGTTATCTTAACTACTGCAGCCTACATTTCTCTTTCCTGATTGGATTATTTAGGCCTGCGGATGGTTGCCCGAAATTTCTTCGATAGTACAATCGTTTAGACAGTCAGCAGCGCCGTCTTCACAATGACCAAGGGGAAGATATGAAAGCAATGTGCTACAGGTTACTGCTCAAACTGTGATACGTCATTCTCCAGGATATCTTCTCCGATTTCGTAACAATCAATACTGTGTAAAGGCCCGGGACTAGGTGGTCCTTTCAAACAAGAACATCACTTTTAATACGCGGCCGAATCGACTTTTTCTTGCTTCCAGCATTCAAAACAAAGTCAACGTTTTTAGAAGTGCAGAAACAAGTGTTCGGCAAAAATAATATAATTGAAACTAAAACAGTGAGATTTTACTGCACTCGGGAGTCACTTTAAAACGACGAGGGTAGCGTGAGTGAGGGTGCACAATTCTCTACATAGTAACCTCCAGTTCCGCGCAAATTTCGTATCCATTTCCGATGGACTTGCAGAGCTCGTTCAACTTCTTGCGATCATCTGAAAGGAGTCCAAACAGCACTGAGAGACATGACTCATATTTGAACAATAAACATGTCGTGTCGGGAAACAGGGCACGCAGAAGTTGTATTCACCTGTTGAATTTTGGTAGAGGGGCGCTCACCGGTCGTTCCTACGGAACTCCCTCAATTTGAGGACATGTTTCAGTGGCACCTTTCACCCAATCTTCGTGGTCACTCGATGGAGTTACGAACAACAATGTTCAGGCTAGATCTTCGTTCTGAATTTTTCACGCAGAGGGTAGTGGAGAAATGGAACGATCTCCCTCAGTCAGTCGTGGAGGCAACGTCTCTGCAACTCTTCATGAAACGCTTGGATGATTATTTGTGTCCCCTGTTTTCCCTCGACAGTCTGAATCTGAACTAAGACCCCACGTCCACACAACTATTTTCTCTGAAACAATGCTACTCAAATGAACCAAGTACTGTTTTAATAGCGAATTGTTTTATTGTCCGTGTACAGTTATTTCTAACGAGCTAACATGTAATCAATAGGGTTTTCAAAGGCTTTGCCAATTATCCTTACCAAAAGAACTGAAATCCAGTTGTGTCTTAGAGCTCTCTCTCGAGTCCAACCAGTAGCCGCACAGAGGCGCATGATATAAGCAGAATGATAATACCGACAAAGACAAGGGAGACTGGAATGGCCATTTCTGGCTTGTTAGACGTCGTCAGCCAATCATACCCAACCCCGAAGTGTGGAACACCCGAGGCTCGAATTCGCGACCTGTTAGTTAGAAGTCCACGCCTCTAACCACTGCGCCACGAGCCCGTTGCCCTGTCGGTTTTCGATCGGAAATATACAACGGTAGGGGCCGCTCACCGATCGTCCTTACGGAACTCACTCGTTCCGTTGTGCCTTACGGGCTCTCGCTCGAACCCACCCAGCAGCCGCACAACGGCGCATGAAATATAGGCAGTATGTTATTACCGACAAAGACAAGGGAGACTGGAATGGCTGACGACGACTACTAAGCCAGAAATAACCATTGCAGTCTCCCTCGTCTTTATCGGCAGTGCTATTCTACCTAGAATTTTGTGTGTATTTGTACGTGTCTTGTCAACGAGAAAACGGTTGGAGTGAAAATTAAAATACAGACAATAGCTTTGGGTTCGATGTGGGCTGACAAATTAAGTTGGAGAAAATCGCACGGTAATTCAGATGAACATCGAGGGCAGAGCTCGTTTAGCAGGCCGATGTGGATGCGACCAGATCTGCCTAAGTAGCAATAGGGCTCCCTCAGCATTGATTGAAAAACAAGTAATTTGGGGAATTAATACGTCAAGGATACTGCGTTCTGTAGGTATCACACAGTTACGCTATCAGGACAGCGCGCGCGAACCGGGCCACGCGGTAGAAGGGGTACGAACGGAGTTATTGGGAAAGCACACCCATAATAGATGTCAATATTCGAAGTATGGCAGCACGCCCACGTGCAGTCTCAGATCGCGCCGGTTTGGATCGGATCCGATGCTGATGAAGTCTGCCATCACTATAAAAGATTTCGTGCGTAAGTCACTGTCCCAATTCTCACCCTACTGTGAAGTACACAGTGGACATCGTTACTGACGACACTCGAACCGTCGCATGCGTTGTGTATGTGCCTCCAAACGGGCCACGCTAGGCCAGCATGGGGGCAGGCGTTATCGGATTTGCGCACCATAACAAATGCCAACATTTTGGTGTGCGGTCGCAGACCCGGTTGTCGGTAGACGTCGCGCACTCTGGAACCCCTGCCGCCCCGCCCCCATTATTGTTGCTGGTCAAAAACCTGGTCATCTGCTGTGTGGACCAGGGGGTGCGGAGTGGAGTCCCAAGGTGCAGGCTCGACCGTGCCAGCCACCTGCATCCTCACCTACTTCTGATCTTCTTAACTCTGTCTTGACACGGGGTTCAGATGGGGGAGGAGGAGAGAGTGCGGTAGATGCTGTGCAAGTCTTCATTCACCATAGAATAATTCACGCACAAGTCACCGTCCCTGCTCCTGCCCTGCTGTGGAGCACACGGTGGACATCGTCGAAACCGACAGTCAAACTATCGCATGAAATTATGCCGGAAAATTCAGATAAATTTAAGTAGTCAAAAAGGCACCTGAGCTTATTCCTTGTTGATGTTTAATGGGGGTTTAAAAGGAATTAAGACCTGAGTACCGGCACTAACCAAAAGCATAAACATGATCTTATCGTTTCGGCAGTCAGCCATGTCCCAAGTTCGTCTTTTACTTTGAAACCAGATTATACGGATGAAAGTTAATCCTACGTGAATTATATCGATCTCACTTTCCACATGACGTGAGTCTTTAGCTCTACTGTTGCCGATGATCATATGTAATTAAGATTGACTAACAATGGCAGATAAGCTAGCAACTGTCGGCTTAGGCCGAAAACCTCAAACTTCCGTGGGCGACTTGCGAACTGTTTACATTTGCCAACCTCGACAGTAAACAACCCTGTCATAGCTGCGTAGTGCGACCGCGGAAAATCGGCCTATATGATGCCAGGACGTTTGGTTTATGCCTGGGATGGAATGACGGCAAACGGGTTTTCAGTCTCGCGAAGTCTATCACTGCCTGGCGGATGTAATATGAAGGCTTGCGTTGAAATTCAGCGTCGAGCTGCTATGGTAACTTCCGACGGGATGAGGTCATGTGCGTTACGCTCCATTAAAAGATCTCAGATGCAACCTTAAAGATGGAATAAGCGCACTGTGGGAAGGGGATTCACCGATCAGGCTACAGAACCTTTCTGCCCATCGAGACTTGGGGTTCAAGCTGAAGCCATCGCAGGTTGTCTTACGATGACCAGTAGTATATGCAGGAACAATTTCGACCGGACACACGTGGTTCGCCGGTAGTGCCTCTGCATGACGCATTGCTCGAGAGGCTCGGCTCATCGGTGGGTCCCCCCGCGTTCTCTGTGTGCTTACTAATGAATACTCCAGTTTCGAACTATCAACTTTTAATCTCCCCATAAATTAATGCGCTAACTTGGAGTAATTCCATCGGAACGAACCTTCTTCAGCTGGGTATGAATAAATGATATAGGCAGAATGGTACCGACAACAACAACAACAACAAGTGTTCCGTAACATGATCAGTGAGCGCCCCTCTGCCACTGAATAAGTGAGCTAAAATGCAGCATATTCAGCGGAATAACCGCGTATTATTCACGAGCTACTAACAGGCAGTCAGTAGTATGTAACCGTTGTTTGATTCACCACTTAAACGTGCCGTGGGAAGGAGGTTCGCCGACCAGGTTACAGGATGTGCTCGTCCCGTTGAATCTTAGGTCCAAGCTAGAGTCAATGACTAGTAGTCTGCGTGGGAAAACTCTCGAGCACAAGCGACAGGACAACGGGCCCGCGGTCCAATGTTAGGGAATCAGTTCAAGGACCGGAGAATACGGGTTCGAACCCCAGGTCATCTATACCTGGAGTTGGATACGGTTGGCTGACGGTGGCTTATAGGTTAGAAATAGTCATCTCGGTTCCCATTGTTTTTGTCGATACTCATTTTATGACTTCAGATATACTTTACGAAGTCATTCCACCAAGAAACTCGAGGGTGTAGTTAAATACCTAGGGTGGAGCAGTACACTGGCGCCCCATCGACGATGTACTAACTCAGGACAGACAGCAATAGTCGGTCGAGAGTGTTTTGTGTAAAACAAACGAATAACTCCCCCAGAACCGTCTGATAAAAGCCCCTTTACTTGGAATCATGGCCAAGTAACACGAACGCTTAACCTACCTAGGTTTTAAGCATCTCGGTCCCAGCTGGACGACTGAGGAGCGGAATTTGAACGTCCGGATTTGCTCCGAACCTCCGAGAGCCTTCCCTATAACTCGCCTAGCTACGAGCACCAAAAACGGGGACAATTTTCGTGACCGTTCCTGCTTCATTCAGCATCAGTAGCTTGTATGCCCAAAAGTCCAGACAGGGAATATGGAGTTTGAACTAGGATGAAGCGCGTATTAAGTCTAGCGTTCTGTCTTTTAGCCGTGGCTACACGCTGAGTCGTGAGGCACGTGAGGAATATGTGTATTCCATTTTGTTTTGGGGCTCCCGGCAAACCCTTCGATTATTCTCATGCGGTTATTGACTGATCCGCCGGACTCCCAGGATGGGTACTAGCTAAAAGTCCAGACACGCGGGCTTCGCCGGTATTCTGCCGTTGCATGACATAGCTGCTAGGGGTTCGGCTCATCAGTGGGTTCCCCCTCAGCGTCCTCCATGTGCTTACTGTAAACTTTTTAGTCTTCAGGACAAACCTTTTCAGGCTCGGTCTGAATAAATTAACTAAAATGCAGTAGATTCAGTGAAATAACCGCGGGATATTCACTAGCTGCCAACAGGCAGTTAGTAGTATGCAATTGTTGATCAATTCACCAGACTTCCCGAAATGTTCGAAATCCGAACTAGGCTTTTTGGAACTCCGGTTTGGAGGTGGTGAGTGTTATAGGTGGGTCCTTACCACCTGGCAAAGGCTTACCCGAGGCGTTGAAGCGGTCATAAGCCTCCCAATTCGGCCATTGGTTGATTATAATCGCTCCGGGCGGTTCAACGCCGCGCCATTTGAGGGGCTCGTTCTGACTCACCACAAGCGGGACGCCGCCGTAGTGATGCACGATTTTTTCCATCTCAGGGAGCAGTTTCGTCTCAAAGACATCCTTGAAGCTGACATGTTGATTGAAGATGTGGATAATCGGATAGCCTGCAGGCCGAATCGTAAAACGGCAGCTTCGTTAATGACACTGGAAACGATATTGATCAGTGCAGGAATAATTTTTTGGGTAACGACAGTGGTGACAGTAATAATACCGCTATGGGTGATGCTGCTATTGGCAAAATTGAAGATGCTAGTAACAAAAATAATATAAATGACGAGGAGGTAGAAAAGAGCAGGATTACACTAGCAAATACGTTGAGACGGTGATGGTGGTGGTGGTGGTGGTGGTGGTGGTGGCGGTGGCGGTGGCGGCGGTGGCGGCGGCGGCGGCGGTGGTGGTAGCAGTGGTAATGGCGGCAATGAAGTCAAGTATTGGGCTGATACTTACTATTTCTACTAAGGTGACGAGGAGAATTCTTTTACTTTCATTCTGAGAAGTGAACGCAATCGCTGGAACAAGAAATTTATTCGCCTGTATACCCAGCGGGAGCTCAAGCGCATCTACCGGCAGGGAACCAGGTGTTAGGGAACTGCCAGCGCATAGCAGGCTGCTTGGACCATGGCTTGCTGATACTGGCATGGCAGACGCTTACAGACCTTTAGGCCTCTCAGTCTATTAACAGTGCAATGAACCGCTAACTTCATACTCCGCGCCAGAATAGTTTGACGGAGTATGTAAGCACACTGGAAGCGCGTAGCCTAACACTATTACCAGTGCCCCTGTCGATGAGCCAACATCCAACACGGGTTATGAAATTGCGACGATTAACAACTCGAATGCCGGTCACCAAACCATTATCGCACAAAAAGCAACCATATGTCATGAGTTGGTTGCCGTTACTCTTCATATGTATGCGGCAGCATAGCGACTGCATCGTATAAATACTGCAAACCCTTGGGTATTGGAGTACCCGTATAGGATGCCGCTTCTGACTACGGGTTTGAACACGGGTCCGAAACTTCACGTGAATAAAGTTCTTGTCTCAGTGGAATAGCAAGGACGGAATGAGTAAGGAGGTTTAATGAGGCTTATATGTACCCTCCTTTTTGTTTACCTTTGTGGCTCATCTCCTGTTTGGTCAAGGGCATCAAGTAGACTTCCACCTGCCCGAGAAAGTCGTGTTGCTTGAACGGATGGTCACTCTCCAGCCATCTGCGAGCCTCTTGGAAGGAGGCGAACTTCATTAGACCAACGCACTTTCGAGGATTCCAGTTGCCCTGAAAACTGGCGATCTGAAAAGGGGCGAGGGGATAAAACATGGAAGGTGCTTAACTGAAGTTTAAGCAGTTTAGTGAATAGGCAGTCTTCAGCACAGCAAAGAGAAAATGGAGGCTGGGGTGGTCATTCCTTACTTATTTGTCGTCGCCAGCCTAAAAAACCCAACTCTAGGTTTGCATGGCCTGGGATTCGATCTCCTATTCCTCAGTAATTGAACGTTCTTATGTTCAACACAATACTACTGAGCCATGGGCTCGTTAACCTGTCTGTTGCGATCAGGAATATCCCCCATCGTCGGAAGTGCGCTTATCAAGCGAGTATTTTAGTCAGCTTATAAGGATTGCTGTATTCATCCAGGTTCCCCGAGAAGAAACTTCGGTAGGAGTCGGTTACACTGACTTGGTCCCATGTGCAAGTGAAGTAAGTCGAATGTTCCATTCATTTCTTCTAATCAGCCTGTTTTCGTCGGCCCCGTTTTCTACTAGTATGTTATACCTGCTGGCATTTTGCAGAACGCGATCTTTGCTGTGACATTATTAATCAGCTTTTTTGTCCATTTGCACGCCGACGTGCATTCCTCCCCCTCTCTCCTCCTCCCCATCCTCCTCATCCTCCCTCCTACTCCTCCTCCTCCTCATCCCCCGTCCTCTTCTTCTTCCTCCCCCTCCTCCCGCCTCCCTCCCCCTCCCACTCCCTCCCGCGTAGACTCCTCTACGGAGTGCGATAGGGATCCGTTACGCTGTCCTGGTCTCAAGTGTAGAGCAGTGTGGGCATCGCAAGCAAAGTAAGCCGAAGGAGGATGCTGAAATCGTTAGTGGGAAAGTAGCCAAAGCTAAAAAGGAAAAGGGCAACCTGATGGCTAATTTTAGAGGTAGGGTTAGTTTTTGGGTTTGGGTTAGTGTCTGGCTGATAATTGAGTTTAGGTTTAGGGCTTGTGTTAAGTTTAAGGTTTCTGATTAGATTTAGGGTTTGGATTGCGGTTTGTGTTTACGTTTAGTGTTGAGGTTGGTGTTAGGGTTGAGATATGGTTTCGGTTAAGGCTAGGGTTAGGCTTTAGGTTACGGCTAAGGTTAGGGTTACAGTTAGGACAGTGTACTGTATTAACTGTGTACAGTACTGTGCACTGTACAGTGTGTTCGTATTTCCCCCCTCCCTCCCTCCCTCCTCCTCCTCCTCCTCCTCCTCCTCCTCCCTTCCTCCCTCCTCCCCCTTCCTCCTCCTCCTCCTCCTCTTCCTCCGCCCTCCTCCTCCTGCCTCCCCTCTACCTCCCTCCCTCCCACGTAGACCCCTCTACGGAGTGCGCATTGAGGACAAGATGCGGGCTTCGGGCTTCATAAGGATCCACTCGGAAGGGGCTACTGCAGACGGGCCCTTGTTTGAACGGAGGTCTGAGTTGTCCCATCAGGTTATGGAGGTTTATCAAAGTAAGGAATGTGCTGATTTACCATGGCAATGGACTCCTTTGTGCTGGTCTCACTCCATCTTCCTTCTCCTATTCACCAGCGAGCTGCTTTAGGCTGTCGACCAATTGCCCGGTAAGATTGAACGCGGTGGCTAGCGGGTTGTGCGTCTCAATCTAACGCGCATTACGCGCGTGCATGGCAGACTCAGCCAGTGTGACGCTCGTCTTGGTTTGACGCAAGCAACGCACATCTTGCAGGCCAAGCCGACTGGTCAGCCGGCCGTATAACCTAGGTTCCACTCTTTTCTTCTAATCAGTCTGTTTTTGTCGGCCCCGTTCTCTATTAGTATGCTATACCTTCACAACGGGTCTGCCGGCATTTTTGTAGAACGCGATCTTTGCTCTGACATTTTAATCAGCTTTTTGTCCATTTGCACGCCCACGTGCATTCTTCCTCCTCCCCCTCTCCCCCTCCCTCCTCCTCCTCCACCCCCTGTCTTCCTCTTCCTCCTCCCTCTGCCTCTTCTTCTTCTTCTTCTTCTCC
>CACRXP010000009.1:2648088-2695305 GCA_902702965.1 Spirometra erinaceieuropaei
CTCCCCTTCCTCCTTCCCTCCCTCCCTCCCGCGTAGACCCCTCTACGGAGTGCGCATTGAGGACAAGATGCGGGGCTCGGGCGTGGCCAAGGCGCACGGCTGCATGATGGTGCTGGCATGGGTGTTCTGCTCCAGCGTGGGCGTCATCTTGTCGCGCTACTACAAGGACATGTGGCCCAATTCTGGCCTGCTGGGTGAACGCGTCTGGTTCCAACTGCACCGCATCCTGATGGGTGTGTGTGTCGGTCTCACCTGCATCGCTGTCATCCTCGCCTTCGCCTTCTGCTACGGATACTCGACTCTGTCATCCTATCCGGACTACATTCATCCCATCCTTGGCCTGATTGTCCTCTGGTTGGCTGTCATTAATGTAAACTGCCGCCGTTTGTGTGCGTGTATGCGTGGAGCGTTAGGGTGTGTTTGGTATCCGATCTCCACCCTACCTGGAAACGCGGTTGGGGTCGGCTACGCTGTCCTGGTCCCATGTGTAAATGCAGTGTGAGTATTGCAAGCAAAGTAAGCCGAAGGAGGATGCTGAAATCGTTAGTGGGAAAGTAGCCAAAGCTAAAACGGAAAGGGGCAACCTGATGCCTAATTTTAGAGGTAGGGTTGGTTTATGGGATTTGGGTTAGTATCTGGCTGAGACTTGAGTTTAAGCTTAGGGTTTGTGTTAAGTTTAAGGTTTCCGGTTAGAGTTAGGGTTGGGATTGCGGTTGAGGTTACGTTTAATGTTAAGATTGGGGTTAGGGTTATGGTGGGGCTACGGTCAAGGTTAGGGGTAGGATTTGGGTCAGGGCTGAGACTAGGACTATGGTTTATGGTAGGTTTAGCATTAAGTTTAGGTCTAGCGTTAGGTTTATAATAACGATAAGGATTAGGTTTCCTTTTGAGGTAACGGCCAGGTTTAGGGTATTGTGGCTTCGAGTGTCCCGTCCGCCAGGTCTTTTGTGGCGTATCTAGGTTTCCTTCAATTTAGCGGCAGATTTGTCATGCATCAGGTTACCTTTTCCATTTCAACCTCGGCTACTTTCCCCACTAACGATTTCAGCATCCACCTTCGGCTTATTTTTCCTTTCAATGCCCACATTTCGATTACACCTGAGAGGGACCAGAACAGCGCAATCGACCCTTGCGGCAACTTAAACTATCTCTACCTCGCCTAATCTTCTCACTGCAGACTTCCAACTGATTTTCATGCGACGAAGAGGGGCGAACGTAGAAGAAATATTGTAAAATTTGTTTAAAGATGGCCATTATATTGAATTGTGCATAGAGGTTTACTCAGTGCTTCCATCATGGGTTGAAACTCAAAAACACCACATAATATTTGTAAAGAACTCTCAGGCAGAAGCAACTACTTACATCAAGCAACAGTAATGCTGCGTAATAAATCCAGATTTCGATAAATTCTCGTTGGGCTAGTACAGTTATATGGGAACGGGGTAGAAGAAGAACATGCCAGCGATAAGATAAATCGATAAAGGTTCGCCTTTCAACGCAGGCGGGGTGTGGGAATGTGGGGAAGGGGGTGGGGTAGGAGGGGGGGGGGTAATAGCAGTGTCAGGGGCATAAGCAGCACCATTCTCGCGCATATTGTCGATCCCGGACATCATGTGGACCCCAACGAAGCTTTCCGTGTGATTTGTACGGTCCGATCGAGCTATACGAAGCTACTCGGACAGCGTCTGTTAGCAACAGCAGAGGCGGCCGCCACCAGGCTACAAAAACCAATCTTATGTGCACAGAAAAACCACGTTCAGGCTCAGCGCCTACAGTGGCCGAAGGTCGACTAACGCTGCAACTCTCCGCGCCCTTCCGCTCTCACCCCGCCCCTGACACTGACTGCTATTACCCTCTCCTCCTACCCCCACTCATTCCCCCAAAATCCAGATTTCGTCAAATCCAAGCAGCTCTCGAGGACCGCCTGCATTCGGAATCCGCATAAAACTTCATCAAAAGGTGCGATTTATAGCATTGTGCTAAGATGTGTACTTATATGTGAGATGTGTCACTCACAGCGATGTATTTCGCAACTTGAAGACGTTTATTGATCAGTGTGCTTCTAAAAGGTACAACCTACTGACAGCTAATTCAAAAGACTGGCACCCTAAGCAATCGCGGGCAAAGTCGTCGTAGGATTTACGTAAGTCTTTGCGTCATGATAGGCAGAATAACATAACGGAATGAGTGAGTTCCGTAAGAACGATCGGTGAGCGCCCCCTACCATTGTATATTCCCGATCGAAACCGACAGGACAACGGGCTCGTGGCCCAGTGGTTAGAGGCGTTGGTCGCGAGTTCGAGCCTCGGGTATGCCACACTTCGGGGTTGGCTATGACTGACTGCCGACGACTAATGAGCCAGAAATGGCCATTCCAGTCGCTCTTGTTCTTGTCGGTAATATTATTTTGCCTATATTACGCGCAACTATGTGGCTGTTGGTTGGGCTCGAGAGAGATAGAGCCCCAAAGCCCAACGCAGGACGAATGAGTTCCGTAACACAACCACGGAGCGCTTCATTTACCGGTGTCTACGGGAACCTGGATTAATTCGACGGATTCACGAACAGTATTTGTCATACTCCTTGTACAAGGCATTAGGCCTTTTCCTTTGATACTTTCGAGGGCAGTACTTCGGTTTTAAGGTCTGTAATTTCGGTTCAGCCTGGACTGTGGCTCAAGATCGCCTGCGATACAAGAATCATGGTGTTAGGACGGCCCAGAACATGACGCACCGTTCCTGTCGTCCGGCGGTCACGTCTGACAAATAACCGCAAACCGGCAGAGCAGTCTCACCTAGCACGCACGCGGAGTTACGCATGACCTTCAGGCGCCCATGCGAGCCCTCGGGACTGGACCCAGTAGGAACACGCAAACTAGACAACGGCTGGACCCTTAAATATGAAGCCACGGACGGAAGGACTAAGAGTTGATGTACACAGGGTGACTGACGCAATAAAGCCGTTCTCTGGAATCCTGTCTGTCTTCTATTCCGCACAGAACTGGCGTCATACTATTGGGGGATATAACACATAGTAAAAACAGACCCTTTAGGAGAGGAAACATTGTGTTCTGAAGTGTTTAAAGAGCAAAAGATCGTATTTAGACCGCATGCTTGTTTTAATGTATAAAAATATGATTTTAGGGAGACAGTTCACTAATCTCTGAGCTATAAACGCAAGGCCACGCAAGGGCATGTGATACTCTTAAATATATAAAAAAAGAAGCGGTCGAGTTTGGGTGTCATATTTATTTTAATGCATTAAAAAGCACTTTGTAGGTAGATTTTTTAATGAGTTCACAAATCCGTACTACACGAAAACCTTTTCCAAACGCCGTCATATGTGCAAAATTACTCGTACCAACCGAAAACTGGATGGATCAGAGGGCACGTACGAACACTGGGCTAACGTAATTGGGCGACGTGACCCATTGTGGCCCGTCAAAACTAAGAATGACTTGTAAGGATTTATTCTTCCTCCAAAACTTTCGTGGCGCCTTTCGTTCAAATTCTCCTCTCGTGCCACTTTTATACATGTGATATTGCACTGTATGTGTCGGAGGTAAGGTTGTTTTTAGTTATGACATGTTTACAACTACTTGTTTGAATGAACCAATGTGATTAGAGGTAATTTTGAACGAACCGCAGTTGTGCAGCCCACATTCTTGCCACGATAGCGCGAGAGGACAGCCTTCTCCTTGACGGCGGCGTTTCTGTAGGCCATGGCTCTGTCCTTGTCGTAGATCAGAAGAACGAACACTTCGCCCCATCGCTGTGATGAGCGCACAGAGATATGAAAAAAGGTGTTTTGTTAGTCGGATGCTCGCCTCTAGCAACCGGTTTCCAACAACAACTTTTGCGCAAGGCGGCTTACGTAACAAAGTGAACTAACACAAACTGGGGGGCATGAACCATTCATTTAAGCATACGGTGGTGTAAGTCTTACCGAGAGATCTGATGGCTCGCACATTTCTCGGGAGTGCCCTTCAGACAGTCTATGTCACAAGCCCCCGGACGGCAAGGCTATCGATCGGAAATTCGAATTAAAAGGCGCGCACATGCCGGGGATTGGCTATCGCAGCCAGGAATAGCCACGTCATGCAACTATGACTTGCACGCGCAATTATGCGAAGTGGGATTTTAATTGTAAATATGTCATCTATGGGACTGGATATATTGTTATTACGGTAAGGGTTAAGTATGTGCGCGGGGTAGGGAAAAACAAGAAAGGACTGGTTACAATATTTTTAAAAGCAGGTGTTGTTCGGTAGAGTTTTTGGTCGGCCCTTAGTTGGTAGGATGACATTCGCTGACCCACATCGCCCAGGGAGTCGGTACCGCTGAGATGTCTACATTGGTCCATTGCTCTGTAACCCTCCACACATAATTCCTTAGTAAGAGGAAAGCTCATTTTTTGGAAAATAGTCCGGCACAGAGAGCTGTCAGGTAATAAAAAATACTCGGAATATTGCAAGATAAAACGCGTATGTCTGCCGGTAAAGCAGGGATGTTGAAACTCTGGTGAATTTTCTAAGCAACAGTTAGCATTTCCTTACCCCGCACATATATAGTAGGTGGACTAACTCGTGAAATGTCAACCGAAATTACGAAATCCGTTTTCGTTCCGAAAAGATTAATTAAAAGGGGTTGTACAACTACATTAAGTGACCGTTCTCATGAAATGGCCAAAATTCCGAAATGCATTTTCGACTAGTAAGGATTACGTAGGCCGGTTGTAATACTGATTATCTTGCGACATAATCCTATCATACTTCCGACTCGGAAGGATGTTGGCTTTTGAATGCACTTCTTTCAATCTCCCGTAGAAGCCGTACTCGGTAAAAATGACTACTTAGGTAGCATGCTTTTTTCACATTGATTTTCGATGGTCTTGCAAATTGGAATATATTTTATTAAAAACGTGAGCAAAATTATTCCTTCTTATACTCGTTTGATAGAGAATCACGTCGTCATCATATTTTATACTCGAAGAAGGAGTATAAGCAGGTCTTAAAAAAAGTTTCTAATTATGAGATTTTTTAAGACTTGCAGTGTCAATTCATACAGCATCGTACCTGTCCGTTTACCACTGCGCCTCATGAAATGTACAACATGGTTCACATCCATTGTAAAATTTTATGGACTCAGTATGGTTTCTTTTAAAAGAAATAGAAGAATATATGATTTCCCTTACGTGGAACTCATGCACCTTGTAGACTGAAATCACAAGCCGCTAATGCAACGTCTAATCAGGCTCCAAATTATTCGGGAATAAGAAAACTTTTTAAAAACCTGCTTATACTCCTTCTTCGAGTATAAAATATGATGACGACGTGATTCTCTATCAAACGAGTATAAGAAGGAATAATTTTGCTCACGTTTTTAATAAAATATATTCCAATTTGCAAGACCATCGAAAATCAATGTGAAAAAAGCATGCTACCTAAGTAGTCATTTTTACCGAGTACGGCTTCTACAGGAGATTGAAAGAAGTGCATTCAAAAGCCAACATCCTTCCGAGTCGGAAGTATGATAGGATTATGTCGCAAGATAATCAGTATTACAACCGGCCTACGTAATCCTTACTAGTCGAAAATGCATTTCAGAATTTTGGGCAGCATTTCATGAGGTCGGTTACTCCCTGTACTCATCGTGCAGCATAATTCTAGCATAATTCAGTTACCTCAAGATACCCGTTTTTGAACGAACTTCTTTCCGGCTGCATGCAAAAACTTCCCTCTGCAAAAAGTAATATTTAAGTAGCATACATTTTTCTCACTGATTTTTGAGGCTCTTATAAGTCTTAATACATTTCATAGAAAACATTCTCAAAATATATATTCTTTTACCCATTTGATAAGACATTACGCCTTCTTTTAATTTTTTACTTGAAGGAAGGGTATTGTTTGATTTCGATCATCGAACTCTCACATAGCATGCGCATGACGAAAATCGCAGCCTCCAACCTCGACCGCGGAATTTCTGTCTACCTGACTTTGTTTTCAACAGGAGACAATACTCGGAAACTGTGACCACAGTTTTTAAATTAGTTTTAAAATAGGGAATAGCAGGTAATTTGGTCTTCAATGATGGTGCACATGGAGCGTGCTCTTGTTAATCTATACAACCGACCCTAAAAACAGGAGACAATCAGGAGTGAGGCCACCCTGACACGTAGCGCTGAACACCATTACGCGGTAGTTCGTCCACTGCTGGGTGGTGGCCTTTAGTTGGGAGCATTTCGCGTCCTCAGTGAGAGTTCGCCTGACCATACCGATTTTCTGATAGTTGCATGCAGTGACGTGTGTTTCCAAGGGAATTTAACCTTGTGCGCTATTGTTGCAAGAATTTACGCAACCGGAGATTTGAAGAGGAAAATATTCGGGTTTTATAAATACGCCAGTTATGAGTATAGAGGTGCCTAATGTTTAGTTTCACTAATCTTCCTTGAGAGAGGGAGAGAGGACTCGCTGCAACAAATTTGTTGAACCGTTGAAGTTTCGGGGCGCTTGGTCGGCGCACCCTTGTCAAATGTATAAAATCGAAAAGAAGTGTAAATGTTGTGCCGATCTAGTCAGCCTTGGGCTGCCCCGGCCTTTCAGCGAAGATTTGGCGGGCTAGACAGATAGTTGCGTGCGTTGAGTAATCGCCTTGGTAGAGGATGATTGATCCTCCGCGTGGGGTCTGGTGACTCTTTGGCTTCCCCCTTCGGGCGAGTTCGTCGTCGGCGCGTGTCTGTGTGGCTCTCTTAAGTTCTGTTTAACCTTCTTGCTCTGGCCTTGGTGCACGTAATGACGCAGGACCTTATAGGATGCGATGGAGTCAAGATGCCTGTTGATGGAGTTGGCATCTGAATACCACGACTCAGGTGTTAATCCTCTCTGCTTGCCATGACCTAAGATGATCTCTCTCGGAAAGTCGCAAGTATAGCCAATTTCTCCATATTGCTTTGCAAGCTGACAGTTTGCGTCTAGTCTCCGAGTTGCCTGTGTGTGCTCGTCCGGTTCCGCCAACGTACTCGCAGTTCACATCATTGCATCATTTCGCAGATAGCTGCCGAGGTTTCAGTGACTGCTAGCGTGTCCTTAGGTTGTATCAAACGGCGATTAATTGCATTCTGGGGTCGACGGCTATGCCTATTCTGGCCCGTCGTAATGGTCGGGAAGCAGTCTCGGATACACCTTTAATGCAGGCGATGATCTTCCAGACTTCGGGTCGCTGCTTATTTGACCGTCTTCTGTTCCGATACTGTCTACTGCAGAACCAACTAAAAATACTAATTTCGAGGAATCTGGAAGGCTGTATAGATCGGAGGGGGAATTTTGGTCCAGGGCAACCTGAGGCCGGTATGGATGGCAACTCATGCAAAGGCTAAGTGCGGCCAACCGTGTGCGGATGATATCATTGTAATACTCGTCGTTTGTGAAAAATTTTCGTGTGGGGTGCAGTGACTAAACGGATGGCATCGCTGTCGCTCACGGTAAAGTAGGGCTACTCTTGTGGGCTTCAGTAGGCGGTAATGTGTAACATGTAATCCTGGGTCTTGTATGGCGTCCTTACCCAGGGCGGTGTACACACATGCCTCGAGGCCGCCTATAAAATGCCCAAATGCATGCGAGTTTTCTATCAATGCCTCCACGAACGACCACTAAATGCCAAAATAAACGGAAAATGCAGCCCGCTTGTTGTGAAGCTTGACTCAGCAAAGGTATGATACGTAGCTGGCTGCAAACCTAACGCTAACCATGGCCATGCCTGGAATGGGAAATTTCTGACCCGTAGGTATATAAGGAAAACTCCGACATAACCCTAACCTCAAGCCAAGCCCTAAAACCCCAAACCAAGCCTCAACCTTGAATCCAAACCATAGTCTAGGCTTGACAACCGAACTAACGCCAATTTTAACCGTTGCCAAAACCCTAGCCTTGAGCCCAAAACGGGCAAATTTAATATCAATAACGCTGTTGGAGGTCAAAATCCTCTTCCCGCATAATCTCTCCCTTTCGCGATCTTTCGCACACCTAACTAAGATAAAAAGGCAGGCTGTTGACCAACCACGTGGGGGGTTACGACGTGGGACAGCGGCAGCCACGTGCTATAAATACTGCACTCCTGGTGCCACCATCACCTTTATCTGCGAATGTCTCTGATGATGGATTCGAGTGAGAATCCGAAACGTCAGGCAAATACACTTCTTGTTCCAGTGATCGCATCTTCATCTTCTGAAGTGCCTCAATGCCTGCAACCGCGCGTGCGAGACGAAAAGACGAATTGAGTGGGTAGTAGTCAAAAACTCCAAAGACACCAAACGCGAGGCCAAGAAAAGCGAAGTAGCCAGGCGTTAAGGAAGTTTTCGGGCCAGTAGTGCTTCACTGCAACTCTAAGTAATTGGGCCAGTCGCTTAATCGGTCCGGCGGGTTCGGCTCGAAGTGTACTGACAAGCCGGAGTCCGTTATATACAAACGCCGGTGACCGGTGTTCAAGAGCCAAGATTTCGGCCATTTTGCGGATGAGTTGAGAGAACTGGCAAAAACAGAAGACAAGTCAGATGTGAAAACAATTGCCATTAGCTTCATCAGAAAGTGTGAAAGTCGGGCAGGCGGAGGGTCCAGAAAACGGGGGGGGGGGCGGGGATAGGGGGTGAAGAGGTTCACAGCGCTGGTGTGTGTGTATGCGGTGGCTTTCGGGCCTCTACAGCTCATCGTCATCGCCCCACTCATTGCCCCAGTCTGACGGCGCGGGCTAAAAGAAGGAAAATCAATCGGCAATGACTACTATGCAGACAGGCAGAAAGGCAATAAATCAGTCCAGGTAAACAGTGATGCCAAAAGTGGCATGAATAATGGTAATAACAATCCTTCTCATCATAAAGACGAGGGAGTGCGGAGAGGCATAGAGGGAGAGACGGGGGAATGAATACTTATGGCGTACAGTGAGTGACCGATCTCATGAAATATTGACTGCAATCCTGTAATGCGTTTTCGATTAGGAAAGATTAATTAGGCGCAATTGTAATACTGATTATCTTGCGGCATAATCCTATAATATTTCGGACTCGGCAGGGTGTCAGCTTTCGAAGGCACCGCTTGTCAACCTCCTGTAGAAACCGTACTTGATAAGAAATGACTACTTAAGTAGCATGCATGTAAACTCAAATATATTTTACAGAAAACATGAACGAAAACATGCTTTCTTTCACTCGTTTGATAGAGAGTCATGTCATTCTTATATTTTATACTCGAAGAAGGGGTATAATTAGATTCTAAAAAAGTTTCTCATAATGAAATTTAAAACCGTGCAATGTCCATTCATACAGCATAGTGCCTGTCTGCTTACCACTGTTCCCCATGAAATTTACAACATAGTCCACATCCAATACAAAATTTTATGGACTCTATATGGCATCTTTTTAAAGGCATAGAAGAATATGTGGTTTTCTTTACGCGGAACGGATGCACCTTGTAGACTGCAATCACAAAGGGCTAATGCAACGACTGTATGTCACCACCAGCACAATATCTGAGGCTCGGACACAGATTCACCTCTTTCTAAGGTTAAACGCCATAACCGTTACGAAAACTACCCGCGTCCCGATTGCTGTAACCGGGAATGTTTGCAACCAGAGAGCGCCCACAATCCGTTTTGCAATAAAGTCAGATCGGAGACCGCCAATTTCAGATTGTTGTCACCATCAACAGTTTGGGCATAGAAGGTTAGCGCCCCCTTCATCAGCATTGGATGAAAGTATAGACTGGAAGATGAGAGTAACCAATCAAAAAAGGAAGCAGTAGACTGCTACTGCTTGTCCAACGGCACCGATGACGCCAGGAACCCCGAGGAAGTCTACCCGCGAATTCCGACCATCGCAAGCGGCGACGTCCGCCTGCCTACCAGCGGTGACTTACGCGTGAATTAGTTAACACTGCGATAGACTTGCGCAGCATCTACCGCACTCTCTCACCCCCCATCAACCAGGCTCCGATGAGAAAAAAATGCTAAGACGACCGGTGGTGGGCACCGGCACAGTGACCGGCGAGGCTAAACATCCCGTCTACGTGTGCCACACACGACCTGGCCCACTCCAGATGTACCGCCCCACCCCCCTCCCTAAGGACGTCTCGGATCCCATGTGCGTGAGAGTACCACTAAGGCCACCTCGGCCTAAAGGTCTATAGGCCAGGTCTGCTATGCCAGGATCCGCAAACCATGGCCCTAACAACCTGGTATGCGCTGGCAGCTCTCTGACACCTGGTTACCTGCCGGTGGATGCGCTTCCGCCTCCCCTCGGTATACAGGTCCTGAGCATGTCTGCCTAGTCATCCTTGTCGTACTTCTGACCCCCGTTGTGGTGTTGCTGTTATTGGTTAAAATTCTGGTCATTTGTTGTGTGGAGTGGAACGCCAAGGCGGGGGCTCAACAGCGCCAACCGCCTGAGTCCTCCCTCGTCTCTGGTCTTCTCGACTTTGTCTTGGCACCGGGCCTAGATGGAGGAGGAGGAGGGGGGGGGGAGGAGGAGGTGGAGGAGGAGGAGGAGGGGAGAGTGCGGTAGATGCCTTGTAAGTCTTCCATCACTATAAACTAATTCACGCACAAATCCCCGTGCCTGCTCTCATCTCGCTGTAGACAGCGTCGGCAACGACGGTCGAACATTCAAGGCCACATCGAGGAGCCATTTAATTTCTGGGAGGAACAGAGTTAACAAGTCAGGTGACAAGGCGCTTACCAACTGGCAGGATTCAAGGCGCAACAGAGTTGTGTAGAGAGCTCGTATGCGGCATGTGTAAGCTGAGGTCAAAGCACATGGGCGGCTCCTGGCCACAAACCCTGTCAGGCGCGAGGGGTGTATGTGGCGCTAGTCACTCCGTAAGGTCAGCGCGCCTCTCGCCAGTTTGTGCGTGTGGGCCGATGAGGTGACCGATTCTGACCGCGTAGGTAAGCAACCCCACAGTGGCAGCGTCTAACAGGCTCATAGCTCTATGCGAGTGCCCTATCACAACTTAGGCTAACCAGAAGTAACCAGCATATCTAGTCTGGGTTTCAGTGTCGCGTAGACCTGAAGTCGGACTCCTTCGGTCGGGTCTTCTATCCGCCCGGACCGGTGCTGGCGAGATACTGCATCGAGGTGGCCATCCGAAGACGTAGTTCCAGCCTGTACAGCAAGTGAATCGCTTCGCTGAGTGGACAACCACCTCTTAACAACACGGACCTTTTTACACGCTGACCGAAACCCTTCCTAGCCATGACTTTAGACTGCCACTGGGTGGAGAGCAGGACTACTTCGATCGTCTTAAGCCGCAACAGCCAGAAATCGCCCGCGAAGGAACTATTAAACCTCGACCTCCAACACGAGGAACTGCGCTGTTGATCCAAAAAGTGGGTCAAACTGGCTCAAGGTGCGCGTTTATGGGGGGCCGCGTGGGTCTATAGTTACTGCAGCACATGGGCTGAGCCTGGTGGCACACCTAGACGTCGGCCTTCACGCCGCGTCAGCCACTGCATCCAATCACCTCATCGGCTGATTGACAGGTTCGAACAGTCGACCGATGCAGAGAGGAGGGGAGAGAGAGAGAGGACTGACACTAGGGAGTCCGCGCCTCCACTGCAATTTAGCGTTTTCCCTACTACTATTATAGCTGACAATTAGCACACCAAGTGCGACGATCTCGGATGAAGAAGGGAGCCGTGAATGTTCATAGGTATGCGGTAGCATGGCGACTGCATCCTATAAATACTGCAGCCCCTTGTGCATGAATCACCCGTATCTGCTTTTTCTCTGATGATGGGTTCGAGCAGGAATCCGAAACGCCAGGCTTATAAAGCTCTTGTCCCAGCGATCGTGTCTCCTTCTTCAAGACGACTTCCTGAAACGCTTGAATCTCTGAAGACGCGCTAAGAGTTGTCGCCTGACAGGATAACTCGGTCCGCCTGTCAGGACTAACAGTCAGGCTGCAGTGGCACCTTCTAGAGGTGGCCCTTAGGACATCCTCCCTTACCTCAGATCTGACACCCCCTCTCCAAGGGAGTCCGACACGCGTGGGGTACGCTAAGACAGGTTTTTCAGCCCTGTTGGTTACTGCGCCCACATTCATCCCCAGTTGCCTCGGCTTTAGCCGGCATCTAAAAGCGTGGGAGGAGTGAGATGGATGGATGAATCGCAAGTCCATCTCATTGTAAACACACTGCCGGTATAAGCGAAGATGCAAGTTCCAGGAACTAGTTGGGGAGAAGTAGAAGCGATCGCTGGGACGAGAACTTTTTCGCCCGACGTTTCGGATTCTCACTTGCACCCATCAACAGAAACACTGACATTCGTTCACAGGAAGTTGCAGTATTTATAGGATGCAGTCGCTATGCTACTGCATACCTGTGGTAATTTACCGCTCTTCCCTTAATCAAGAATTGTTGCCCGCTGGTGCGCTAACGGCTTGGTGGCCGGCATGCAAGCAGTTAATTGCTGAAATCTCATCACCCGTGTTGGATGCTGGCGTGATGATTGCTCGGCCATCTGGCTCACCGGCCTGCGCGCTCCCCGAGTGGTTAATCACTCACGATCCCACCTCTGGTTGTTGAAAGGCTTTCCACCATGACTCTTCGATACACGCTGTGAACGACAAGCCAGTAGGAGCAAGGCTAGATATAACATTCAAGTCTAACTGAGTCTACCTAAGATAAGTCCGGAAAATAAGTACAAAGGAATAACTGTGGAGACATGAGAAGATGGATGCGCAGTCTTCTCTCCAGAAAATGAGACAGTGCAAGAAGAGGGGCGAGGAAGAAAGAGTTTGCCAAGTAGGTAGAAACCCGCTTACGTCAGCCTGATAGCGGAGAATACTTGGCTTGTCTGGGACCTCGGGGGCCGGCCTCTCTTTCACTGGCACAGACTTGAACGATACCGGTGGCTCCAACTCTGCAAGTAGTTCAGCGACCTGCGCCTCCTGTTTTAGACGCATTTGAAGCTAAAAATGCAAGCATTAAAAAAAAACATAACGCTGGGAGGGACGATAAGGAGTCGCATTTATAAAGCCCAAGATCATTATAAACCATACACGTTTGCGGTAAGGGACTGAACCCGCCACAGTTGCTCGAATTGGGACCTCCGACACTCTGTGATGAGATCACCTTACTCTTACCTGACCCATCTGCTATCCCGCATGAACTAACCGACCTCAGTACGCTCTGTTCTCCATGGCTGAATCCAGATATCGACGGTCTGTTAGAACGTCGCCCCAACGATCCGTCCACGCGCCGTCTGCACGCTGGTGTCGCGTCAGCTCTCGACAGGATTGGAGGGTTACTCAACCAATCCGATGAGCTAGGAGTCCATTGGGCACACTAGCCACGCAAGGACGCTGTTTGATTGGTTGAATTGCGGTTCGACCTTGGTCATTCCCCTGTGCTCTATTTTCGCTCGGCCGTCACGAACGACGATGTCCACCGTGTCATCCACAGCGTGCTGAGAGCGGTACGGTGAGGCGGCGACTGTCGCACTACCTCCTCTCACTCACTCACCTGAACCCGGTGTCAACGCAAGTAAGCTGGCACAGCGGACAGAGACTAATGATCGGCAAATTTTACCCCGAGGTCAGCTTCCCATCACCTTACTTGAAGATCTTGGAAGGACCAGATCTAAACTGGGGCTTGACAATGGCAAATAAGCTAAAAATGGCTGTTCAAACTTCACTCTCGCCAGTTAAGCGCCTCGACCAATGGTATTTCATTCCTATGCAACCTTCCGCAAGGAGAGCTATAGGGAGTTACTGAATGTCAGCAACGTGGACCCATGAAGGCCACGTCAGATATCCCCGACTGCAGCCGATAGAGCGCGGACAGGCGGTTTAACTGACAGAATATTAGGTTACAGGACAAGGCAGGCCCCGCTTGACTTCTGGTTGTGGTCTGCCCGGATGAAAAGGGCAAAGGAGCCGTAAATAGCCGATTCAAGTCTACGTTTCCCTCTGGTGTAAAATCGATCGGTGCCTGATCAGGATTAATGGCTGTCCACTTGCAAAAGTAGAGTTTCAAATACCTCCGACTGGCGCTCTCGCGATCACCGCCGAGGGTCGTAATAAATGCGATGATGGCTTGTCAGTCCACTTATCAGTCATTAATGGCCTAGCTCTCTTCATCCATGTTGGCGTGATAAGTACTCTGCAATTTGGCTCGCTGTCACTGGAACGGCTGCTCGCCCGCGCCCTCCCCATGTGACTGATTCCCCTGGCCAGAATACGGCAACGGGAGGCCATCGCGCTTGTTGATGTTGATGACGGATGTTGCGGATTGCAGCGAGACGGAAGACAATATTGCTGAGTTACAATAAATTTGGCGAGTACTGAAAGCTAATGGATACCCGCGCAACTTTGTCCAACAGTGCAAACGCAAACGACACCAGAGAACAAGTCGAACCAGCCCTAAATTCTGGCGAGCTCTTCTGTACGTGAAGAACGCCTCGGAAGCTGTCAGTCGCCTCCTCATCCCACGTGGAGTTGGGATTGCACACAGGTTGGAGGAGACCATCAGGCGCCAGGTCGTGGAGCCAAAGGACTCTGCTAGGACAGGAAACGTCTGGAGTCGTTTACCGGGTCTGGTACAGTTGCGGACAGAGCAACAACGCCGGGAAGACTGAGACATTACTCCGGACACGAATGGCGGTGCACGCAGCAACAGTGAGGAGGGAAGGTGCTAGTTGTTATGTAGTGGCTCATTCGACGGAAGCTGGCCATAATTTCAGGTCACAAGACGCCGAAATCCCCGCAATCCATCAGCAAACCCAATGACCTCCCGCTACCGTATTATGTGCTGAGGTTTTCCATGGTCAAAGGAATAAGTCACGTGGGGAGGGCGCGGGCGAACAGTCATTCCAGTGACGGTCAGCCAATTTGCCGAGCAAGCGTCATGCCAGCATCCAACACGAATGACGAAATCGCGGCCATTAACGACTCCGACGCGATCTCATCCTCCGCGTTCGATGTTGGCGTGATGATTACTCGGCAATTTGGCTCACTGTCACTGGAATGACTGCTCGTCTGCGCCCTCCCCCCCCCCCCGACGTGACTGATTCCCCTGCTGCGACAACATCTTGAGGATATCATGGGTCATTCAAGGACAGCTGGGGCGGTTTAAGTGAGTTCTTCACCGCCGATCTCGTGAGCTCACTGTTGTTGTCCTGGAGCAGAGATCATTGTCCGCCTGAAGGTGTGGGAGAGGTCAACTCAAAACCTGGCTCGACACAGTTCTCCGAGACATGGAAGTGGTTACTGGATCCTCGGTATTCGGCCTCCGTTTCTGGAGAGGGCACTGGATCGAGCTATCCAGATCTGCTGTCGCAGATCGCCACACATGAAAAGGTACAATTATCGACATCATCATCAAGATCGGCTAGGTCAGGCGTGATTACAGCTGTACAAACACAGTAACTTATAATGTTCGGCTGCTCGAAATAGGCGATCAATTCTGCCAAAGTCTGTCATTTAGAAGAGTGGGACTTTACAATAACCCGACATGTTAAATGGAAGTAGATAAAGGTACGCTGCGCCAACCTTTGTTTGGCCCAGTCCGTTGAAAAACCGACACTTCAATTGGAACAGTGAACAGACTTTAAACCACAACTGGGCCTACGCGTTACGAAAGTCGGCACGCTTACTGCTGTGTTCACTGGAGATAACTCGGGCTGGTGGCTCATTGTGGCGCCGACCGCGGCAGTTCCGGAGTCGTTGAGCGAAATTTTCGCCAGTGGACTTGAGATTGCCTCGTCGATGTCATTCTGCTTGACCGTCTGCTCCCCCTGGGTTCTAACTCCGTCATCCTCCTCCTCCTCTTCCTCTTCCCCAACAGCAGCAGCATCATCATCATCACTCCAGTCGTTCCATGCCTCTGCTGGCTGACGTTCCGTGGTGGTTTTCTGAAAAGCAGGATCACAATGAACAGGCTCTGGTGTCGGGCGTCGGTGGAACCTTTTAAAAGTCTTGGCAAGTGGAAGTTAAGCGGGCTGAGGGAGTATAGGTGAGAGGCAAGGTGGCTATTTCGGAAGCGTATGCACTAAACCCACGGTGACTACTAGGCGCCCATAACAGTTTAAAGCGTACCGTGTTGCTGCTGGTTCGATGGCATGCTTTCTATGACGACAGTTAAACCGTCGTCACCAACGATGTCCACCGCGCGCTCCACAGCATGGCGAGAGCATGGACGGCGACTTGCGCGTGAAGTAGTTTATAGTGGCAGTAGACTTGCACAGCATCTACCGCGCTCTCTCCTTCCCCCCTCCCCACCTGGACTCGGTGTCAAGACAGGGTCAGGAAGACAGGAGGCGGGAGGCGCAGGTGGATGGCATGGTCAAGCCCACACCTAGGCGCTCCACTCCACACCCCCTGGTTCACACAGCAAATGACCAGGTTTTTAACCAAAAACAACTACAATGGGGTGCGGCAGAGGACGCAGTGTGCGCAACGGCTGCCGACAACCGAGCCTGCCACCACATCCCGAAATGTTGGTATCTGTTATGCTTTGCAATCCGATAACGCCTGCCAGAATCCGATATGGCCTCCGTATTGGTCCAGCGCATCTACGCCGTGGCCCGTCTGGGGGGGCAAAACATGCCTCCTGTTAGGGTTCAAGACACAAACGGCCAAAACTCTTGAGCGGACTGAAAAGACGGCAATGTGATCCGAGATAGGTGCCCAGATTTCCCGTGGCTCTTGACGCCAAATTTTCGGATCTTTGGTTCCAAGATCTACCTGCGCTTTACATGGCAAGGATTCTGCATGTCCGATTTACCCACTGCTCAACAGATGGCGTGGTGGAAAAATTGGAATTTAGGACCCTAGAGAAACTTTAACTGAAATTTGGGGCCAGTATGCTCAGGATACTTTTGCGGTTAGATTGATACAACGCTGTTCCCAGTTAATTTTGTCTTCAGTCAGTCAGTCACAAGCCCGACCGTCATCTGGGACAGGAAACGCTAACATGGCTGTACGCACACAGCACAGGTGATTGAAGCAAAGTTCATCAGTTCCTCCCCTTCCCCACTTAGAATTCCATCAGATGAACTCTGTCTGCGCGAGCTTACCCCCCTCCCCCTCCCCCACCGCCGGGTTTGCCGGGCTGGAGTGAGCCTGCCCTCAACTACTGTTGTGCATGCAGAGGTCTTCACTACATCCCGGCTACGGCGGACAATATCGTCGTCAATTGGTTGACAGGTCAGAACAATCCACCGGCGCATGGGGAAAGAAGAGAGAGACGCCGACACTGAATAGGAATCTACCCTTGTGAAAAATTAGACGGGTCTGAATGCATTACGACATACCTGGACGGTTGCCAAATGGCCGGATCTACTCAGGACTTAAAGTCTGGATGCAATGGCTTCTTCGTGACACCCACTTGCGTGAGGGCCGAGACCTACCCTGAGTGGCGCCTGGTACGTGTTGCGTTAATGGCCAGACCGTGCGTGGCACGCGTAGATGGGCCGCCCAGCT
Organism: Spirometra erinaceieuropaei; assembly: GCA_902702965.1. Classification (NCBI taxonomy): domain Eukaryota; kingdom Metazoa; phylum Platyhelminthes; class Cestoda; order Diphyllobothriidea; family Diphyllobothriidae; genus Spirometra; species Spirometra erinaceieuropaei. Next base: position 2,665,556 of record CACRXP010000009.1, read on the forward strand.
TTGTCTGGCAAAGCGCCCACACTCACGTCCGGCCATCCGGACCATGTCTCGCCATCTCAAAACGGTGGACATCTGACGAGGGTGTGCGGTCGATAAGGCGAAAGTTTGTGTCACTAGAAGCGAATTCATGCGCAAGCCAATGATGGGCGTGCCCAGCTCGTGGGGATAGTGATGGCTCTCACTGTTAACGACAGCGTCCGCGCCTGTTCGTATTTCTGGTCCTCGGTGGTGGTCAGGGTTATGATTGCCTGAATAAACGGCAGAATAAGTCGGAGACAAAGTCTTCGTGATATTTTGTTCGAAATCGAGCTGGTAAGTGGTTGCCAGTCCGTGACCTCTGCCATCCCACCACAACTCGATTTGCATGCGGTTGGTGTCTGTAACAGCGAACTCATTCTTCATTTAGCAGAGACCAACCGACAGCCTCACCGCCACAAACGAACAGGCAACGCGTGCCCTACTAAGTAGGCGCAGCAGTTATGACTCAAGGCTGAAGTAGTTTACAGTGTGGCAGGCTTGCGTAGCATCTACCACACTCTCCTCCCTCACCCACCTGGACTCCGACGGTGATGCAGTCCCGACGACCTGAGATGCTCTCGAGCGCAGTGGCCAACAAATCTAAACAGCCTGTCTACGCGTGCCACACACACGACCTTATCCCACTCCACATTACCAGGCTATTGTAGGCGGGGTTCGGCCCTCACACAGGTGAGTGTCACAAAAGAGTCGTTACACAGCTTGACCCTCAGTCCCAATAAGGACAGAGGTATCCCGTCAACTGACAACTTTCAAAGCCACTACACTTGTGGCGCTTCGTAATAGATTCAAGCACGTTAGATGCATGAGTGCAGAATGGGCTGATTCACTGTGTGGGGACAGGTTCGCTCCCTCTCCCCTCTCCCAAAAACCAATCAACTATCCGAGTCTGTCAACCAGCTGATGATGGGACTGGGCGCAGTGGCTGACTGTGTGAAGGCCTTCAACTAAGGCGTGTAACACACATGCGTGTACGGCCGTAGCTACGAGCTCGGGCGGACTCTGCGTAGCACGATAAACACGCGCCGTGAGCCGGTCTGATCTCCGTTTCGGTTTATTATATCTGCGACCCAGCCCGTAGTGGCGGGCCAAGCCACTCACACACTGGACACACACTTGCATGAAAGAGAACTCGCAACTTTGGCGCATACGCCAGTGGTATGTAATATCGACCGGTGTCCGTAACTAAACGGAAACCACCCAATGGCGCATAAAGGGGATGCTTTCGCGTCTTGAAAAGAGGGAATCAAGTCGTTCACTAGATAGGTGTCCGCAACTCGGAAGTGCAAACTGTCAATCAGCCTTTGAACCGAATGGTCCTACCCTCCTCCTCCCCATCTTAAACCAGGAGAGCTGCCAAGACCATGTCGAATGTAAGAGACGCACCAGTGGGCGTTGAGAAATCGGTGGTTCTGGTAAGGTTTCAATGCAAATATAGAAGACTTCGAAATCGTCCCAACACCTCAGAAAATATCTATCTCATGATGACAACGGCTACACTACTGAAATGGCAATGTCGGCTATGAAAAAAGCGCGAAACGAATCAGATAGATGCCCCAGTCGAACTTTATGCGTACTAATCCATATTTACGGAAAATCTGTGCATCTGGAGTGATAGATATGAGAGAACGGTTCTCAATGGCAGACAGGCAGAAAATCAATTTGCTCAAACTAACCGGTGAAGCCGCTTCACCATTGACTACGACGTAAGCAGCTGTAGAAGGTGCTGGGGGTTTCGACTCTGACCCAGGCGAAGTTACATCGGCCTCCAGACCCACAGACGCATTGACTGAGCGATTCGCGGCGGAAGCTGGCAGTTCAGGTGAGTTAGACTCCCGACCGCCAACTTGAGAGTGGGCAGACGAATTTTCGAGAGATGCAAATATTGTCGAGAAGGTACCTAGAGAGAGAAACCGGGACTGGGGTGGTCAAGCAAAAAACATGCGAGGTGTCAGAAATGAAGCAGGCGGATAGTGCTGGCCTTGATGCGTTGTGCACAGACGTTGCCCGTCAATCCGGTGCCACGATATAATGACGATTCACGCAGAGTCAATTAGCAAGGAATGAGAGGTCAGCCGTCATCAACGGCACCCAACGTGATGACTGCTTATCAGTTGTACAGGCAAGACTGACCGTGACAGACAGCGAGACACGGTGACCAACTAGCCCAAATCAATGACCACATAGTGGACTCCCACTACCACTCGAGCTACACTGACACGCCCGAGAACTAGGCGCTACGCAGTCATCTGCAACAGAAACAAGCACAAGACTGATCGGCTCGGATTACAGCCTGTAGAAAAGCCAATTTTGACACATTCGGCTCATTCTATGGCTGCAAGTCGAGCACGGTTTTAAAATTTCGGGAAGATACACATCGCCTTCCGGAGGTCCAACCATCTTCATCTTCCTGAACAGCGTTCAACCTATTCCCCAATGGGTTTGGGAAGGAACAAGAGACTTCTAATCACTTTCACTAGAATGAACAGTAGATGCACCGCCTATGGTTCCGCTGGTGTTTCCTATACAACCGTCATTTCTGGCTTCTCGGACATATGGAGGTGTCCCCAAGGTTGATATCCCAAACGTAAATAGCGGGCGGACTTACGTTGAGACTCATTGTGTGGACGTGAGGTTCTACAAGGCAAAAAACGGGTTTTAAGGGTAAACTCCGGGGCTAAGGAAAAAGTTCAACGAAAACGCCAACTGGCGTGGCCAACAGAGAAAAAAATCCTCAAAAAAAACTTTCAAAGGCTGCCAACGTTTCATGATCTTGATGCTCACCCGGCACCAACCTTCGTCGCCAAGCTTACAGAATAGCACCTCGACACTGAAAAGAGGAAGGTCGTGAGCTGCATGCAATTCCTCGGAGGAGACGTACTCTGCTTGTGAGTGCGAGGACCAGCGTACTGCGCACTGACTTTACGTCTCGCTCTCTCTCTCCGGGAGACCGGAGGTTGGGTGCAGTAGACTGTTTCGTCTACATCGGATGAAAAAAATGCCAAGGGGCAAATCACTGCGTGAGCAGTGGGATAAAAGATGATGTCAGTTCCAACGCGGCTCCTTGAGAGCACATGATAACAGCTGTCAAAGTTAGCCATTCCAGTCTTCTCCTTCGCCGATAGCACCTCCGGGGTTACCGGTTGCATATCCGTATGCAACCTCCTTCGAGGATTCCAAACAGGAACTCAAAGGCAAAACGCGAAACGTACACAGTCAGGACAGACCGGTAAATGCAACTTTCGTATGGGTGAATATTTTCGATGTCGACCGGCAGGATGCGAGCTGAATAACCAGTGCCCCGGATTCGAAACTCAGGTCTCCCCACAGTGCGGGTTCAGATCATTTCTGGCCCATGAGGATAAAGTAGTCAGAACCGGCAGTTCACGTTCCCCTCTAGTCCTTGTTAATAATGTTTCCTGCAAGGAAAAAAAGTAGACAGGACAGCATTTGTCAAAGAAAACCCACTTGGTGACGGGCGGGAGTGGTACTCGAGAGGGAGCTACCACCACGGGCGGTGTGTAGTTTGCCGAGAGCGCAGCAACGTCACGCAGACGACGGGGTGGTGGTGCGGCCGCAGTATTGACGGCATCTCGCGCCTGTGCACTGACCTTGGGAGCCGAGTCGGGGAAGAGGTTGGCACAGCGCCGCCAAGCCCTCGAGGTGGGCGTATAACGGACAGTTCTCCCTCTGCCCAGAGAGATCGTAGTGTTGGTCGTGGAGTGATTCGACTGCGGCGGCGGCGGCGGCGACTCAAAGTTGAGTAGGCCACGTGACTTCAACTGGTCCCCCAGGCTCGAGAGATGACTCAAAACCGGTCCTGGACCCAAGATTGTCGCGAGCTGTGAGAGGCCGGTGAGGCTGGCAGTCACAAGGGTGTCACACGCATCGTACAGGCCCAGGCAGACCTGGTTGGGTTTGGAAAGGTGGAAGACGGCACAAAGGATAATATACAAAGGCCTGGAATATGCACGAACGGGGTTTCGGTAAAACTGCCGTTTTTTACATACTTGTGGCTTGCAAAATCAAGACGTGTGAGGTCTAGATACTTTTGCACATTTCTTTATTATAAAGGACATGTTTGCGCGACCTTCCTTCACGATTATTTACCCGAGTTGTTTATGTCTATTCGCTGTTAACCAGTGTTGTTATGCACGTAATTATTTTGTTAGGGTAGGACTGATCGAGAGTTCACTTGGTAAGCACATAAGTACGATTGAAATCCTGTTATAAAAATTATATTACTCCGATTTGAAACAAAACAATAGTTTAGAGACTTTCTGTGGTGCTACCTTCAGACTGCGCACAATCTAATATCAGCAGGTTTTTGGGTCGGCTTTTTAACACATGCCGATCGCCCCAGATATGCTTCAATGGCTCATGCTTGCCTCTGTATCCCACCCTAGCAATGTGGGATGACTTGTTAAAGTTCTTCGGAGGACATGCGAGTCTTATGAGCATGCCGTGTTCTAAGTGCATAAAATACCGACTTGCAACACACAATCTTGGCATAGTCTATAATTTGCGGACGGCAGGTTATGGGAGACGGGAGGCCCACACGTTAGAGAACTCGTTGTCAGGCGGAGTCGATCACCGACCCCCGATTTTGTACAAGTTACTAGACTGCCGACTGTGGGCCCCCTCGTCCTCACAGTCTTCCCTACACCTTTGCTAATACCCCTGCTGACATGTGGTAACACAATCCGCACGCAAGAGGATAATTTATTCCAAACAAAACGTCCATTGTGCGCAGTATTTACCACCCTTCGATGGAAATTGCACGGCCGAGATCTTGTGTAGACGTCATGATGAAGCGCTGAACTGAGCGAATCCAATTTCCTCTGTGATAAGCGGGTAACTTTCTCATGGGTCGCAAATATCATAAGGCAATTTGGTTGCTTTTTTGAGTTTCAGGCAGATTATGTAGCGCCTATAAACAGTGGAATGACTTTTTGAAGAATGAGATAGAAAACCAGAGGGGCTGTTGAATGCGCGTTCCGGGATGACAAATAGAGAACAAGTTCAGACGAACAGCATCTACACATAGAGTACTTAAAGATCTTTCCGCTATTACTGGATAAAAGTAGGGCAAATACAGAAGAGCTCGCAAATGGGCACACTCAGCGGATATGTGAAAGTTACCTCGGGTAAAATTATCCTTTGGAGAGCATCGGATCCTAACAGGCGGGCGTAGGATGAAAAATGCTTAAGCAAAAGCAGGCGTGTATTCAGTTCGTGGGTCTGGAAGAGGAGCGTAATGCGCGGACCAAGCAGACGGCGAAAGGCGCTCTCGGAGATAAAACCCGTAGAGGACCGACCTTTGGAATCTAAGCAATGAGATCAAAAGGGTGCCCCGGATGTCAAATGATAGTGATGGAGTCTTGGAGCGTCTACGCAGTTCCGCTTGTTGCACCGATGGAAATGGTTAATTTGAAATTAGGTACATGTTAATTACCTTTGAATGGAGTTAGGAGAAGGCCTACGGTCCTTTGGGAAGGGAAGTCGGTGAAAATTGAGGGAGAGAGCAGAAAAGGGACTATGGAATTGCAAAACAAGTCCTCGGGAATGTCTTCAATCAGGGATGGAAAGTTTCTGAAACAATAAAAGAAAAATGTTGATGTCAAAAACGAAGTATCAGTGGCAAGATCTGCCTTCCGTGGTCGATGATTAAAAACTGCCAGAAAATACACTAGTTCGGATTGGTTGCGCAGGTTGAGGAGACTCTCGGTGAAAGTAAGCGAAATCGTGGTTAGTAACAGAAGAGAAAGAAGACTTTGTCAGCAAGGAATTCGAAAACATCTAACATCACAAGATAATATGGTGCGGATCTAGATATGCGTGTAGATTTCCCACCTTTAAATATGATGACATTAAAGCATGCTTTAGTGAATGCTTCTTAGGCATAAATCGGCATGAAAAGTTGGACTATCGCATAACCGGATGAAATGGAAACAAAGAAGAGAATACCGCGCCGGCAAAGAAACATTCTAGAATTATGGCACTACTTACTCAAAGAACAAGAACTTTTCAGAGTCCGACTTCAGCATGTAGTTCGATAAAAACGAGAAAGCCATGGAGTAGGAGCCTTTGAAAATGGAATGAAGCAATAATTTCGAGGCAGACAGCCGTTCTTTCGGTGATTCATGCAAACACGACTTTTCCAACACAGGTGAAAGGCCGGCAGCATCATAGTCTAAGTAGAACGTGGGGGGCGCCAACGGCTATGCGTACCTTGCTCCTTCAGCACTTCAAGGACCATGCGACTGAAGCAGTATATATCATAACAGTGAGGCGCTTTGCTGTCATACCTAGTGGCCTTTGAAATAAGCATTCAGACACCAACTTACTCTTTCGTCACGGTCCTTATTCTTTAATGACTCTATCACAGCGATTTTATGCGAATCAAGTTCCTTTAGGGGAGTGCAAAACTCAAAGCCACAGAGCTTCCATCTTCTTTTTGAGTCGAGAAAAACACTCTCGATTTGGACGCTGTTGTGTGACAACATAGCCTGGAAGAATGATAAAAAGCAATCGAAATTACGCGGGTATGCAGGAAGTCAAGACCTTGGAGGATGGAATGCAGTCCGCCAATGAACTCATCAAACCGCAGACTACTCAGCGAAGTCTTGCAGGGCAGGACCGGTTCAACGGTAAGAAAAAGTGACGAGAGTCTGGGGTCCAGAAAAGAAGAGTATGCACGAACGACTGACGGGTGATTCAGATGCCTGACTGTCTAAGTGCAACAGTTACAAGGAGCGTGCGGCATTACCGGAGTTAATTCTTTCCAGCATAGACTCGTACGCGAAATGTTGTTCGGCAACTGCCTTCAATGTAACACTTCCTGAGATGTGCTGAGGCAGGTTCACTTCATTCTTTCGGGTGTATTGAATTAGGACCATATCTCTAAAATCAGGATGCTTGCACAAGCACCTTTTGATTTCAAATGTGGACAAGTCATTCACGGTTTCGTGACATATAAGGTTGGACTCATTGACCCGCGAAACCGCAGCTGAGGAACCAGCACCCATCTACCAATTTGGATAGCCCACCGGAGTGTTAGCTTACTCAAAGTTCTAAGTCCAATTCATATACGTGGAAGTATATACCTCCAAAGAGTTATGTTTGCCTATTTCAAAACCCATCGCGAATGTCCATGCTCTGATACAACGCAAAATTATCCACCGAGACAGTCGATTATTTGAGTATGTAAGAGTCTGACCTCAGTTTTGTTGTTGACGTATAAAGATTGCTGTCTTCGAGCTAGCCATAGGAATATAGTGCTACGTACACTGAAACTGACAGAAATCATCTTTGCAATGGCTGAGTAATTGACCCAGATATTTATTTCAGACGATCGGAGAGTCAGTCGGACGACGCAATTTGCACGCCTAAGTTTACGCCTTTACTGCTTATCCGAATAATTATGCGGTAATTGTGCCGTGGAAAACTCGTTTCTGACTATCGTGCCTTCAACAGGGCATGGTTCCGTAGGCAGCTTTAGTTTAACATATTTTCTGTATAATCGGTGCTCCGATCTTAGCTACCCTTTAGGTAGTACTTTAAGGCCAACATATGAATGACCATCGTCCTACATGACCGAAAATGCTCTTTTGAACCACAGATCTCTAAGTGGAGATAACGTATTACTCCGTAAGTTTTATTTCTATACTGCGTTAGATTGTGAAAAAGACCATTTGCGATCGCATGTGCTCTCCAGTACACTGAACAAATAACTGAAACCCTAGTTATTTCGATTTTCTTAGAGGACATTCAGTCAGTCAGTCAGCCGGTCAATGTATTTGGGACGAATATATTTACACCTTCGAACCCTCTATTCGTCATATAAAAATCAAAATAATTGGCGATAATGTACAGAATTCTCAGCGTTAAATGGATGTTGACCTAGACTCGCATAGTTCATTGATTTTAATGGTTACATAAACCCACTGTCCGCTTGTTGCTGGAACGTGTGTTTGTCAGACTGATGTTTGAATGTTCCCACAGACAGAGACATTAAAATCACACGGACAGGTTACTCCACGGTTCCACGGCACGATTGGAGAAAAAATTCTTTCTCACTTTCCATCTTCAGTGGGGCACACGTAGTTTGAGGAGATGTCCCTGGAGATTAGGTGCAGTGTTGAGTTGGAAAAAGTCATCCCATAGGGGCGCAGTCCCAGCAATGCACGATATAAGGAGTTTTATCAGTTCCTTGCGCAACAACCTATAAATCAGAGAATAGGTTTTAAGGCTATTTTGGGGGGATCTTGTATGGCAGCACACCTTGGCCTATTACTAATGTTGTGGTTCGTATCTGCACACTGTCACTTCAGTTGACTGCCGACCGCCAACATGTACAAACAGTGACTCACCGACCAGAAACTATTTCATCCACTTAAAGGATCTCCTCTCACACCATCACGATGTAATAATAATAGTCTTGTTGTTCATCGCCCGTCGAAATTGTCATTGGAAAACTAACATTCATTTAAATGATTAAGAAAGGGCAACAATATTGGATTAAAAGTCTGCTTGGCAGCTTGCTGTATATCAGACTGTGTGAATTGTGTTACATAAAGTAGAAAGTCTTTTTAACGTCCGTCGGTGATTTTTATTTTCACAAATGATACTTGTGATAGTAATTTCCACAGATTTCAAGTTTAATATTTTTATAAAAATGTCTGAGCTCTGGCCGATGCAGGGGGAAAACTTCTGAACTGAATGTGCTTGGATAGTTCAAGGAGCCCGCACTTTCGAAGAATATTCAGAATGAAATAAATTGCTTCGCGAGGGGATATGGAGAAGTACAGAAGATCCATCTTGAGGATACGGTGCAAATTTAAAGGCAGGTCGACAAGTGAGAAAAAAGTGTCATTGGAGTGTGTATGGAGCTGCCAGGTTGCTGTAGACCTAGGATGGGGTCGAGAGTGGAGGGTGAAGACATGACACCTCAGCGATTACAATAAAGCCCTGATGAGGGTGACCAGTGAACGAAACGGATGCGGTTCAGAACGTGAGCATCAATACGACCTCGATTTTTGTTCCGAGGAGTGGGTTAGGGTAAAAACCATTTTCCATGAAGGTAATGATCATTAGACTGGAAAAATCGAAATTTCTTATGAGAGATCATGTTAATAGGGACCATACGCGGAGAGGAAAGCGTCAACAAACAGGGCAATCTCGAGGTGGTCGCTCGAATTCCCAGTGACCCTTTTTCAGGACCGTGGGAAGGCTGTTCGGTATTGATGGGAAAAATAAAAGTGTTAATAGAGTCAATGTTAAGATAAAGGCCTGGACAACTCATAAAACGGACAAACTATTTGGCAATCTAACGGCTATCGGCAGGTTATTCCAAAAAAGTTATTCCCGGGATCAAAGAAGAGAAAGAGTTTAGAAGGGTGGGGGGTAGTCGAGTGGAGAAATAATCAGGGAAGAATTGCGAATGTTGTACAGACGAATAAAAAAGGCAATGGCTAGAATTCAAGGAGGATTAGAATTAATAGTAATGTGGGAATGTAAACTGAATCTAGCTTCCAGTCTCCAAACCCACAGAAATATTAGTCTAGTTGGATTGCATCTGTTTGGGTAGGAATTATTTGGATGTGTCGGGCATCATAGTTCTCTAGTAAAATGCATTTGGACATTTTCAATTTTATCGAGGCTAGACTTGTTAGTAAACAATGAATGAGCAGCAATGTCCAAGAATACGAAGTACACACATCCTACAAAGCTTTATTTTAATTTCTTGGAGGTAAAAATTATTGTAAATAAGGCCACAAGTCTGGGCATCTACGTCAACAGGTGGCGAGAGGTCTAGATTACTGATGCAGTTTAAACCTAAAGAGACTGCAAATTCTTGAAGCCATGCGTTTGACTTAAAATAGTCTATGTGGCACTTATTAGAGGACTGACTAAGGTCGAAATAAATAACGACCACCAGGAGGTGATATTTACGAAGAGAAGTAAGTAGATTCTGAAAAGAAGTGACGTTTCTCAAAAGGGCGAGAAGCGGAGTTAGGAAGAGCAAAGGGCTTGGTTGGTTGTGCTAAAATCAATAATTATTTTGCCAAACAGTTTGATGAAAGAGGGTTCTTTAGAAACACTGTTAACTGCGGACATCAGAACGAGAGCCAGATTTAAACCCTGACTGGCAGATGACGGCTAATAAGCCAACAGTGACCATTCCAGCCTCGTATTTCTTTGTTCGTACTGCTACTCCGCCAACAACAGAAAGTTTCCAATAAGCGGACAGGAGAACATTCTCGAGAAATACTGAAATGACTTCGCTGCGTGGACGAAGAAAATTCCTTAGCAGTTTAGTAAGAAAGCTCAGGATGTTGTTAGTTCCAACTGAGCGCGAGTAAATAAGATGGCTTATTTGTTTCTGAGTATCCTCAAGGTCAAAATTGCTGATAGCGGAAGTGTATCGGACTAAAATGTATTGGTGGGATGGGGTCAGTTACACAGGTGAAATAACTGACACGGAATAAATTCCACAATTCGGCTTTGCCAGACTATTCTGTAATGAAATTATTCTTATAACTAAAGAGCGGAATAGATTGATGGGACTTAGCTGACGATCTGAAATAAAAGACTTGAGAAACAGATATGAAAAGATTTGCATCACTTATAGCCAAAGACTTCCTCCGTTTATCACGCGCTAGCCTCATTTTCTCCGCCAATTCAAATATTCCAGATATACTGAAGTGAACTCATAAGGAGCTTATTGATGCTTCCCTAACCTGTCTTCATAACTTTTAGTCTGCTTTTAAGGAAGTGCAGGACAGCGGAAGAAGTAGTATTTGACTTAATTATTTTCGGTCGAATGAAGTCGAGAAGGGATTCTGAGGGGCATGAGGGTAAATTGAGAATATAATTTGGATTATTATTTAAAGAAATATGGTGTCAGTCTAGAGCACTTGGGAGGTTATTTACTAATTCTTCCTTCAAATGAGAAAAGTCAGGGTGATTTCGTTTTAGCGCTGCCTTGGCAACAATAAAAACCGGAAGACAACAACGAGTCAGTGTGCGATCACTTGCAAAAAGACCATGATGGAAATTCATAACAAAAATATGGACGCCGTAGTAAGAAATGAATCTAACGCACTGTTGTTTGTGGTCGCTGTGTGAATTAGCTGAAACCAATTTGAAAAGTGATTAGTGTTCACGAAGGTCTGAAGTTTAGGACGAGACGCATTTGCATGTCCGTCATTTTTCGACAAATCAAAATCGTCAACGGTTATTTTGACATCAAATTTAGTCTCAGTGGCCTTTTTAAATGGTCCCCGGAACTGCTACTTATTGCCAGAATAACGGCGAGGATTATACCTGCAACGTATTAAAGCTTTACTAGTTCGCGAGACGAAAACTTAAAACGAAACAGATATTTCTAGAACATCTGAAACGTTCAAATCTTAGAGCGAATGTGTGAGAAGGGCTCTAATTCGAGGGAGACAATCGCCATCATGTTTGTCAATTCGCTGTTGAAGGCAGAACCTCAGATTGTCAATAGTGAGTGCCGCGTCGGGAATTAGACGCCTTGTTAAAGCCGATAAAAACAGCATGCACAATATGACTATCGTCTACCGCTCGAGTCCACTGCTGCAATGTGTGCATCCGGTTTGTAAAGCAGGACCTTCCTCCGCAGAATTTGTGCTGCGCGTCGAACAGATGGCGTTGCTCACACACACTGCACACTCAGAGGATGCTCGGATGTGGTCTGTATGACACACAAAATGTTTCATTAGGCTGAGATCGCCACGCTGTATGCCAAGTCTGGCCGTGGTGCTCCGATAAGGCGCAGGGAAGAGGGAATTCTTTCACTGTCTCTGATGGGGGACTCGGGCGACAATCCGAAACGTCAGTCTCATAAAGCCGTTGTCCCATCGATCGTGTCTCCCTCATCACGACTGCTTCCTAGGACTCGCCTCTGCGCTTCTATTAGCAAATTCTCTCATTGTAGGACTTTATAGTAGTTTCTGTCGGGAGAGGGTAGATAAATTAGGACATTGCTCTTATCATTACAAGATACAGGCAGTTGGCTTGTTGCCTTGCGCACACTTTCGTTGGAGGCAAGACTTACTGATCAAGGAATACAGTTTTCGTCGTTTTTCGCAGGCGACGATCAAGGTTTAGTATCGAACCTTGTGCAGAATTCGGATTCCACTCGATATTCGGAGCATTAAAGTCGCCCACAGTCAGAACACCTCAAACTCATCTACCAGGTAACTGTTTGACTACAGGTCGTTTCTCAGTGATCGGTAGACCGTCAGGACATGCAGAGTTTGTGATTCCGACATTATGAAGGTGAGGCAAATTGTCTGGGTGTTTCGCGCGAGCTTCTCGTTTTTTATGAGAAGAGCAGGATATGTTTAACAGAAATGAGTACCTGGCCGCCCAGATGCCTATCTCTATGTTTCCTGAACAACTGAAAACCGGTGAGAGCGACTTCGCGATCACCCACATTCGTGCTTAAGCGCGTTTCTGATTTAGAGATGCCATATAACAAAGTCTAAACTGTCAATTGAAGCAAAGGGACCAGCCGCGGCAAACAGTCCTGATGGAGGAGACACGACCGCTGGAACAAGAGCTTTGTTCACCTGACGTCTTGAATTCCTGCTCGAACCCATCATCAGAGACAAAAGCAGATACGGGTGGTTCATGCACAAGGGGCTGCAGTATTTGTAGGATGCAGTCGCCATGCCACCGTGGCTCCCCCCTTCTTCACCAGCAATCGTTGCACTTGGTGTGATGACTGTTCGATGGCCGACATTCGGGTCGTTAATCTCTGTGATTTCGACACGGGTGTTTGATGTTGGTGTGATGATTGCTCGATCATCTGGCCTACCCATCCTGGCGCTGGGAACAGTGTTCGCCTGTGCGCTCCCATGTTAGGCGAAGCCTCAGCACCGAAACTGTAAGGGGAAGGTCGTTGCACTTGTTAATAGACTGGCAACCAGAGAATTAGGACTCAATCATGTCACGGTTCAAGTGGTTGTCACAGCTAGAGAGACTTCCAGCCTCATCGAATTCAAATGTGTGGCTGGACTTTGTCGAATGAGCCGTAACTTGAAAGCTGGCGTCAGTGCTCCGCACTGCTGCCGCGTGTTCAGCCATTCGCGTTTGGGGCTGTCTTCCGGCTTCCCCGACGTTTTTACTTTATCCGCAACTGCACCAGATCCAGAAAAGGACTCAAGATGTTTCTTGCCGCGGCAGTGGGTCTTTCGGTTTCATTATTTGACGCCTGATGGTTGCCTCCGGTCTGTGTACAACTCCAACTCCAAGTGGTGCGAGAAGATGGCCGACGGCTTCCGAAACGTTCTGGACATACGGAAGTTTTTGCCAGAATGTGGCGTCTGTGAGGTTTGGCCTTTCGTCCGTTTTGCGTATGCACTGGTTGACGAAGTTGCGCGGGTAGCCATTGGCTTTCAAGACCCGTCGGAGGTATTGTAGTTTGACAATCTTGTCTTCCGGCTCACTGCACTGCGTTTCAACACTCCTATATAGCTTCCTTGCACAACTGCATATGTGGCTGATTGAGTGGTTGCTGCTGAAGTTCAGGACTTGCATCGTAATTGTCGCTTTCCTGAACACATTGGTCTTTCGGTCATCACAATCTTTGCGCCATAAGAGAACATCCAGGAAAGCCAGCTGGTTGCTTTCTACCTCCTCCATCGTAAATTGTATGTTCGGGAGAGGCAGCGTTGAGACGTTCCTTGAATGTTAGCAACTGATCCCGATCGATAACGACGAAGGTATCATCCACATACCGGGCCCAGAACTTCGGTTTGTGGTGTTGGAAGACCAGTGACTCTAACCGTTACAGGACCGCCTTAGCGACGAAGCCCGAAATTAGCGAACACATTGGTGTGTCTTTCACCTGCTCGTAGGTTGTCCCGTAGAACGTGAATTACGTTTTAAGGCAGAGCTTTAGGAATTGAAGAACTTTGGCGTGTCCAACACGATTCTCCGTTTCATCATATCTGCCTTGTGAAGGCAGCTCCATTGTCTCGATGGCCGATCCTGGGGAATAGAAGTAAAAATGCAGGTACACCAAAAGATACCACCATCTGATTTGGAAGGTGGCTAACCTCTTTAAGCTTCCCCAGAAATTGTGCTGACGAAGAGACCGTGGTGTCTGACTCAGCGGTCAGGAGCTTGAGACTTTGGATCAGCCACTCTGCCAGTCCGTACATTGGGATACCTCTAGGCGACACGATGGGTTGTAGAGGAGCGTCCCCTTTGTAGACCTTAGGAAGGCCATAGAATCGGGCCAGTACAGTATCGTGGGGTTTCGTCGCGTGTCTGTTGGTCGACGTTATTTCACCAACAACATAGGCGTTTTTAGAGGGTTGGTCGCACATGAGACGAATAATAGTCAGTCTTCCAGTTAGCCTTTGGCTCTTTGAAGACAGTCTGTCCTGTCCAATACAACCGTGGAACATTCCTTGTCCGCTGGCACGATGACGAGGTCTTTGCCAGCCTGGAGTTCTCTAAGTGCATCACTTTTTACCTTGCTGAGCAATTCCCGCGGCATGTGTGCCATGAGTAAAGATGGCAGTTTGTGTCAGAAGATACTCGTAGTCTACTCCGCTACTTCCGTCTGACCAAGATTTGATTCCACTGCTGCAATCATGTTAACAGGTTTGGCGTCAGCCATGTTGGATGAGGCTTCTTGCCGTAACACCGGCACCTGATCATTCGTCAGCTCCTTTGATGACAGGTTGTGCGCCAGTTTGTCGTTTTTGCGCGACTTTGGATTGGGCAGCCTTCGGAATTTGTGCTCCGGTGCTGCGTCGTGTATCGCTCCCTGCTCGTAGGCCCGTCCAGTCACCCTCTGGAGGAGCAGATTTTTATCGATCTCGCCTACGTGTTCACAGCATATGATCCTCTCTTGGTCAATACTCTGACGGTACTTGTGAAGTCTTACTTTATATTATTAAAGTAGCATTCGGATCATTCTTCCGCGATGTCGAAATACTGCTCGCCTCGCCAAATCCGTGTTTACGGTGCACAGTGTCCTTGCAGGTGCCACTCTTCGACTTCGATAGCTACTTTAACTCGAGTTGATCGAGGTTGTCCGAATCTTGTGATTCCTTTTTCAATATTCCTTTCACTTTGATTTATTTTCTATTTTTAACACGATCTCACTTGCGCCACATAATACTCACTTCCCAACCCAGTTGGTAATTTCGAGGTTTCGTTCACTTTAGTACTTAGTCAGTTGTAACAACGGACCAGCTGTTGGTCTTTTTATCAAAGCCCATGTCTCTACAGTGGACCACGCAGGAAATGCACTAGGGCCAGCTTAGGGCACGGCAGGCGCTTACCTTGTTGCCTAGATTCATGTGAGATATTATGATACGCCCAGAGGCGGGTTCTTGCAGCGCCACCCATCAGACCAGACAGCAGACTGGTGCCTAGGGGAGGGAGATGAAGTGGGGCCGATTCTGAGGACTCGGTCTCCACGGCACTTCAGCGCATTTCTTTACAGCAGATAATCTGACGTGCTTTTAAACTATCAAGGTGCGCTGAAAGCCATAACTTTGAAGACTGCAAACTGACGGGATAACTCCATCCTCCTCTTAGAGCTGAAAGTTAGGCTGAAGTAGCCCCCTCTTCTTGTGGCTTCTGTCGCACTCCAACTCAGATGAGATCCGAGCCACCCCCTCCTTCTCTGGGCACCTGATCCATCGTATGCGGAGGAACACGAGCAGACGACTGATTTAACTCTGTCAGTCATTGCGACCGGATCTGCCTCCGGTCGTCCTAACTCAGTCTTGCAACGGAGTCCAGGAGGATGTGGGCGGAGTGAATATGGGCGATTCGGGGCAAGACCGTTATCACTATAAATTAATTTGCGCGCGAGTCACCGTTCCTGCGCCCACCCTGCTGTGGGTCACACGATTGATATCATCGTTTTCGAAGGTCGGTCTAACGAGTATAATAGTCCAAATGCTGCCACTCAGACGAGCAGAGAGCTCTGTGCATGTCAAGGAAGAGGCCGTGTCATCAGCTAACTTAGGTTAATATAGGTCAGTATATTTTATGATTAATAGGCAATGACTCTGAAAACCCTATTGAAAACGGTAGCGCAATATATGAGTTTAAATAAACGTGGTACTGAAACGTGGTACTGTTGTCAATAATATATACACTTAACAGAATATTTTTCATTGAAAATGCAGGTTCGAAACTCAAGAACATTCAGTCGTAGATGATAACGGTAAAATGAAATGACAATCATCCGCATTAGCGGTGGGTGTATGCAAGGCGTTGGTTCTGCACAACAGAGTTGTTCTGTCCAGACAAGCGGTATTTTCAGGGCAAATATACATTTAGTCTTTGCTCTAATGTCTTCATGGAATCGACCACTATCACGTCCTCGGGAAGCCCGTTCCAGGCACCGACGACTCGCTATGAAAATGAGTATCTGCGAACGTCCAGGCGGCATCGGAATCCTCTAAGTTTTAGAGAGTTGTCACGCAGGTTTGTTGTTGTGCCCAGGCTGAAGAAATCGTCCAGGTTTAGGACACAGTCCCGGTTCCTCAAAATCCGATACACCTGTATGAGATCTCCTCGAATCTTATCAGAAGTCGAACATTTTTGCACTAGGTGAAAGCTGCGGACAGGATTGCATCGGGGATATTAATGCCAAGCCTATATCTCTAGAAAAGGCTTCTAGTACAACGGAAAGATTTCGCCCTTAGAAGCCGCTTTTATCCCGCTGGTATTTATAGTGTTAAAGTGAGAATGTAAACCTTCGCTGAAAATTTCGTCACTTCCATATATTCGTCAAAGGCTGTGGTAACTGCTACGGTGAAGGTGAATTAGATGAAATAAAGTAAGGGAGGTTAAAGAATGCACAAGGGTGCAGTCCTCAACCGGTTCTGGGAACACTGCGGAAAAGGCGGGGGATGATTTATTCTAACTGTGAGGTGGCTGGTTAAACGTCGGTAGCTAAAGTCAAGGAAAAATCTTATTAGGCCTCGTCTCACCAAGCAGCCCGAGCACAAATACCTTACGGCAGACTCTTCTCCAATAATTGCTAAATAAGCTCAGTTGAACGGGCATCTCAGCGCAGAGATTGTACTCTGTCATCAAAGTGTTTGGTATGCATGAACATACCCCATTTTGCGCACGCCTGGTTCTAAACGACCGCCTATTTTACGTGAATAACCCTGCTTTGGAAAATAAAAGTGCTAGAGTGAAAACTTCCAAATACAGGCAATATATTATGATTCCAAATACTGACCTGTATGAGTAGTAATCTGTAAGGGCTTAGTAAATTTGAGATGGGATACTGGGAGGCGTGTCGTGCTATATTCTTATTATTCACAAAGGTTCGGGAACAAGACCCATCACAGTCTTTTCACTGCAATCTCTTGTAAATGTGGTCATTGACTATCCACTGAAAGCACAATTCCAAAACATAATATAAGAATAGGTCTGGGTATGCAAACCCGCCGAGAAATCACAACTCAGGGACTATTATAATACAGGGATGTAAACGTTAGTTTTATCATTAGGAAAGAGGGGTGCGGCAGCTAACGGGATATGTAGAAGACATTGAAAAAATTCCAATTTTTGTGATGTTTGTTTTATTACTTCGATGAGGTGCCTGAACAGACCGCGCACTTTGTAAGACGCGAATTAGTGCGCGCAATCGGGGGAAAAGGTAGTATGGGGCTAAAGGTTTAAGAAGGACAGCTTGGGTAAGACGATATGTGGCAGGCAAACTTTACCCCGACAGCTTTAACTAACCATAGTTTTTAACGTAACACCAACCGTAGACCTAATTCCCACCTTGTCCGTAAATTTAAGTATTTCCGCAAGCTTAGTCAGAAAAGTAATCCAAATATACACGCCTAACATAATCCAACAAGCAGACATGCTATGGTAATAAAGACTAAGATTACCTTATTCGATCGTTGACGAATGTTATCCAGAAAATCTTGAACTCCGTTTCACCATAAAAGGATTGATGTTTATTTACAAAAGTGGGTTGTGAAACAACAAGGAGAACTAAGGTGATTGAATTGTTTGACGTAAAATGCACAATAATTTTGGGTCATTTCTGTTGTTCCATACCCGTTTCGCTGACTCCTCAGCGGACGGGGAGCTCAGCAGAGTACGTCAGATGATAAGGTGTTGTCAGCTTCGTCAGGCAAACTGCTGATATCCTCATTGAGGGTTTCAGAATTCAGTGGCGAGATGTCCACTTTGTCGGCCATCTTAAAAGGATTATCAAAAAGTGAGGAGAACTCCTGGAACGATTTGTAAGATGATGCCCCCACAATAACAACTTATTCTTTCGTGAACAGGAGCACTACGCTGTGCAAACTTACAAAGTCGGTATGGTCTGGTCAAAGATAGTAAAATTCGCGAAGCACTCTCAAGGCTAACCCGAGTTTAAGAAGAACTTGTCAGGGTTTCGAAATTACAAAATACCTTTAACTATTCATGCCTCTGGTCGCGTTTGAACGGTTTCCGACGTATATTCATATTGTATATTTTAAGTTACATTTTCGTAACTGAAATTAAGCTGAGTGAAAAAAAACATGGCCAAGGTTCTATTTCGTTATTTCTTGAGCATCCTAACACTCCGGCACACCAAGTTGATCATAATTATTGCAGTATCAGGCCTACCTCAGGAAATGTTAACCAAATTATTAAACGTACTTTCGAAGGGAAAGGATTGCTAAGGTAGAGTTGCAATACTAATAATCATGCAGCATAGTCTCAAGATATTTCAGTCATCGACTACTTACGTAGCATGAGCGTATTCCTACCGATTTTCGATACCCTTACAAATTTTAATATATTTTGTGGAAAGCATACACAAAGTATTCCCTTTGTACTCGTTTGGTGGTAAATTACGTCCTGTTTAAATCCCATACCTGAAGAAGATGTATCTTTCAGTTTAGGAAAGGTTTGTAATTATGCGATTTAAAGACCGTGCAATGTCCATTCATGCAGTATCACATGCGTTATTTTATAACTACTTTCATATTTACCTCGCTTTTTGCATAAAAAGACATTCTAGGCATCTAAAAACGAAGTTAACTAAATTACAGCCATTTTGCGTTTTTGGACGTTTGCGCTTTTCGAAAAAATCGGCATTTCGAAGGAGCGCATTACTGCTTTTAATACTTCTTTTACGTTTTTAATTTTTTCAAAGTTGTACTAAATTGACGTAGATATGGGATCCATTTATTTGTGTCGGCTTGAGAGTAATTGGCAATCATTCGTAACTTTCGACACATTTAATGAGGTAGATCGCGTACTATATATCCGTTTGTTGATAATGCATGGTACATGGTCCGAATTCATTAAAAATTTCATGCCTCCTATATAAAATTTTCTTAATGGTATAGCGTACTATGTGCATATGTATGTATGTATGTACGTAGCTAGTAGACTCTAAACTATAGCGCAAATGGAGTGCAGGATTTGGCTCAAAACTGATCGGGAATTACAAACCTTTTTTAAAGCCTAAATGTGCTTTTTATTCAAGCGTTCTGTGTGGATAAGTCGTGGTTTTCTGCCAGGCTAGTACAAGAAAACGCATTTTAGAGCTTGTTTTCCCTACGTTATGTTTAAATTCATAAGGGCATCGAAGATCAATCCGAAAAATCGTGCTTCTTAAGTAGTCGTTTTTCTCCTAGGTGCAGTCGTTGTAGGCGTCCGAAAAGAGTTAAATTTAAAAGCCAATCTTCCAGTGTGACTTAAACATCTTGTTATCATACTGCACTATAATCCGTATAAAAAGCTCCCCTAAACAATCTTTTCTAATCGAAAACACATCCCAGAATTTCGGTTAACATTTTGTGAGATAGGCCAGCTGCTGTAAGGGTAAATATCTGCCACAGACCTTAGAGATTTTGGGTTCCGTGTGCGCCGAAGGACTGCAGGGTCAGATGGCGTAAGTAACGGTTTTATATAGGTTTAATTTCAATGGAGGGGCTTATTTGCGTATACACATTAAGATAACCTTTAATATTTTATGCGTTTTTCATACAGAAGGCTCTAATAAGTCTGCCCGACATAGCCGGGCAGGACAAATGGTCTGCCAAATATGCACATGCATTTATTCCCTACGACGCCTAGGAAGTTATAATTTTTTAGCAGCATGTATGGTCCATTTGGACGGAATACCACCAACCTGGTCATTTTCTGAGCGATGGCTACTATCACTCGAGTGCGCTCCTGGAATCGAGAGGGAGTGCGTTGACTTCGGTCGTCTGGTAGGCTTCGGAAATGCACGATACCTGCTCTTCTTACGAATCACCTGTGGGAAGCAAAGTGGGGACAGAGATGGTGACATTCAATTCAAACAAACGTTGTTACTTTTAAATAGTTAGTAAAGTATAAACTATTGTATTATTTTACCTCGTCCGCGACGGCCTTCATGTCTGTTGGGGAGGCGTGCTCCTTTATAACCTCTATAGCTTTGTTATCCTCATCATCGCTGTCTCCGGCCGCATTTGGTCCCACCCCTTCTCCATCTTTCCTTCCTGCTGCTGCCGCCTGCTCCTCTTTATGCGCTGCCTCCGCAGCCTTTTTCTTGTCCTTATTCAGCATTTTACTGCAAAAAAACACGCACAACGTGATTTTAAAGGGACAGGCACGAAAAAGGGGATGGGAGCGAATTCTCCAGACCAAAGGTGGATGGATGGATAGTATGCTGATGATCCCTGACCATCTCCATACGCCAACAGTTCTGGGGAAGCTAAACAATGACAGGATAAAATCAGAACCAACCACCGTTTCCTCGCCTGCTTGCAGATGCCCTCCCCACCCCTACCGTGCTTGTCAGTTTTGATCAGTTGATGACCTCTTAAGTGGGTCGTCTCTTCATGACCTCTACCATCCTCTTTAAAGTGTTTCATTCCGGGTGGTGCAGCACGTCAGTGGTCACGTATTCTTTGACTGATCTATCCGATAACGTGAGTCCGCGTTGGTCCCGCCTGTTCGGCGCCCGGCGCGCAGTCTCTGGGGAATCCCTACGAGCTCTGACGTTCTTGGGTGTTTGTATCGATCGGACGGGACGCGAAATGAGGAGGAAACAACGCAAACGTTCCCTTCAATACAGTCATTTTAAGTGCAAGTTAGTTTATTTGGCTCAACGTCGGTTGAGGTGGAGCTCAAGCCTTCAGCGACAGAACAGCCGTCGTTTACTTGGTTGACGATCACCAAGCCGCTACTGCCCCACAGTTCTAGTCGAAATGTTAATGTTTGCTCGGGTTGACTATCTGAAAGAGGGTGCCTCATATTGAATTCTAAAGCCTTAGTAACCTGGAAATGGTTTGGCTGGCTGACAACGATGAGCTCCAAGGCGCAACGGGACCAGAATGTCCCGTAAACTGATCTTCGTACGTCCCCTCCACAATAATCATTTCTTCCGATCGCAACCGACAGGATGAGAGGCTTCTGGTTCAGTGGTAGAACGTCGGACTACTTAACGCTCGAAAATCAAAGGGTTTGGGTTCGAATTACAGGTTGCCAAAACACGAGATTGAGCATGACTGCATTACAATGATCAGAAAGTCAGAAATGACCGCTCCAATCCCACTTGTCTTTGTATTATATATATGCTCCATGATCAAAGGTTCCGCGTTCGAATCTCAGGTGATCCACACTTGGGGTTGGGCGTGACTAGCTGATGACGGCTAATAAGCCAGAAGGGGCTAGTCCGGTCTCCCTTGCCTTTGTCGGTACTATCTCATATATTTTTTTTTGAAGATGGCAGGTTCTTAGGGAAAAGTGCAAACTTTATTAGTAAATTTTCGAAACTGCTTCCCCAGGTCGTCGTCACACTTCTGGATTATGTACAAAAACAGTCAACTATTTAAACCGTATCGAGCAAGTGATTCCGTGGTTGGCCAAAGTCTGCACCAATGCGCGTCAATGATATTTCGTCATCCCCTCGACAGTGGCTGCGCTCGCTTCCATTTGTTCTTGAGAAGTTTGTACGTGGCATCTAGATCGATATGCCGACTGATGCATGCCTCATCTGAGTGCATTGCTTCCAGGAATTCATGGCCTCTCCTTATAGGGTAGATGCCAACAATGCGCGTGTTCTCCCATACAAATTGGTGTCCGGTGTCCAGTGTGTGCATAGCCACTTGGGATAGATGATCCCGTCTCTTCACCGCTAACTGAGGCTCATGTATACGGGTTCGGACAGATTTCCCAATCTGACCACAATAGACGGCATCACAATTGGTACATGGGATCTTGTAGACAACACCTTTTCTATCGAGATAGCCAACCCTGTCCTTAGGGTGTACAAGCTGTGTACGCAAGGTGGTTGCAGGTTGGTGTTCTACTTGTACCTGACTTTTTTCCGCTGTCTTCAACGAGCTCAGATACATTTTTCTCGTATGGAAGAGTCCGCCAGGTAAATGTTTTTGGTGCCTGGGTGGCCTTATTGTTCGAAATACCTTTGCGTTTAAACTCGTGCTTCATGCAATGACGTACAAAGTCGCGCGGGTACCCGTTGTGGAAAAATAATTTAAAGAGGTATTTCATCTCAGTTTGGTAACTTTCTTCATCAGAGCAGTGTGTTTTGGCTCGATTTAGAAGGCCATAAACAGTACTCCTCTTGTGAGAGATGGGGTGGTTACTCTCAAAATGTAGGATGACCTCGAAATATGTCTCTTTGCGATAAACTGAAGTTTGAAGGGATCCATCAGTTTTTCGACATACAAGGACATCCAAACCTGGGAGCCGTCCACTAACTTCTGTATCGAAAGTGAACTTGATTCCTGGAAATGTGCAGTTAAGATTTATGTGGAGCCGGTCTAATAGGTTTTTCTTGATAATTAAAAATGTATCATTGACATAGCGCGGCCATGTCGATGATACAAGTGACACAAGATGATACCAAGACATCCGAAATTCAGTGCTTAGTTGACTTTTTCGTCAACTCCAACATAGAACTGCTTATGTTTGTTCTAATCTCTCAAAGAAGATTGGTTTTAGGAGTCCTCCGGACTTGATGGACTTACTGTGCTCTCCTGACGAGAAGTTTGTAGGCTGCGGGGTAATTTTTCATAGCCTCCTCAAAGTCCTTTTTAGTCAACCGAAAGAGAGTGGAGTAACCCTTGGAGCGCACAGTGGCCGTGCGTCTGTTCTTGCCGGAAAACGCCAACAAGCTGTCAGACAGAAAGAATGGTGAAAAAGCAATTAATGGAACACGATTTTGAGTATTGTTTAATATCTGGTCTCGCACATTGAGGTCAAGAGGTCTGTAAGCGTGTGCTATGCCAGTACCAGCAAACCATGGCCATCGTAGCCAGGAATCCGCTGGCAACTCCCCAATACTTGATTCCCTGCCGGTAGATACGCTTGCGCTCCCGCTAGGTACACAGGTGGTGGGCATGGCTGCCAAGCCATCCTCGTCATTCCGCCCCCCCCCGTTGGGGTGTTGTTGTTGCTGTTGGCGAAAAATCCCGGTCATTTGCTGTGTGGACCAGGGGGTGTGGTGACACACCTAGGTGCGGCTCCGGCCGGGCCAGCCACCTGCGCCCTCCCCCGCCCCCGGTCTTCTTGACTCTGTCTTAACACCGGTTCCAGATGGGGTGTGGGGAAGAGAGAGTGCGGTAGATGCTGCGCAAGTCTGCTGTCACTTCAAACTAATTCACGCGCAGGTCACCGTCCCTGCTCCGCCTTGCTGTGAAGCACACGGTGGACATCGTCGAAACCAACGATCGGTCTCTCGCACATTGAATTGACACCTAACTGTCGTTGTGGTTTGGCCTATTTTTCAGTATAAAGTGCGTTTGTGCAACAAAGATTAAAGAGTCTCAAGTGATCTATCGGCAGTTCGATTGCTCTGATCTACAAAGTCGAAATGGCTAACTCCTAGCGAAACTTTGTATGCACACACCAGATTGGTGCAAAACGCACGGCAGAGGAGAATTTGATTGGTTAAAACTTACGTTTGCTTTTATTTAGATGACAATAACAACCAACACTTCAGGACTCAACGGCTCGGAAGTGCAGTACGACGCTCATTGCTCAATGCCTCCTCCAAAATGTCGTCAAAAGATCCCTGCCTGACTGCCACCCAGGCTGGATTGCATAGAATGTGGTTCGAAGTATGACGGCGGTCCCCACCTACAGACCCCACTCACTGCAAATATGCGAGTGAGGTCAGTCTAGAGCCCACTTTTGCCTTTTCCTGGACAGCTTTGTGCTGATTGGTCAGTGACACCGGGCGCCTGCACCTACCTGCCCAAAGAGTGATCTATAATCGCGGGTTGTTTTGCCGTCGTAATGAATGCCAAAAAAACTTGCCGGGTTGCTCATTACCTGATCTCTCCAAACACGCTTCCCTCCTTGAGAGTCACGAAGACGAGGGAATTGTCCGGACCGCCAACCACCTCCACAAAGCCGTGTTTCACGATATACATCTCAAGCCCAACTTCACCCTAAATGAATATTTTAGACTTGATAAAGGAGGGGGGGGAGATGGGACAAAGGGGTCACTCACCTTCTGACAGATGATCGCACCTGGCAGGAACAGGACCGGCTTCAGTTTACAGATCAGGTCAGATATCATTGTTCGTTCGCAGTCCTAAACAGGATCAGGGAAACAAGGTTTAGGCAATTGGAGCCCTGTCTGACTGTCCGATGTTAGTCGAAAATGTACAATGCTGGTCGGAATGCAGAAAAGCACATGCATGTTGAGGGATGATGCGTCCGACAAAACAGAGTTTCCAAAATGAAAAGTCAGCTAGACAGAGGTTGTAGAACAGAAAACGTACAAACGACCAATAGACCCATAGCAGCAAGGGCATTTCATTCAATTTAACAGCCGGCCGTGAATGTTGTGTCTGTCAACGCAAGGTATAAGAGTGCGCCCGAGCCATGACCGGCTACAGCCAACCACTGACAACCAAAGTATCGATCGGCGTCACGATGTCTGCATGTCGAAAACGACACAAGTGGTCTCCGTTGCCTCTTCGAGTGGACCGCCACAAATGGATAAACCAACCTCTCTCCCAGAATCGTAACTCAAAAATATGGCACCCGGTTAGAGTTCGAGAGGTCGGCTGTTCGAATTCTTCCGACGACACGAGCTTCCTGACTTAGTATAGACTGACCTGAACCCAAATAACTAAATTCCTCGAAATGTCGTCAAATATATTGCGTTGCTTGAGAAGTCGTCAGTTTTCTTTAACAGAATACATACTGCTTCTTGCAATAAGGAGCCATATGGAGCTCCATCCGGCCTTTCTAGGTAACTCAATAGTGGTTGCTAATTTATGAACTTCATTTTATCGCGTCCAGGTAGACATTGACTTCCAGTTACAAAACAGAACTGGTCTTTGCAATGAAACGCACACATCCTAGGTCTCACATGCAACAGCCAATACGCGAGTCGATACGCCTGCTGGGACCTGATAGTCTAACTGGATAAATCAATGGCAAGATGTGGTTATGTAGCTCCACCTGATGGGCACAATACTATTAGGGTTGGGGCTAGGGGTTAGAGTTAGGGGTTAGGGAAACTATTTCTCAGCCACTCAATGAACAACCGCACATCCCCGATGCCTTTCTTTTGTATGCAACTACTTGACGTCGTCGCCTGTGTGTTCCCCGGCCCCACCTGTAGAACCCCTATTACCACCGGTTCCGTATTACAGGTGGCTGAGGTTTGTTTACTTTAGGTGGGGCTACCTAACCACATCTGACCAAATCAACTTTCTATTTGCCAAAGCATACATACGAATCTCCCATATCACGGTCAACCGGACTAGCTGATGATAATCGATTAGCCGGAATTAGCCAGTCTGTCCCCTGTGACCTTTTGAGTTGCACTCCCCGATATCGGGCAACCGCACACGTGGTCTGCTGTCGGTTACTGCCTTTTGTGCTGATACGCCACATCCATTGATTTAAGGTCACTCAGATTGAGTGAATGTGTTGTGTGGGGATAAGAATCTACGAAAGGAAGGATTTACGCATCCTCCAGCAGAACACTGACACCGAATAATACAGGAGGGCATTGGGGCGTCCTGAGACCACGCGGCATCCAATGCCTTAGTTCCTACCATCCCCCAGGTCTCAGTTGCACCATAGTAACCAGGTCGCGAAGTTCGAATACTCATAAAGCCCTGCAGAATGATAATGGGCGTCTGATGAGCGAGTGATCAGGACGAAACCTTTGGCGTATGCACACGCAACTCCGGGCTAAACATTGACCGCGGTCATCGGTACGACTGCTCACCCATGTCGCCTTCGGTTTGCCCAACGCTCGCTGCAAATTCGCCGTTTGAGCCACGCATTGCGGTGACGGGCGCTCGACACCAATCGACGCTGCATCCTTCGCTGATTGGCTCTGAGCGGACAGAGACCAGGTGCAGGCACGCGCCTCTCGCCCGCGCCAATAATTTTGACGGTTGGTGAGAGCACTCGCTGTCATTGCCTGCTGAGCCGGGTGTAAGTTCTCTAGCCCTGACTGTCTTGCACTGGATAGCGAAACTTGACAACACGATGTTTACTTCGAGTGACCTTTTAGGTCATAATTATGGCCATCATTGAACAGCAACCGGCTCAAGCCTTTCTTTGCTACCTACAGTAGATGCGCTATCTCATGGAATGTTGACCAAAATGCTGAAATGTGTTTTGGACTCGAAAAGATTACTTAAGTAGAGTAAGTAGTATTAATTGCCGTGAGGCATAATGCCGACAGATTCCAGTCATATCAGGATGCCGGCTTTTGAACGAGTTGCTTTCCAGCCGCTTGCAAATCTGCCAAAACACCTTTGAATTATGTGAGCCTGGTAGTGTTGGGAGTCCCTACACTCCCAAAAACAAAAGCCAGCCAATCACTGGAGGCCACGTGCGTTTTCTCTACAGCGCTGTCATCTTAATCGTGGTGCCTCTCCATTGGCCTTTCATCTTGGGCCTGATCGACCCGTGTATTCAAATTATCGATCAGCTCGTCTGGAATTTTCTTCCCGAAGAGCATTGGGCCGAATGCCGGCGAACCACAGTAGGGCGTTATAAATATGCGTTACTTCCACTTAATCTCGACTTGCAATTTCCTAATACACATTTTCGCGGCCGGTCGTGTTTTCCTGCTCTGCCGCGTTGGAAATGGGGACAAGAGTCGGGTACGCATACATTCCCACGTGCTTTCAAGTACCATTACAGGTAGTCATCTGGTGGATTTTAGATGTATTACTTGGGAAATCCTGCCTGGGCAGTCAGCTTACTGTAGCAGATTTGGTGGATTCCAAGCGTAGGTTGGGTGGGTAACTTGACCCAAATGTGATTAAACTCGCGTCGTCCGATGGGGCCTCACAGCTCAGGTGGTTAGAGCGTTGGTCGTGCTAAAGCCTTCCCCTTACTACGTGGGTTCGAATCCCACCGAGGTATCGAGTTTTTTACAGTTGGGTCAAAGTGGATTATTTGAAATTTACCAAAACACCTCTGAAAAACTTCACACTTCAAAAATGATTGTTTATGTAGTATGATTTTTTTTTCTCTTTGATTTTCGATGACCCCATAAATTCAAACAAATTTTATAGAATATATACACAAAAATATTCCTTCTTTTAGTCATCTGGTAGCGAATTAAGTAATCTGTAAAGTTTATATTTGATGGAAGCGTATCTTTCGATCGGCAGAGAAAGCCGAAACAGAATGGGGAAAAATCATCAGACTGAGACTGCATGGGAAAGGTTTTCTGGCAGGCAAAGAAAAGGGATGTCCTAAAAATTGCCCACATAAACATCCTGTCCAACTTGCCTGGAAAAGTGACACCTTGCTGAGAGTTTGAAAGTGAACATTGATAAGCAGGTCAGTTTTCAGTTTGAACGGCAGGGTCTCAATGAGAAGATTTTCATCTGCCAAAAAAGAGAGAATGAAGCGAGTAAAGTCACAAAGTGACTGTTATAGCTTTTAGTCCAAAAAGGTGTTATTTAATGGAGGCCGCACGAATGCGTTTCACAGGAGTTCTGCTGAGATAGAGGACTGTCAGACACAAGGAAACTGAGGTTTGATGCAGCCCTTGTACGTGCAAGTGACGTTAGTGGCTAGGAAACGATGTCTTCTGCTCCAAAAGGTGCTATTAAATTGACGTCGTATGAATGTGTTCCATGAGAGTTCTGCTGAGGTAGAAGACTATCAGACACAGGCAGTCGTGAGCAAAAGAAACTGAGGTTTAGCGCAGACCTTGCGCATGTAAGAAAGGTTGGTGGTTGGGAGACAGTGTCTGCTGCAATTATTAATACCCATTGGCATTCAGTTCTCGTTGTGTTCTGACCCCCCCCCCCTGCCATACGGCAGTTCGATCGTGTCAAGCGACAACGTTCTTTGCTGCCCAACGAGGTGGGTCCAGCAGCGGTAACTTGCGCGTGATTTAGTTTAGAATGATAGCAGACTTGCGCAGCATCTACTGCACTCCCTCCTCATCCTCCCCCATCCATCTGGTAGGACAGATTCAAGACAACCGGGGGTGGGGGCGTTCTCAACGGTTGACAAATCCAAACAGCCGAGTACACGTGCCATTTACGAATTATTACCACTTTGTTTCTTAGATCGAATCAAAACTCATTCGGATGAGAATGCTATGCTGAGAGGGACTGAGTTATTCCCTCATTTGGCGACTTCAGAGGCCAGCGCGTCGTAATAGATTAAAGTGCGTCAGATTTATTACGGTCAGAAGTGCGCTGATTTTCGTGAGGATGGATTCCCAGGTGTTAGTGCTTTACGGACCTAAACAGACCGTCTACGCGTACCACACACGGTCTGTACCTCAGCCGGGGAGGGGGTTCATGCAGAGGTGAGAGTGCCATAGGGGCTGCGCTGTGGAGGCCAAAGAGATGTCAGTCGACTTTGTGAGCACATCAACTAACTGGTGATGGAAATATACAGTGTGATTATGGAGGATTTCCGTAGAATCTGGGGGCGACAAACAGGCCACTTTGTTTGCACGCCGACCAGTGGAATGTTTGATGTTAAGCGTTTATTTTATCTGAGCCGCAAGCTCCCTAGGTCTTACGTGTATTCAGCGAGAAGAAATTTGGAAGTAGATGGAGAAGGAGTAGGAGGACAATAGTATTAAAAAAGTAACGATAATAATAATAATCAGAGGAGGAGGAGATTGAAAAGGAGGAGAAAGATGAGGGTGATGGTAGTAGTACTAGTAGTAGTAGTAGTAGTAGTAGTAGTAGTAGTAGTAGTAATAGTAGTGTAGTAGTATAAGTAGTAGTAGTAGTAGTAGTACTAGTAGTAGTAGTAGTAGTAGCATTGGACCCCCAAAACAGGCCACTTGGTAGATGTGTTGGATCAGTACAAGGTCCGCATCGAATTCCGGCACGCGCGCCGTAACAAATGCCAACGTTCGGGGTGCGGTGGCAGGCCCAGTTGCCGGCAGAGGTCGCGCATACTGAGACCCCTGCCGTACCCGTTCCCAATTTTTGTTGTTGGTTAAAATCCTGGTCAAATGTTTGTTGTGGACCACGGGGTGTGGTGGTACGCCCAGGTTCGGGTCCGGCCGTGCCAGCCACCAGCACTCTCTCCTGTTCTGACTACGTCTTGACACCGGACTCGGGTGGGGGAGAAGAGAGTGCGGCGGATGCTACGCAAGTCTACTGTCACTATAAACTAATTCACGTACAAACCACCGTGCCTGCTGTCACCTCGCTGTGGAGCACACGGTGGACGGTTGAACTGTTGGTGGTGGTGGTGGTGGT
>CACRXP010000009.1:2701466-2713969 GCA_902702965.1 Spirometra erinaceieuropaei
GGAATCCCGTCATGTACGAGTGCGAAAAATGCGCGTGCTGCGATTGGTTACTCGAGTTCGATACGGGAACGTTTCTGAACTCGCTGTTATTTTGACCTTTCAAAGGGTAGACCTCGGTACTAATTTGACGCAGCGTGTGACAATCCGCGACAGCCATCGCTGCCGCTTTGCTATGCAACCTTTCTCACCCCCCACCTCCCCCGGTCAATCCGCTGCTGAGACCGTGCGAGACTTGAAGCCAATCAGCACCCCTCAATCGCTGATTGGCTGTAGGCGGTCAAACCTGAGAGAGAGAGAGAGAGAGAGAGAGAGAGAGAGAGAGAGAGAGAGAGAGAGAGAGCAAAGGCGAACACAAGCGCTAGGGGCTAAGAACCTCAAAGGCGGCACTCACAAAAACCCGCTTTGCGGCGGTTGCTTGCCCAATCCCCCGGTTCGCGCTTTCACACCAGCAATGCTTGTCCACCCTAATCTGTCTTCCCCGATTTGCGCTTTTGGGACCTTTGTATTATCGACCACTAGGAACTCCTGCGTCAGACCCCGCAGTTCGACTACACTAGGAATTATTACATGGGGTTTAAACGGTCATAGAAAAATGAATGGCTTACTTCCAGGGGCCATAGTGGTCGTCAGTATTTCCTTCGGAGTTGGCAACCACCGGGGCAGCGGGATCCTCCACGTCGTCGGTACGCTAAATTCTTGACCGATTATTTCTGTCAAAAGGAAGGCAGCAAACCTAACGATCAGTACTGTTGAATAGTGAAAGTGTGTAATATGGAGAAGGTCACGGGGTGGCTTCTTTGTTCACCCGCAAGCTGGGTCATAAGTTAGTGACCACCTGTTTGTTTTTAAAAGGGCTTTTCAAAACACAATATTTGAAGGCAGCGACCGCCTTTGGTGACGCAAATCTTTCGGAAGGAGCTTCTTAGTCCTCTTCACAAATCAACCACAGTAGGTTTCGAATCCCCTAAACATGGACCAAAGTCGTCTGATATTATTTCCCTACACAAGATTACTCAAGTCGGACTACGGTGAGGGTTACCAAGGACCATCCTTCCCGGGTGACTCTCATGCGATGGTGTATAGTCATGTAGGTAGAATAATGGCCGATTCGCGTGTAAATTTCGTAACAACGAAGTCTGCTAAGCAATGTCTGTATGACATTTGGAGCAATGGAGAATTTTGGTTTTAAAAAGATCACTAATGTGGTCGCGTCTCAAATATCTGAACTAAGGTCAGGGAAAGTAATGGTAAGTTGAGGGGTAACGCCTGCGACAGACTTCAGATGCCAAGTAGCCAATAAATTATTGAGATCCGCACGGGAAATACGTGCTAGGAGTTAGCTCAGCCATAGCAAACAAACAAAAGGAGAAGGATGGAACCAAAGGCAACCTCCGTGTATAGTGCAGTAATGAATAAACTGCGGCCTACTTAAACAATTATAGTAGGTAGGTATTTGTATGTAACAGATACTTAGGGTCCTTCGCCCTGCCGCTCCCCGGATCTACTTTTGAAAGAACTCCGCGTCTCTATTCGTTCGTAAGCCTTCACAAGCTCGCGTTAAGTAATTTGTAGAAAGCAACATCTTGCATTTCTTGGGCTCTCCGGGCGTACTAATGATAAACTTGACGATTTTAGACTACGAAGATAGCCCTCTGAGCATCTCAAAGTGCCTTGTTTGATTGTAGAGGAAATTAATGAGCGAAATTAGAGTAAATCCTTCGGTTCAGACCTTTTCAGGCTCGGTCCGAAGGTCGATACGAGTCTTTGAGCTGAAAGCCGTCAACTACTGTGGAATAACCGCCTAATATTCATAGGACGCCAACAAGAAGCCAGTAGTATCCAATTATGTAATTATTCGCCATACTTGACAATACCGGAGCTAACCAAAAGCCAAGACACGCATGTTTCACCTATCTTGCGCCGCTGCCTGACGCAGTTGCGAGGAGCTGGGCTCACCAGTGGGTCCCCCAACGTTCATCTTATATTTCCAGGTTCATAAACTCCAGTTCTCTTCCCGCCTTACTTAAATTCCGAGGAAAATAATGCGCTAACTTTGAGTAAATCCTTTGTAACAGATCTTTTCAGGGTAGGCTCGGATATACCATAATGTGCTCATTTTAGATACGTGGGATTTTCTACTATATGAAAACAAAATCAAGTACAATAGTGGAGAAAATAAGCAAAATTTGAGTAATTCACGTAAAATTACTACCAAATATGTAATCGGTCGAAACGCACTGGCCATACTTCCCAGGTAATTATTGACGAAATCCATTGAAATGAAATAATGGAAGAAGTAGTGAGGAGAATATTAATCTGGTTATAAATAATAAGTTTTTTAAGAAAGGCGGAAATACTGAAAGGTCAGACATTCGTGTCAAATAAGTAAATTGAGCTTTTTAGATGAATGCAAAGCCTGCCTACGCAAACAGCTGAGAAAATAAAATAGCGCAAGCACAGTTTTCTTTATAAAATTTCCTTTTACCCGCCAGGCCTTTTTAGTGATTTTCGAGTTAAATTTCCTCCAAAAATTAGTGTACTATGCAGTTTGGCAGCTAATCAACTGACTGATGTTTAATCTCGTTTTCCTAAGTGATATAACAAGATTTGCATGCTATTCTTCCGCTCTCGCATTTTTCTATATGTGATTGACTAAGATGAGGAGGAATTCGCCTGATTTTGCAAATAAAAACTCAGAAAAATAAAAGTTTTATGAGATAACATGTCGTTAGTCCAGTCAGTGGCAGGTAGCATCACAAACATGTCACTGTCTGTGTATCAAGACAATTTCTACTTCCGTGTGGCTTTTGGCGACAGTGTAGTCTGTCAGGCTTTACGGTGTGCTTGAAATGTCGACGAATACATCGCGATCTTCAGTGTTTTCAATCGACTACCCAAAACACTATGCTTTGTTGTTTATTTCTATCAAAATTCCCGCACTGAGGCAGTTCCTGGAAGCTTCAACATAAAACGCCATTTTTATGCAAAGAGTTGTTTAGATCACATCCATAGGCCCGCCTCAAGACGAGATCTAATCGCCGAAGACTGGAAACGTCCAAAACGTCCACTGAATATAATTATGATCAATTGCCTTCGCGCCAGTACGATCTATTTACAGTGGAAGCCTAAATCAATAGAAGGATGCACTCCAACCGAATGGTGGTTTCACAAACCCATTTCAACCAGTTGCCTTGTAAACCTGTCAACAACCTGTATCAGCGAATCTGGACCTATTCTGCATGCTGCCGTTTCTGGAGTCTCACATAAAAATATTTGCTACCATACGGTTGATGTTTAAATAACTTCCATTATCCGTTTCTGGAGAAGTGTTGACCCCGTCGTCTTGGTGGAGATCTCCATGGGTGGCCCAGTCCATCCCCGGCCTCCAAAACAGAAAACGGGAAGTAGTTTACTTGTAAGATTGTTATTGCATGGTGATCTACTCGGGGAACGTGCTCACACTATCCGCACTGTAGAAACTGGCAGTATTTTTAATCATTTATCTTTAAAATACAAGACAAGCAACCCCGCGGGCAGGATTATGTCCCAGTCAGTCCCCTTTTGACTCAGTCTGTGGGATGGAGGCTTGTACTAACAGGGATTCTACCTAACTAGGCCAATTCGGCAACTTGGTATTCCAAGACGGAGCCTCAGTGGGAACGGCGAAAATTATGTCTGATCTAAACCTTACATGACCATCAACATTCGTTTCTACGACTGTATGCACAATGGTCCAGATTATTCATCCAAAACTTCCAAGAAATAGTGGTCAAATCTTCGATCAAAAAGCTACCCTTGCTTATTCCGGCAGCCCACTGCATTTCGTCACGGGTTTCTGTGAATTTGAAATAAATAATATCACCGAACGCAGATGTAAGGGCGTGTTTTTTGCGCAAAAGATGAGGAACTGTCGTTTTATGCAAGCTCCTGACAAGGGAAAATAAGGGTATGACTGTTGGAAAAATTTAAAACAGATGTTTATTTAAAAGTCAATCCAAAAATTGGAGGTTGCAGGCAACCGTTTAACAGCAGCTATATTTCCAACGACTGCTCCCTAAGCCAGACTGCGTTTGATCGGATAGCACTGCAGGGATACGCCAGGCTGCCAAGGCAAAACAGGTTGTCGTCCAAACGACTGAGCCAAACTGGGATGGACGGAACCTTGTCCTAGTTCGAGGCTTCATTCGTCTTCTATTCTTAGCACAAATGATCTAAAAATACCGCCCGTTCTTTTGCAATACAGATAGTGCGGGTACGTACTTTGTGAAGATCATGCAGGTAAACTGACTTCCGTTAACTGTTTACGGTTGGTCGGGGTAGATTGTGCAAAATGTTGAAATTCCCGCCGTTGGACCCGCCGAATGGACCAGAGTGCAGTGAGCCACTTGGGGTGGAGGGAACGGGTGGAATTTCAACAGCCTGTCCGATCCCCCCAGTCATCCCTAAACAAATAACGGGACGTATACAGTTGTTCCTGCGGGATGCTCTTCGCAAGGTAGGTGCCCATGCTGTCTGTACTGTACACTCTGAATGGGCCACAGTCCCCCTTCATCCCACCTTGGCCCGACCATCGGGATCAGGGCTGTCCACCCACCCGCCCCCCCCCCCGCCCTAGAGGACGTGTTTGGGCATCAAGGCAGAAGCGTACAACAATTAACTGCACATACCAACGGTCTCCGTCGCCGACTTATCCGCGCCTATGTCGCCACCGTCGTCGATAGCGATGTAGGCCAGTCGCTTGTCGGTGGTCTTTACAAAGGGCCGTTTCTGGGGACTCACATCGAGGAGACAGTCGGGTCGTCGAACATGCAGGGATCGAGCAGGGTGATGCCAAAGTCCGTAGGTGTCACCCTTTTCTCCTGGGTCGTCGATATTAAGCTCAAAGGTGGCTGTGAGGGCGATTGTGGTTGATACTACAAACGGAAAGATGCATTTGCGGTGAAATTGACTGAGGAGGAAACAGTGTAGCACGCAGCAGCCTTCAACACTGAGTACCAGCGGTTTGGCTGGCGAAAACGGTCGAATCCTATTTCGGTCGGATGTGGTTTGGTTGCCCCACCTGAAGTAAGCACACCCCAGTCACCTCTAATACGGGACCGGTGGTAATAGGGGTTTTTACAGGTGGGGTCGGAGAACGTACAGGCAACGAGGTCAAGTAGTTTTATGCAAAAGAAAAGTTATTGGGAATGCGCGGTTGGACTTTGAATAGGTGAGAAATAGTTGCCCTAGTCCCTAATCCTAACTCCCAACCCTAACCCCCAAGCCCAACAGTATTGTGTCCATGAGGTGGGGCCACCAAACCACATCTTGCCCTTATTTCATAGCCGTACTTGCAGTAGACAAGCCCCAGCCCTTAACCCCTAACCCCAACCCTTAACCCCCTAGAGGAGCAAGCACTTTCGTTGTGGACAGCCACTTTTCTCGAAAATGAAGGCTGATGTTTGAATGAGTCTTCACATGTGACCCAAACGACCATCTTCGTGAAAAGGAGCACCCAAACACTCATCAATTCGTAAATGCCTTCATGAATAATCTTATTTTAAAGTTCTCAACAGGTAGGTAATTCAGAATCTGTTTTTATGGACGATCGGGTGATAAGACTGAAAATTATAAAGCATTCATCAACATTTCGAGGCTCAACGTAATCTGAAACGAACGAAAAGTGTAAACTAATTTGACAGAAGAAAAGTGCTCTCTATAAACACAAAATGGTGTGTTTACGATCACGCCTGTCAGTTCTATTTAAATTTATTAGGTGCCGATCGGCCTGACAGCATGTCACCTTATGAAAACTTTTGTTCCTACGACGTCTCCATCGGTGAAATCGAGCAAATTCAAGCAACTCTTGTTGAACCCCATCTTATTTACTTCAAAGGAGCCAAAAATAACATGAATCACTGGAAAACTATTTTGGAATCTACACTCAGAATGTAGGCAGTTGACAAACTGTCATATATGAAATCGCACTACTTATTAAACGACATTTAGATGTAAACTTCACTGAAGCACTATTATTAGACGTTATTTTATCTCTATATTCAAAATGACTACGTTTTTGGCATGAGAATACATTATATACTTTTAAGAACGAAGTTTACTAAATGAGAGCCATTTTGGACGTTTTCGGGATATTGCGCTTTTCGAAATAAATCGGCATTTCTAAACAACGCAACATTGCCTTTAATATTTCTTATATGTTTTTAGTTCTTTCAAACGTGTATTTAGTCAGCATAGACATTGGACTCATGAAATGCTGTCGGTGTACGATTGATTGGCAATCATTCGTAAGTTGCGCACATTTCATGAGTTAGGTCACTAACTGTAATTCCTTCATATTAAGGATCTTGAGTCTTTGTCATGACACCCAAAGACCTTCGGGAACTTACTTACTCAGGTGAAATGCGACAACTTATTGTGGAAAAAAAACAGAAAAAAATAGTTGTCTTGTGTGCTCCATGCAAATGACCTTCGCACGTCGAGGGTTCTACTATGTCCTTTACAAGAAAGCAAAAATAAGAATAATTGCGACAATTATGGCATTCTGTGTTGTGCTTTGAGAATGCCTCGAAAGCGGTCAAGAATGGGTTGACTTCTAGCAAACGGCCACTGTCTCTATGAGCATGAGGAGAAGGTTCAGTGAAAGCTTGGATCACGATTTCTACCGTATGGTTGCCTTGACCAGATGTGGTAAAAGACTTCAGACGTTTCCTGTTGTGCCGGCAAGTTTCTTCGTCGTGCTAACTGGTCCCTGATGCTTGTCTGCGGTCTGAGTCCCATCTCAGCGACTTGTAGACTGAGACGGCGGCTGACGTATTCAGAGGCGTTCATAACGTGCGGGAACGCCCGTAAGAATTTGGAGTCCATGCGGTTTAGCCGTAGCCGCACCTGCCGTAGACAAGCCCCAGCCTAACCCCACCCTTAACCCCCTAGAGGATCAAGTACGTAGCTCGATTTTCGAAATAAATCAACCAAGGAAGACAGGTTGGTTCAACCCACCCTGGACACTG
Organism: Spirometra erinaceieuropaei; assembly: GCA_902702965.1. NCBI lineage: Eukaryota > Metazoa > Platyhelminthes > Cestoda > Diphyllobothriidea > Diphyllobothriidae > Spirometra > Spirometra erinaceieuropaei. The sequence continues at coordinate 2,708,474 of CACRXP010000009.1, forward strand.
TTCTACTGCCCGACGTGAGAGCCACATTCTCGCCCGAGCACAGGGGCGCTCTTCGCCATTTCTGTTCCACCTCAGGGCCGGTAAGCCACTGCGACATCCCGCCTTCCACTGTCAGTATCACTAAAAAGTAACCATCGGGCAATGCAATGTGCATGGCACAGCTGGTTGTAACAGAATCTTATCGGTGTCCTCATCTGTTTAAATCCTCGAAAGAGCCACCACTCTGGCGAAGGGCCTCCCTTTCAGGTGTACAGGCTATGCATCGTTTAATCCGTTGAATTTTAAAACTACCCTCTGACAGCAGACCCTTCAAAGTATCAGAAACATCGCTTCTAACCCCATATGGCGTTTCAGTTACCTTCAGGTGGACTGGCATCCACTGAAGTATGTGTATGTTTCTTGAGAAAAGGTGGTTTTAACTCATACTATTTGCTAGTCTAAAAAAATATCCGGCGATTATGTACTTATGCGAAATAGCCCTCTATAAGGACTGCGTTACCAGATAACTAATCCTTGGGTGCGAGGGGGGGGGGGTGGTATTCGAGTTCCAAAACTGTGACTTACCCTCCTCTTCACTGTCCAGTTCGTGTTCGCTCGAGGCCTCTTTTGGTGATAGGACTTGACGACGAATCTCTTCTGCTCTGCTGGAGAATCGTGATCTGAGTTCCCTAAGCCGGCTCTGCATAGTTGTGCTTATCTCGGACGGGGACCTTTGTTTGGAGGGGAACAAGAGTTAAATTGGTGGCTTGTCTGCAAATTGCGGACACCTATCAATTAATAGTGATTGGATTTCAGATGAACTACGGAAGAACCCGGTGGGAGGGGTGGGGAACCAAATCGCGAACGATGTTCATCAAAGTTGGTCACTAGTAAATTATTCAGGAGATGGTACGACCTTGTTATGTCAATGCGCCCAGAACGGTTAGTGAGCGATGGTGAAAAGAGTGAACAAAATTAAATTATAGGCAGAAGGGGTATTACCGACAAAGACAAGGGAGATTGGAATGGCCATTTCTGGCTTATTAGCCGTCGTCAGCCAGTCATACCCAACCCCGAAGTGTGGAACACCCGAGGCTCGAACTCGCGACCTGTTATTTAGAAGTCCACACCTCTACCAACTAGGCCACGAGCCCGTTGTCTATATCATGTGCGGCAGTGCGGCTGCTGGTTGGGCTCGAGAGAGAGCCCATAAGGCACAACGGAACGAGTGAATTCCGTAAGAACGATCGGTGAGCGTCCCCTATCAAAGATAATTATATATGACAGAGCGTAGAAACGCCAAATTGAGGAAAGTTTTAGTGAGAGGCTTTTTGGGTTCGGCCAGTAAATCTGTGCAGGCACTAGAGTGGCGTGCTGTCAACCTCAGTGGAGTAACCGCATGGCATTTACATTCACTAAGTCAGGAATAAGTAGTATATTATACATGCATAAAATGTTACGTCAAGTTTTCAACACAGAAAATGGCCTCTAAGTAGATAAAAAATATCTGATGGTGAGAGAATTCCACAAAATTCATCCAGAGTTTGAAGCGTGGGTGTTGGAGGAACATGGGTAATTCAGACTCCCAGAAGAGGACGGTCCATTTTCGGACTTTTTTGGATCTTTGCTCTGCATTCCACTTTCTTTAGGTTACAACAGAAAAAGATCGTAGATTAATGATGTGCGTTAATTTGCGTCCTTCGATTGCTCGGTATGTCACAGTTCTCAGACCCCTTTCTCGTAAGGCTTAGGCATTCTGAAGCTTTTTTAAAAAATAAAGAAGAGTTTTAAAGCCTCTAGCTAATTAAATTTCCCAATACATACAACCCATTCGTAGTCGAGAGTGGGGGGTTATCTTTTAGTAGGCAGTCAAACTAACAGTCACGAAATTCTGTTGTAGTTTCCATGAGACATTTTTGTAGCATTCTGCTATCTCAGCCCTCCGTCGATCCAACCCCGACGTCAAGAAACCGCCATCCAAAGATTATAATTCAATACTTTTGTGGGGGAAGAAATTTTAAGGGTCATGGATGGACATTTCACTTGTGCGATCATACCAAGCAAACTGACGGTTCTTACTTGATTTGATCGTTGATTATTGATGTGAGCGTTAATCAGAAGCGTCGGGCAAAAAAATATAGAATAAAATATTGCGCTTGTTATTACACCTTATTTTTGCCTTGGTCGGCCTCTTCATGCCGACGGAGTTGCATTTCAACCACTGACTTTGGGAAGGATCCGAGATTCTCCTCCCCCCTCCCATGATATCCAGGAGGGGCTGTACCCTACACACTGGGATCACCCCCCTCCGAGTAACCTAAATCGACTAATAGATTGAACAGGTGAGAGTGCCTGGTGTGCAGCAAATGGGCTAACTCATGAAATCTCAACAGAAATTCCGAAATGCGTTTCCGTTTCGAAAAGATTAATTAAGTACTGTTGCAAAACTAATCATCATGCAACATAATTCTATAACAAATCAGTTACCTCAGGATGTCGGCTTTCGAAGTAACTTATTCATGGCTGCACGCAAAAATTATACTTCACAAAAACCACTACTTAAGTAGCATGCATTTTCCCATTGATTTTCGATTTCCTTGAACATTCAATCATATTTCATGGAAAACATGCATAAAAATACATATCCTTTATTCATGCAGTAGAAAATTACATCTTCTTTCAATTTTATACTCGAAAGAGTAACATGATCCGGTTTTAAAAGTTTCTAATTGTGGGACTTTTAAATACCCTGAAATTGCCGTTCATAAATTGCCATGTCCCTGCATTTACCAATGTGTTCTGTAAAGTTAACGATATGGATCAAATCCACCGCCAAATTTTATGAACCCTATATAGTCCCCCTTTATTAGCGTAGGGAAATGTGCAGTTTTCCGTGCGCGGAAAGTATACGGCTTGTAGTTTGGAAACCCTGAATGCAAGTGTTACGGTAGAGCGGGTTCAAAATTATTCGGAAATCGGCAAAAGTTTTGAAAACCGAATTATGCACTTCCTTCGAGTATAAAATTGGAAGAAGACGTAATTATCTACCGAATGAGCAAAAGAATGAATATTTTTGTCATGTTTTCTATGAAATATAATTGAATTTTTAAGGGCATTGGAAATCAGTGAGAAAAAGTCATGCCAATTAATTAGTAGTTTTTTACAGAGTGTAGTTTTTGCATGCAGTCGGAAGGAAATTCATTCGAAAGCCGGCATCGTGAGGTAACTGAATTGTTATAGAATTATGTTGCAGGCTGTCTAGTTTTACAACCCTACTAAATTAATCTTTTCGAAACGAAAACGCATTTCGGAATTTCGGTTGTTGACATTTCAGGAGTTAGCCCACCTACTGTAGGTAATCGCTTGAGCTTTTTGCCACCCCAGGTCAGATAAAGCAACGGGCTGACTTGTTTGAAATTAGTCACTGCCACCAGCGCGTAGGCAAATCGCGCTGTCTTCCACTCTACCAAGTTATTTTTGCAGTGTAATACATCTCTAATGAATAATTGTAAGTAGGCAGATTATTTAGCTGTCCAAAAAGCCTCTGTGTCAATCCGACCTTATGGAAGGGCTAGAGATGCTTTTGTTTTTAATTTGCATCACCTAGTTCTCTAAGAAACATACCCCCACGCATAGCGATATGGGTCTGCAAAAGACCAGAATGTTATCGAATTATATTAGCCCCCCCTCAAATATTGTAGCTGAAGGTTACTGTCGCAAATGGGGCAATTCATAGTGACCAGACTGATTTTTTAAGTTGGCTGACGCTTCGGTTTAGTCCAGCCCTAAGTTAACGAAATTCTGCCGCTTCAGTTTGATAACCAGCATGTTCGACTGCCCACAGAAAACCAACCACCTCATGCATGCACTACTTGTCCTATAATCGGTAGATTTTAGGCCCCCCACTCCGAGGTATTGCGACCCTCTGCGGACTGATCGAGCAGCATGAACTTGATGTGCCCGCGGACTACGTGAGCCATGCACACGACAGACGCAGCGCCTCCCCAGAATCGTCACCCTGGGCCTCGGACAGCCTCGACCCTTACATGGAGCCAATCAGACGCTGAGTGTACGCCTGCTGTCCGCGTCAGGCAGGCGGATAAACGGCATCCCACGGGGGCTGACAGTCCGAGGAAAGACGCCGGGAAATTAACACCAACTTCAGAAGAAGAGGAAAGAAAACAACCGAATTTGCAAGAATTCTCCTTAGTTGTGACAGGTCAAATGTCACCAATAAGTTAGAAAACATAGGGGCGGGGCGGAGGGTTGTCAAGCTGGGGAGGGAGGAGCGCAAAAAGAAAAGACGTGAAAGCCTCAAGCATTGCGCATAAATCGGCGTTGAAAGTGGTCAAAACAGAGAACACGCACATAAGGAGGCGGCAAAAACCTGGAGTCGGGAGATAAATGCCTATCAGGGGGGTGGGGGTGGAGGGGAAGGAGGGTGGGGTGCAGATAAAACGAGCAGCCTCTGCTCAGTGCCCCCCGTGTACAGGTTAACATCAAAAGCAAAAACGAAACCACCGAAATGTTGAAGCTGGCAGAAAACTCCCCTGCCGCCCCTCTGTACATGTGGTTGGGATGAATCCCACAGGGCTGTATTTCGTCAAAATATGTGGACGTACAGTGGGTGAGCTAACTCATGAAATCTCAACAGAAATTCCGAAATGCGTTTCCGTTTCGAAAAGATTAATTAAGTAAGGTTGTAGAACCCATAATCTTGCAGCATAATTCTATAATAATTCAGTTACCCCAGGACGCCGGCCTTAGAACAAACGTCTTTCCGGCTGCGTCCAAAACCATACTCCGTAAAAACATGACTACTTAAGTATCATGGATTTTTTTCGTTGATTTCGATGTCCTTAAGGATTCTATTCTATGTCTTGGAAAACATGCATAAAAATACTAATTCCTTTGCTCATACAGTAGAAAATTACGTCTTCTTCCAATTTCATACTCGAAGGAAGGCTATAATTTAATTTTTGAAAAGTTTCTAATTGTGAGATTTTTTAATGCCGTGAAATGGCCGTTCATAAAACGTCATGTCTCTACATTTACCTATGTGGCTTGGAAAGTTAACAATATGGCGCAAATCCACGGCTAAATTTTATGAATCCCATATGGTCTTCTCTTAATACCATAGAAAAATGTATGGTTTACCGCGCACGGAAATTACACGGCTTGTAGTTTTGGAACCCTGAATGCAAGTGTAACGGTAGGTCGGGTTCAAAATTATTCGGGAATTGGAAAAGTTTTGAAAACCAAATTATACTCCTTCTTTGAGCATAACCTTGAAGGAAGACGTAATTTTCTACTGAATGAACAAAAGAATGATTATTTGTATGCATGAATCCTAAAGGTCATCGCCAATCAATGAAAAAATGCATGCTACGTAAGTAATCATTTTTTACTGAGTGTGATTTTTGGATGCAGCCGGAAAAACGTTTGTTAGAAAGCCGGCATTCTGACGTAACTGAAATGTTATAGAATTGTGCTGCACGATGATTGGTTTTACACCAC
>CACRXP010000009.1:2715491-2799983 GCA_902702965.1 Spirometra erinaceieuropaei
CACCACCACAACTTCGTATTGTTGGTTTACGCAAAGCGCGTCGCGAATTCCCACCGGTGTTATAATGGATGTGATCTGTCTCTTGAATAGTATCCGGACTTCGAGACGGTGGTATTAGACCGAACCATTGCATTTGGTTAGACAGCACCATTTGCTCATATCGGGGTTTGAGTTCTCGCCGCTCCGTTAATTTCCTTAAGCTCTTTGACTTTAGGGGTTTCCGTGATCACCAGATCTGCCGATCCACTACTAATACGATATCAGTTTTTTATTTCCAGGCCTTCATGTTTTCAGTTTAATGTGTCATTAAAATCATCATTTTCCTCTTTACCGCACACTACTGGAAAGATTTCAACAAGTAGGTTTATCCGGAGGACGTCAGTCTAGCCTTCTTTCGCCTAACAATTCTAAATAACGACAGTTTGCCCCGGCATTACCAAGACGTTTGGTATATGGGCTATTTGAAACATTTGCATGCTAAGCCTCCGTTACCACCACATCAAATTTCGAACCCATTGGACGAAGCCCAAGTGAATGTGGTCGTTTATTTATGATGTATTTGACTTCTGTAGGGCGCGCTAGCCAGTTATCGATCGATGACGCACGACTGGAGGTGGCCGCGCAGGGCTCTTTAGGCTAGCGCCAGACCGATAAATCGATTGCCTGAGTCCTCATCCGAGGACGAGGCTTTAATCAATTCTCGGTCTATTTCGTTTTCGGTGTGGGCGATTATATTTGTTGCCGCGAGGTCAGCGCGTGGCCCATGTTGTTAATATGGTAGAAAGGCCTTCACCGATCAGGTTTCTAAGCGTGTCTTGGGGCTAGATCTAGAACCCTCGCTGGCATATACATAGTGGCAAGTAATATATGCAAATGAGAGAATATGGACAACGACAAGGAACGTTGAGATGATCATTTTGGTTTATTAAACGTTATCAGCTAGCCATGGTCGACTCCAAACCTGGAGTACTTAATTCCCAATGATCAAGAAATACAGGTTCGTGTCCCAGGACATCAAGACCTATGGTTAGGTATGACTGATTAACGACGGCTAGTAAGCCAGAAACGGCCATTTCGAGCACCCCCTTGCCTGTATCGGTATCCACTTCACGAAACGCACTATCGAATAGCAAATAACTTAGCCGTGGCATGTCTTGAAAACTTCCAATTTTAAAACCGTTAGACAGGCGGTATGTACCTTGCAGGCGTCGGAACAGGTGGCGTCAAAAAGGGACCGCGGCCGATCCCTTGATCCAAACTCGCTTTTAGGTTACTGCTCTCTAAAATTCAAACAGAGCGGAAATAAACCCACCATGGACAGCCATTAAAAAGCATGCGGCCTGCGCAATGCGGGATAAACGAAGGACTGGTAGTATTAATGTTGTATATATGTTGTTGTATTAATGTTGTTATATTACTTCCTATATTTCAGTAACGTTTGTTTTTTAATATTGTCCCATGTTAAATGTGTGTTGGCATTCAATTCGTCTCCCTCCGAAACTGAGATAGCACCAACTATCCCTAGACAGACTACTGTACAGCACATTTAGTAACGTTAATGTTTTTAACTTTTGGAACAATTCGTTTATCTGTCTGGCTTACAAAACGTTGCCAGTCTGAAGAAACTCTGTAGCCGTTTGATGTTTCAATTTTCACATTTTTTTTATTGTTCGCCTCCTTGTAACAAATGGGGAGTTCAAAGGTTTAACACCTATATTTCCCTCAAATAAACTGAACTGAACTGAAATACTCTACCGTCCTCCAGTTAAGTATAATTACTCACATCCTACTGTCAAACGCACATTAATTCTCGATTACTACTGTCAAAAAATCTCCCGCTATAATCATGCTCCAATTAGACGCATTTTTACGAGCTTCCTGGGTGTCCAGCACGGACTGCAATCGCGACTCAAAAAATCTCGCTTCATCATGAAAGAGTCTAATTTTCGCTGAGTATTACGCTTCCCTGTTTTTCTATTCTTTTCATATAAGTAAACATATTTTTATGTAAGCTGACAAAAAGGAGTCTCTTTAGCAAGGATTTGGACAGTTGGTTTTCATAGTAAACCAAGAGGTAATCTCAAATTAGGAGTCGATGCGACAAGGAGAATTTAGTCACTGGAGCTTAGTGGCCGCGAACTGGAATCCATCGTCGAAAATGTGGAAATAAACCATCCTAGTCATAAACTTCGGGTTTCTGCATGGTATTCTTTGCTTTTGTTATTGAATGTTATTCAGCCGCATGTTTATTACACCAATGTGGACTCGGAGCGGTTGAAATGTCTGCACGATGGCTAGAGAGTCGAGACTCGTGCCATTACGATCGAGGTCTCGATACACCTGTACGCGTAGCTGGGTTCTGCAGACTGAGCGGAAACTTGGAATTTGGCGTCATTCTTCTTTAAAACTGGTGCCTGTACGGTCACCTCGGATTTGACAGGCGACCCTACCCGGGGGGTCCACAAACCCTCATACTGTCGAAAACTTCTTTTCAAAGGTGATTTCAAGTAGCCCTCAGATTTTTCAAAAGGATTTACAATCTGTTCAGATTGGCAAAGTTGAGAGATCCGGGTTGATGATTTGAATAAAAAGATGAGCCCTTCGGGACGGGTTTATTTAGATGCTGACGTTCCGCAGAGAATGGTCGGTTCTCCATTGTCAAAGCGTAAAATGCACTTAATAAACAAGGGATCCCAAGTGGCATGTCACGATGGTCGGCCTCATGTTGATCGATTTTGCCCTCCTCTCGCTGCCTCGGCCTTTCGGGAGATGGTTGACGGGATTCCTGTCTGCGTGCTTAATGAGTCATCACTACGTCGGGGGGGGGGGGTAATTGAGCCTTTGTCGGGTGGTCGATCTGGCGGTTCTTCTTCTTCCTCACCGAGTAAACTCGCCGTCGGGCTGTCTCCGTCTGGCCTTCTTAAGTCCGGTGTGGTTGTTTGGTCCTGAGCTCTACGATTGTGATGACGTAGGACTTTGTAAGCTGCAGGAAGGTCCAGATGCCTGTTGATGGAGTGGGCATCGGAGAACCCCGCCTCGAGATTTAGCCGTTCTGCCTTTGTACTGCCCGGCCTAAGATGGTAGCTCTCTGGAGATCGAAAGTATGCCCAGTTTCTTTAGCGTGTGTTGCTAGTTGAGAGTTTGGGTCTTACCTCCGAGTGGCTGATTTGAGCTCTTGTGGGCGAGTCTGCAATTTCCGCCCGCTTTCTCCCACATAACTGCAGTCACCCTCATTGCTGTTTATTTTGTAGATGTTTACTGAGGTTTCAGTGGGTGGCAATGGGTTCTTAGGTTGCATAAAACGGCGTTAAATTGTTGAGCAAGATCTTACTTCGCAGCCTTACCTGTAAGGGGTTAGGATTAGGGGTTAGGGTTAGAGGTCAGGGTTAGGGGTTGAGGTCAGGGGTTAAAGCTTGAGGTTAGAGGTTGGGGTTAGGGGAAGGGGCTGTGGTTAGGGGTTAGGGCTAGGGGTTGGGATTAGACTGGGGCTTGTGGACTGAAGATACGGCAACGGAATGAGACCCGACCAAGTGTTACCTGGGGTCGATGGGCTATGCCTACTCCTGCGGGTTGTATCAGTCGAGAGACCGCCTTAGAGACCCGTTTGACGTTGGGAATGGCCCTCCGGACTCCGGGTTGCTGCTCATTTGGCCGTCGTCTGTGCGTCCGACGTCTGCTTCTCTTGATTAAATGTCTGGGATAGTCATTGGCTAAAAATAGGTTCTAAAGGTACAAAAGTCCGGCTCTTTTGTCTTCAGGCGTGCTGCAGTGTGTTTCGAATCTTTGGAATAGAGTGCGGACACAGTTACGTTTATGAGACAGAGGATGGTTGCTGTTGAAGTGTAGGATCTGTCTCGTGTCAGTTGTCCGGTTTTACACCGGCGCACAAGCACGTCAAGGAAGGGCTGTTGGTTGTTTGTTTCTGCTTCCATCGTAAATTGGATATCTGAGTCAACCGAGTTCAGTAGTTCCTTTAAGTGCTCAATGTCAGTTATTTTGACAACGACGAAGGTGTTATCGATATAACGAGCCCAGAACTTTGGTTGATACTTGGTGAACACCAAGTGTTCTATCCGCTGAAGAACTACTTCATCGATTAGACCTGGTAGAGGGGAGTCCACAGATGTGCCTTTTATTTATTCGTGCATTTGTCCATAAAAGGTGAAATAGGTCTTGAGGCAGTGTCGCAGAAGCTCGAGTAGATGCAGTGCAGCTCTCTCAATCCCCATCCAGGTGCCGTCCAGTTATCTATCGTTAGAAGACGACCAAATACAATGGAACAGATCAATCAGAAAGTCCTTTCGACACTATTGCATTACCGAAGATATCATCTTTTCATCGGAGAACAAAATTTGTTCTACTCCAACTGGTAGGCAATGGCGTTGGTGTGATTAATCTATGCAGAAAATACCAATGTGCGCTAAATTTGAAGTGGAACGAACAGATTTTCATGTGGTACTGATGCCGAACTAAACAACCAGTTTGCTAAGCCTTTAAATTAGGTCGTTTGGAAATATGTACATTCACAGTAGGGTGCACAGTCAGCCGTCACTAAAAAAATCGGAAAATGGCGGACAGCTAAGACTTGCGCTCATGTCGTAGCCACTTCAATAAACCCGCTTATTTGACCTTGAAGACGAAAGTGCAGTTAATCAAGCCGGCAAGCGAAAAACACACGCTAGTCCACGAACGATTTGTCGATAAGCCTGCGCAATAAACCCTTCCCCACGCTGACATTTCGGATGCAAGTTGCACCCAACCAATGAAATCTAAGCGTCGGTTGTAGATAAGTGGGATTTTCAAACGCTGGGCAAATCATAAATTATCAACAGCCCAGCGGTTCGACCAGCTTCAGGATGCAAACGGTAAATAGGAGCTTTCCTTTGGGCAAAAATATGTTCGTCACTGTCTTACTTACCAAATTTCATGATTGCACGTTCGATGGAAGCCCTCGTTGGCCGGTCGCTTTTAGGCCCCTGTTTGGTAGGAAAAGCTCGTAGGCAGTATGAGTCAAATTGGTAGGTTAAATGAGCAAATGAACACAAAACGAAACGCTTATTGGGTGAAAGAAGAAGGCTTCTGAGAGCATCTAAGTTGCCCTTGATTGATTGAACAACTTTTTTGCTTGCAGACAGGAAACAGATGCAAAATGTCCTCCTGTGAGAAGGATTGGCAAAACTAAAGCCTACACTACCACTAGAAAAGTATGTGCTTATATTCAGAACAACGATTGGCGGCCGGCAAATCAATAGAATTATATATGTATATATAAATCGCGTTCATCATCTCCCGAAGAAGACAAAGAAGAGAGGGCGAGTTCATGAACCAAACTATATTTGTACTGACGTTTCGGAAACCTTCTCGTTTCCATCATCAGATTTATGTGATCGCTGTCATGGTTTTCGCAAAACAGCTTGAAGTATGCGGGCCCTCAGTATGTAGCGGCCCAAGTGATGGGTGGGCTTTAAGCCCCATGAACACCCGGCAGTACCCCAGTCACCTGAGGGATAGTGCGTCTGCGTTGCTTGCAAATTATGACGGGCTACGCGGGAGGTTTGTTTGACCGTCATGAGGGCCAGATTAGGGCACAACAGACGTTTTCGGGCCGCGCAACCGTAGTAAATGCAAGACATGGATTGTGACGGCACGCCTAGGTGCAAACCCGCGCCGTGTTAGCCAGCTGAGTCCAATTCCCCAACCAGACGGCTCGAAAAATGAACTAGTGCCTTGAGGGATGAGAAGAGGGGAAGAGAGTGAGGTCGACTCTCTCAGCGCATATTCATCCCCACAAACAATCTAACGCTGAAGGCGTGCTTTGGAGGGCTGCCAACTAACGGCATTATTCGGTCGTCCTATCAGGACGGACAGCCTGACTACAATGCCTTCTGCTTAATGTGACCTTTATGGCACTTCCACTCATTTGGGACCAGACCCACCCTCCTTTCCGGTTTGCCGACGAGGCGGGCAGTTTAGCTCTGTTAGTCACTGCTGGTTGTCAGGCTCGGACAGTCGGCTGGTGCATGCCAGAGAGAGAGAGAGAGAGAGAGAGAGAGAGAGAGAGAGAGAAAGAAAGAAAGAAAGAAAGAGAGAGAAGAGAGTGATCGTGAGAGCGACACTGGGAAATCCATGCCAACGGCAGGTCGGAGCATTTCTCAGTATAGGGCTCCGACACACTTGAATCCATCACGACGTGTTAAGAGTTGTGCTCTGGGAGGTTGCCAACTGATGGGGTAACTTGGTCAGTTGGTTCACGGGGAGGGGAAGAGTGAGTGAGGTTGACTTTCAGCGCGTTTTCCTCGGTATAAACTAACCTACGTGGGTTGGAAGGTTGTCTACTGATGCTTCAACCCAGATCTGGCAGTCAGTCCGGATGTGTGCGTGCATGGAGCTGCCGACTACTGAATTGGGAGCCAGGCTTCGGTGGCTCCCCCAGACGTCACCTTTATGGTATTCTCACCCATGCGAGATCCAAACAGCCCTTATGGTATCCTGACACGCGAACTGGGAGCGGATTCGTGTGTGGCACGCGTTGACAAGACGTTTTGTCTTACCATTCACCGCGGCCGAGTCCATCTCCGATCGTCGTGATATTTTCTAGCTGTCGGGTCAAGGTGGGTGTGGGGGAGAGCGCGGTAGAGGCTGCTCAAGTTCGCCTCATCATAGGCTGATCCACGCATAAGTCACCGATGCTGTGCCTATTCAGTGGAGAGCGCGGTGGAAGTTGTCACCTTCGCCGTTTGAACCGTCATGTCGCATATGCGGCGGAAGCCGTGGTGATGAACTTGACTGAACCCCGAAGCAAATAAGGTGCCCGGTACGGTGATGACGAGCGGCCACCGCTTCTAGGAGGCGGGGTCACTACAAGTTGTCACCGAAATCCCTTGTGCTTCCGAAAAAAATCAACGAAATCCCTACTGGATTTAAAGTTGGAGGTCATTTCGGAATTTAAAAATGTGGGGAATCTCCAACAAGGATTGCTTATATACATCCCGCCTTGGTTTAGGTTCAGTGCTAAATTTAGGATTAAGATCAAGGTTACACTAAAGGTACGGCTCAGGGTTAGTGTTAGCTGTAGGGCACGGGAATAGGTGCCCTTCCTGTAATCTAACGCAAGACCATCTGCATTGAGGAGGGAAGGAGGTCGTTCCTATTCTCATGTCCCCCAGGAGAGGGTGTTGGGAAAGGCCACCCTAACCGACTCATACCCATGCCGCTCTAACGACGCGCGCACATGCTGTCCTATCGATCCGTCCGCACGGCGTGAGCGTGTTGAGATCGCGCCACCCACCGACAGGATTGGAGGGTGGCCCAGCCACTCAGATGAGTCCACATGCTAACAGATCAAGGACGTGATCTGATTGGCTCAATTACAGGCCGTCCCCGGACATTATCTATCTTTTATCATCAGATTTTGCTGTTAGGAGCCCAGCAATGGACACGTGTTCTTCACTCCTTGCGGTTAGGTTCTCCTTTGGGTATTCGATTTCGGAGAGTTTTAACCCTCGCAACCAGCTAAGCGTTAAGGCTAGAACATAACGAAGGGACATGTAAGATGTCCTCGTTGAATTTTTCTTGGCTGCCCAGTGCTTTTGGAAGGGTTACTCATGAACTCCTTTGGACCAGGATATCCTACTGCAGGGACGATTGCTGGGGGAGAGAAGGGGGGTTAAAACCAGGCCTACTTCATAGCTACTTATGAAGGACAAGTAAAGACGTAAACTCACTCTGTCTGTGGAGCTTTCCATGGACATTTGTGCTTATTATTCAGTTCGCGGATAACTAAAGAAGAAATAAATACACTTTGAGGGAAGAAAATAAGACGAAAATTTAGGTAGAAAGGGCAATCAGCGTGCTAGTTTTGCTTTGATCACACACATCCCCCTTGCACCGTCTAAGGTTAATAAAGGTGTTCACTGGTCAGTCTGTTAATGCTCAGGACATACTACCGGAGTAATTGCGCCCTATTTAGTGTATTGCTCTTCAGACTCGTCAAGGAGGTGGCGGTTGACTCGGCGCGATGACCACGACCGAAGCGCCTTGCTACTTGATTACTTGATTAGACTTAATGTCGCCGTGGCGCCGATCGATATTCCACTCTTCGCTGATTGGCCACAGGGGACACGACTCAGGCGTACTCTCACGCCATGTGCTTGCAAACACAGCATCTACTACTGCGTCTCAATTTTGTTGAAATGCTTTTGCTGCCACGGGATATCGGGTTTAGAAACTTCTAATTGTCGATCATTGCACTTCAACATACCCCTCAAGTTTTCGCATCAAGAGCATCGCATCACGAACGCCTATCGCCAGTGGCTTCCCTCCCGTTCTAACCACCGACCCATGATACATAGCAGAGCTGATTTGAACGTAGCCACACTATCACCCTCTCCTTCCCAGGACTTAAAACGCTCCTCCCTTAAGAATTTCACTTGTCAAAAGGCTTATTCCTAGCAACCGGATATTTTATGCAAAACATCCGAGGGACGGAAACGCAATACTGCGTGAGGTAGGAGTTAGGCGACACGATCAAACAATGCCAGCCATCGTGAGCTAACTTTTCATTGAGATAACGGGTAGGATATCGGACAGCTGACATCAGGTCTTGTTTAATCATCACCAATACGATTTATTAGCGAAGTGCATCTCACGTCACACATTAAAAAACACTACTTCCTGATACCAGCGAAATCCAGATGTTGAGGATCTCGTACTAGCGTAACGTGCGTTGAAGAACACTTTGACTGTAGTAAAAGTTACACTTTCGATAGCTTTTCCATCCTGCTGCGTACAAAGTATTTTGAGGAATTATGAAAGTAGTTTGGAATTCTGCGTCGCACTTCATCTGGGAAAAAATACATGTATTCTCTGGTCTGCTAGGCGTATCAGAGTAAGTAGCTTTTTCTTAGTGTGATGTGCAGATTTCTTTAATGGCAAGTTCCCCTGGCTACCTCGATCGGGGTGAATGAATATGCACAAGCACCGCCATATATTCAGTGGTGATTGCTTTTGGAGCCTTAGTATCCTTCTTTCTTCATGGAATTCTGGTCGATATGAATAGCATAATAAAGTCCAGAGCCTGATTATTCATCTGGAAAGGGCTACGCAGGACATTTTACGATTGGAGTTCTTTAAAAAGAAATTCAGGCATTTAGTCTGGTACTCTTGTCTTTTAAGTAGACCGATGGTAAATAAAGAGCTTATGCCAGAGCTCGAGACCGGCTGATCGACCGAACATGGAAATTTGGTCCTACGGACCTTCCCCCACCTAGCATGCGTGGACATCACTGTCCACCCGTCGGGTGTACTTTACCCGCAGTTGTCCCGGGTACGCGTGCTGTGGTTGGCTGGCCAGCCAGCCAGCCGGGCGACGGTAGGGCATGGAGCGAGGACCAATTGTTGCTGCCACCCGATTGGTCACCGCATCGACCTTCAATCGGTTGGCTTGGTGACGATGTCCGCGGGCGCGCGACAACGAGTCACAGTCGCGTATGGAGAACCTGCTATTACGGCGTGTCCAAAACCGGGATTTTCCACACGCACACGTGGCGTATGCCGGCAGGACTTGTACCCGCCGCCCCCCCTGCCAGCCAATAGCCGGTCGATCGTTGTAGGGAGATCAGCCATTGGGAGGGCGGGTGCGAGATGGAGGGGGAAACTGGCCATATATGACCATTTTCAACTGCGCAACACAAACACCGGCCCCATATAAAAACCAGCCTCGTGTCCTATTCGGGACCGAACACAGCTGCTAGCACGACACTCTCTCCATCAGCGCAGTAATGGCCGACGAAGAAGTCCAGGCTCTTGTTGTTGACAATGGCTCCGGCATGTGCAAGGCCGGCTTCGCCGGAGACGATGCTCCCCGCGCCGTCTTTCCCTCCATCGTTGGTCGCCCGCGTCATCAGGTGAGGCCCTAATGTGTGCAAACATTACTACCTCCATACAAACACCCTTTGTCTACTATCCGTTTAACGCAAGCAGGGAGAACTAATCTACTACGTTTCAGACTAAAGCAGAGCAAAACTTACCTTACCAATGACCTTCGATGACACAGGTATAGGATTTAGACCAAATAATTCGGATCTAAGTCGACTGCTTGCGATGGAAAAATAGAAACGTTGTTCGAACTACATCGAGCCAAGTCGTTTGCCCTTTAGTGACCAACTTCTCCAAGTTGTACTTGGCGGTTGAAAAGCAACGGAGTTCCCGGATGTAGCTGTCCACGGACCCTGTTTTTTCAACTCCTAAGCATCATCTGTGGTAGTATTCCACAACAACAACAACAACAACAACAACAACAACCGAATGTTGTTAGGAGACTCCGCACAGTCCAAGACCTTCCACGATTGGGCAAAAAATACGTCCAGATGTGATTAAGGAAGTCGGTGGCTAGATTCGCCCGATAAGTCATCGAAACTTATTGAAATCTCTTTAACTCTTGAAAAGTATCAGGTACTACATCCGACGTTTGAGATTATTGTCACTGCTGACTACGTCCAGCTGAGTCGTTCCCTAAAGTTTCCTTCAGTCAGCCGTCTGGTTAGAAGTATTAAAACATGTTTGTGACCCACTTTCAAGTCTTCTCTCCATTTGAGGCACAATTCTGCGTTCTCTGCATCAGTCCGCAAAAGCGAGGCGCTTGGAAATGGGACCTGCGCCTCTTTTTGTTATCAGTTACACATGTGGCACGGTTCAAGGTCAAATTTCCGCCACTTACATTCAGAAGTGTTTTCGGCATGGGTAAACAGACATATTAAGGTCCTGATTATTGAGGTCCAGGGCTGGTAAACAGCAGACGTGCGTCCAAGTTAACCACTTCTTACTTTTCTGTTTATAGGGCGTCATGGTGGGCATGGGCCAGAAGGACAGCTACGTCGGTGATGAGGCTCAGTCCAAACGTGGTATTCTGACCCTCAAGTACCCCATCGAGCACGGCATCGTCACCAACTGGGACGACATGGAGAAGATCTGGCATCACACCTTCTACAACGAGCTCCGTGTTGCCCCTGAGGAACACCCCGTCCTCCTCACTGAGGCTCCACTCAACCCCAAGGCTAACCGTGAGAAGATGACCCAGATCATGTTCGAGACCTTCAACACGCCCGCCATGTACGTCGGCATCCAGGCTGTGCTGTCGCTCTACGCCTCCGGTCGTACCACCGGTATCGTGCTGGACTCGGGTGACGGTGTCACTCACAGCGTGCCCATCTACGAGGGCTATGCTCTGCCCCACGCCATCCTCCGTCTAGATCTGGCCGGTCGTGATCTCACCGACTACCTCATGAAGATTCTGACTGAGCGTGGCTACAGCTTCACCACCACGGCTGAGCGAGAAATCGTGCGTGACATCAAGGAGAAGCTCTGCTACGTGGCCCTCGACTTCGAGCAGGAGATGGCCACTGCCGCCTCTAGCTCCTCCCTCGAGAAGAGCTACGAACTGCCCGATGGTCAGGTTATCACCATCGGCAACGAGCGCTTCCGTTGCCCCGAGTCTCTCTTCCAGCCCAGCTTCCTGGGTATGGAATCTGCCGGTATCCACGAGTCCACCTTCAACGCCATCATGAAGTGCGATGTAGACATCCGTAAGGACCTCTATGCCAACACTGTGCTTTCCGGTGGCACCACGATGTACCCCGGCATTGCTGATCGTATGCAGAAGGAGATCACCTCGCTGGCCCCCAGCACCATGAAGATCAAGATTGTGGCTCCTCCGGAGCGCAAGTACTCTGTCTGGATCGGTGGTTCCATTCTGGCCTCTCTGTCCACCTTCCAGCAGATGTGGATCTCCAAGCAGGAGTACGATGAATCTGGCCCTGGCATTGTCCACCGCAAGTGCTTCTAAGCAGACCAGCCATGGCAGACTACAGCCGTCCTTTGTCAACTCAACACATACCTGTTACCTTTCGTTCATGCGCCTTTCATTCTTCGTTTGCAGCTGCGCAAATCTGGTTTATCTCACCCCCCACTAGGTTTCCTCTTAATACTTCTTCAACTTTCGTTTCATGCCTTTAAAAAGTCCATCTGATCAATAAAACTTCCTCAAAATGACTCCTCTACTGGTCATTTGGTCCCGCCAAATGAGTGGACGGGAGCTTTGGGCGCCAACCATCATCAAGTAAGCCACCAGTAGACGAGTCAGTGGTAGCCTAACTTAAATAAGGTGGAAAATGTTAGGAAGCTGTAGAAATGAACGGGGATACTCAGTACGGTCTGCGAAATAAATGCATCCTAGCCCCAGATTAGAAAGAATCGCAAGTGAAGGCGAACAACCAATCGGAGGAAGGCAGTCCGTCTGAAGGTCTTTCCGCAGTGTGTGCGATAATACTCTAACCGACATAATGGATATGAGAACACGAGAGTCAAGCAGCGACACGCAGGACGCTACAACGCAGGCGGGGTAAGACTGTAATGCAAAAAATAGGGTAGGGCGGAAAAGAAATTCCGAAAATAATAGTTTATTGCCACTGTGAGTCAACTTGGTGGACCGGACTTCGAAGTCCAAGGTCCATGCCTTTAAACAGTGCATCTGATCAATAAAACTTCTTCAGAATGACTCCTCTACTGGTCATTTGGTCCCGCCGCATGATTGGACGAGAGCTTCCGGTGCCGATCACGATTAAGTTAGCCATCAAAAGATGGGTCAGTTAGGGTACAAGTGGGAAATGAGCAGTGGAATACAGTGAACTTCACCGCCGGGTAATTTGTAGAGACTTGGCTAGAGGGAAAGAGGTAAAAAACAGATTGTGTGCAGTCCCGCTCACTTTTTTCTATGTCAGGGTTGCCTCACGGCACGACTGGGCCAGGGATTCAGAGAGCCAAGCCTGGGAGGACAGAAGAGGAGAGAGAGCCCGCAGAATGTCCGTATTAAACCCCGCTGTCAAATTTGATTGGTAAACGCCAATCAAAATTCCGTGAATATACCCAATCACAGTCGACAATGTGAGTTCGTGATAGGCTGCTAAGTCCAGTAAACGACTGAAAATAGGTTCTTGCAAGACGGGGGCTATGGAAATCTCCTGCTGTTTAGTTATACTATTCAAATTCGACTGTCGCGTACTTGTGGTTCTACAGAGCGTTGAAGAAGAACTTGCTTGGGAATTACCGGGTATACACCAAGCCGTTCAGTTAACTCACGACAAAATTCATCGTACGGACGAAACCCTTTGATTGTTTATTTGGATGGTCAAGGTTTCAAGCCAAGTAATGTTTCAACATTGTCATACTTTGGTGAGGTGATTAGACAGGAGTTGTAGGAGGACAGCTGGTTTCTGGGAAAAAAAGGTTCAGACTGGTCAGAGCATTCTCTAGAGGCTACAGAAGATAGGGGACTAACCCATGATCATCATTTGCTTGCTTTCTGCGTCCTCTGGAATTGATTAACTGCTTTCCGCGAATATCCGTGGCTAGAAAAAGTACTGAACCACATGCTCCGTGCGGGGATGTTGCAAATTATGCAAGAAACCACAAAAACTTTCTGTGGTAAACTTCCTCGGTCTCAGACCTTCACTTGAGGCCACGTAGGTGGCGGTGACGTTTAGCCGGCTTCGGTGGCCTGCTAGACCGCTGCGGCCAGGTATCCTGGAGTAAATCATAAAATTCCGAGCTAAGCCCCTCTGGCCACCGCAATGTGGACTAAAGCACATGGAATGCAAGTTCAGAGAAGCACCAGCAAAGTCAGGGGAAACTGGGATGTCAACTTTCGGCCTATCAGTCGTCATCAGCCAACCATGCCCAATCCCAGGAGAACCTGGGCTTCGAACCGGGGATTTTTGGTCATTGAGTGCGGCACTCTGCCACTGAGCCAAAGAACCGCTGTCCTCTCCTGTGAAATTGTATTCACGGGACATGCCTCTCCCATCCTCAAAGACACCTGATTAGGGGCCAGTAATGACAGAAAAAAAGGAATACTGACAGAGATAGGGGCGAATAGGATGACCATTTCGTCAGTCAGCCATACCCAACCCCAGGCTTGGATAGTCTCCGTGCTTCTTTGCTGGTCGCTATGCGAAGGCCTGCTACGACCCTATTTCGAGCCCCTAGACCCAGCGGGACGGGCATGTACCGCAACCTGACCGACGAAAGCCTCCACGATAGCGGGTATTATCGATCGCAACCGGCCAGACAATGAACCCGTAGCTCAATGGTAAAACGTTCAATACACAAAGAATCCAGGTGTCAACCCCAGGTTATCCCAACCCGGTTTAGAGGCGACCGGCTGACGTCGACTCATAAGCCGCCAATAGGCATCGCTGTCTCCCTTGTCTCTGCCGACACTTCTGGATGTAAATCCGATCGATAATAAGTGACTGCACAGGTGTCCAAGTCATCGGCCGATCGTACCTCCTAACTGTATGGGGTCGGATCTTATTTCGTAGCCGCACATGCGGCAGACAAGCCCCAGCCGCCTGCCATACGGGACCGGTGGTAATAGGGAGTTTAACACTAACCCCTAACCCCCCAACCCCTAACCCTAATCTCTGACACTAACCCCTACCCCTAACTCCTAATAGGTGCGGCTACGAAATAGGATCTTGCCCTCTATGGTTGGAAATTCACAAGTTATAGGATGATGGTACTGAAGACAGTACATAATTGTAACGGACTATAGGGGTACCAAACTCCAACCAAGCCATCTACGCACCGTTCTAAGTATCTAAGCTGCGACTATCAGTCCTTTGCGTTTCCCAGGCTTGTACTGCGATCTCGGCTGAAAAGAAGTCCACGAGCACGGTGGACACACCTTGCAAGTCAGAGATAACAGGATATCGATTATTCGCGCAGCCAAAACACAGGCCAAAATAGGCATGGTGGTTGGAAGCCGAACGCTCCTAACCACTGAGCCAGGGGCTCGTTGACCTGTTAGTTGCGATTGGGTATGTACAATGGTGGAGGGGCGCTCACCGATCGCGTTGTGCCTTGGAGATCTCTCTTACTCTCCCGAACCCTGTCGGCAGCAGCATTCCAGCGCGTAACGTTACCAACAAAGACAAGTGAGACTTGAGCGGTCATTAAGGTCTCATCAACCGTCATCAGTCACCAGGTTTTGTACCACCAGCGGCTTAATCCCGCGACCTGTTGGTTAGAAGTCCAACGTCCTGACCACTAAGTCGCGCGTTCGTTGTCCTGTCGGTTGCGATCGAGTATACTAACGATGATAGAGAGGCGCTCACCGATCGCGTTACGGGGTATAGTCGTCTCGTTGTGCTCCGCCAGCAGCCGAACAGCAACCAATAATATAGGCAGAATCGCAACCACCAGGACAAGGAGCCCCTGGCTCAGCGGCAAGGGCGCTGCATAAAGACCACTGACTAAGGCTGGGGCTGAAGTACGCGCTATGGCGGTCCGACGGACTGTGGATCTACTGACTGCGCCACGTCAGATTCGCTGCAAGATTACCCTAATTGGCATTTTCCTATCATTGCGAAGGCCTCTAGGACCCTAGTTCGAGCCCCTAGGCCCAGCGGGACGGGCATATACCGCAACCTGACCGACGAAGCCTCCTCTTCCCACGATAGCGAGTATTATCGACCGCAACCGGCCAGACAACGGGCCCGTAGTTCAGTGGTAAAACACTGAGTTTAACATTCAATACACAAAGAATCCGGGTGTCAACCTCAGGTTATCCCAACCCGGTTTAGAGGCGGCCGGCTGACGTCAGCTAATAAGCCACCAATAGGCATCGCTGTCTCCCTTGTCTCCGCCGACACTCCTAGATGTAAATTCGATCGACAAAAGGTGGTGTCCGAGTCATCGGCCGGTCGTACCTCTTAACTGTATGAGGTCGGAAGAGAGGTAGACAAGCTCCAGCCACATTTCATACGGGCCCGGTGGTAATAGGGGGTTAAAACTTACTCCTAACGCCTAACCGTAACCCCTAACTCCTAACCCTAACCCCTAATCCTTAACCTCCAACCCCTAATCCCTGACACGAACCCCTAACAGGTGCGGCTACGAACCAGGATCTTGCCCTGTATGGTTGGAAATGCACAAGTTGTAGGATGATGGTACTGAAAACAGTACATACATGAAATCTCAACAGAAATTCCGAAATGAGTTTTCGCTTCGAAAAGATTAATTAAGCAGGCTTGCAAAACCAATGATAGTGCAGTATAATTCTATAATAATTCAGTTACCCCAGGGCACCGGCTCTCGAACAAACTTCTTTTTGGCTGCATACAAGAACTATACTCCGTAAAAAATTACTACTTAAGTAGCATGCATGTTTAAATTGATTTTCGATGCCCTTAAAGATTCAATTATATTTCATGGAAAACATGCACAAAACTATTCCTTCTTTTGCTCATTCAGTAGGAAATTACGTCTTCTTTTAATTTGACACTCGAAGGAAGAGTATTATTTGGTTTTATAAAAGTTTTCCAATTCCCGAATAATTTTGGACCCCACCTGCCGTTACATTTGCATTCAGAGTTCCCAAAACTACAAGCCGCATAATTTCCGCGTAGGGAAAACCATATATTTCTCCACAGTAATAAAGGGGGACTATATAGGGTTCATAAAATTAAGCTGGGAATATGAGCCACATTGTTAAATTTATAAGTCGCACTGGTAAATGCAGAGACGTAACGTTTAATGAAGGGCCATTTCACGGTATTAATAAATCTCACAATAAGAAACTTTTTTAAAAACCGAATTACGCCTTTCCTTTGAGTGTAAAATTAAAAGAAGACGTAATTTTCTACTGAATGAGCAAAAGGTTAATATTATTATGCGCGTTTTCCATGAAATATAAAAGAATGTCTAAGAGCATTGAAAATTAATGAAAAATGCATGCTACTCAAGTAGCCATTTTTACGTTGTCTGGTCTTTGGATACAGCCAAAAAGAAGTTTGCTTGAAAGCCGGAGGTAGCCACCCACTGTAATTGTAACGGACTATAGGGATGCCAAACTCGAACCAAGCCATCTACGCACCGTTCTAAGTATCTAAGCTGCAACTATCAATCTTTTGCGTTTCCCAGGCTTGCACTGCGATCTCGGCTGAAAAGAAGTCCACGAGCACGGTGGACACACCTTGAGAGTCAGAGATAACAGGATATCGATTATTCGCGCAGCCAATGCACAGGAACAGAACTCTCCTAACCACTGAGCCAGGGGCTCGTTGACCTGTTAGTTGCGATCGAGTATATACAATGATGGAGGGGCGCTCACGATCGCGTTGTGCCTTGTAGCTCTCTCTCTCTCTCTCTCTCTCTCTCTCCCTCTCTCTCTCTCTCTCTTACTCTCCCGATCCCTGTCGGCAGCAGCATTCCAGCGCGTAACGTTACCGACAAATACAAGGTAGACTGGAGCGGTCATTCATGTCTCATCAACCATCATCAGTCAGCAGGTTTGGTACAACCAGCGGCTTAATCCTGCGACCTGTTGGTTAGGAGTTCAACGTCTGAACCACTCAGTCGTGCGTTCGTTGTCCTGTCGGTTGCGATCGAGTATACTAACGATGATAGAGAGCGCTCACCGATCGCGTTATGGGGTATAGTCGTCTCGTTGTGCCCCGCCAGCAGCCGAACAGCAACCAATAATATAAGCAAAATCGCAACCAACAGGGCGAGGAGTCCCTGGCTCAGTGGCAAGGGCGCTGCATAAAGACCATTGACTGAGGCTGGGGCTGAAGTACGCGCTACGGCGGTCAGACGGACTGCGGATCTACTGACTGCGCCACGTCAGATTAGCTGCAAGATTACTCTAATTGACATTTTCCTATCCATTCATTCCGAGCGCTCTTTTAATTTATTTATGCAATTTTTTATTTAAAAACTGGCTAACACTTCTGTACATCTGGAAATGTGTTCGAACTAGTTGAAAGACACCTGAGGAAGCACCAATTACACATGGCGCACAAACCGACGACCACATTTCGTAACCAGCTTGTGCACCCTAAGGATAGGGTTGGCTAGTTAGGTAAGAAGGACGTCGTTTATTAAACACCATGTGCCACCTGAAACGCGGTTTACTGTGGTCAAACCGGAGAATCTGCCTCTACACGCATACACGAACATCAGCTGGCGGTAAAAAGGCGAGACTCCTTATTCCAGGTTGCCATGCATACGCTGGAAACTGGGTACAAATTTGCATGGAGTAAGACTCACATTATAAGTGTCTGCTCATTCAAGAAGGGCCGAGAGTTTCTAGAGGTCATTCATTCTGATAACTCATACATCAATCGACATATAGGATTAGACGCTGTGTGCAACAACCTTAGGGAAAAGTGGGAAAGGCGTTGGCCAATCTGAACATTCTGCCAGTCTACAGTAATGACTGACTAGCATACTTGCTTATGACTGGGGACGACTTGGGGAACCAAAGTCGAAAATGTACAAATAAATTGTGTTATATTTCTCACAGAACTTACTTCTTTCGAACAATTTGTTTATATATTATCTCGATATAATAACCTACACATTTACCCTTATTTCGTTATCATATTCAAACATCGTGAGAGTGGATTGAAAACCTTTCTGACCGGACGACTAACAATCCGTTATAGGAAATATGCCTAAAAACAAATCAGTTACCGGCATAGAGGACCAGATAAAGAAGGACATTATAGATGAATTTCTAACCAATAGAACGCGTGCTCGAGTCCCCGGGCAACAAAACCTCCGTTTGGGGATGGCTGGTTGACGACGTCTAATAAGCCAGAAATAGTCATTTAGGTATCACCTTGTCTTTGTTGATAATGTTATTACGCCTATATTACTAGTCACTGACGGGTTCTAAATTTGACCCCAGGGTACAATGTGACGACTATGTCCTGTAACGCGATTGGTGGACGTCCCTCTATTAGGCCATAAGAGCTCAGTCGGCAGAACCTTCAAAGCAAATTCGACAACGTTAGCGTTTCAAATCTGCCACAGGCGGACCGACTTCTAGCTGAGCGAGTTTGGTTCTTCGAAAGTCTGTGATCGATACTTAACAGTGTTCACCAGTCGAGTCAGTAACCCCGAGCAATCTCTTCGCATCACGCAGTTGGAACTGATGAAGTTCATCGATTGAGGTGACCAAGGAGAGAAAATTTCAACAAAAAGAGAATGTGCATTACGAAGCCAACGGAAACTGGACTTACCAGCAGCTGGTTTTAAGGGCGACTAAAGTTATGTGCTCTCTAAACATCTCGCCCTGCCTTTTACAGTGGGTGTGGTCGAAAGGAACTGTGAAGGCTTTAATTACGTCCTTTCCACTCACCTACCCGGCCATCATGCCTCGAAGATGGAGGAGGAGCTGGAGGGGGAAGAGGAGGATGAAGACATGCTTCGCGGTGGAACATGCTTCTCCGCAAGACAAACCGCGCCCAGGTGTGTTTTCGTTCTAAAACTGAGAAAAAGAGATGGGCGGCGGAGGGGGGGGGGAGAGGAAGAGAACTCAGCTCTCGAGTTGACCGTCTCACCTCTGTCGGACCTCGAGAAATCGATTGTTCTTACGAGACACCGCCCCACAGCTTGACAATGCCAGTAACGATCTTAAAGGTTCGGGGTAAAATGGCAAATCGAGGGCTTAAATGGTTTAAAATTTTGTCCGTAGATCACCGTGCGCAAAAGCTCTAAGTAGTCAAAGGACAAGTCCAGGTGACATGAAGATTCGGCGGTAAACTGTCATTGAATATGGGGACAAAAATTGCAGTTTCAACTTGCGTAAGAGGAAGGCGATGTACTAATTACTGACTGATCTCGGATGCGGAAGACGAATTTGCAGAAGATACTCTTTCCTCGAATATAGAAGACGTAAATTGCTACCAATTGAGTAAATATTTTGTGCCTGTTCTCCATAAAACATCGAAAATCAACGAGTAAAATGCATGCTACTTAAGTATTCATTTTTACAGAGTATGGTTTTTGCATGCAGCCTGCAAGAAGTTCGTTCTAAAGTCGGCGTCCTGCGGTAATTGAATTATTATAGAATTATGCTGCATGATGATTAGTTTTACAATCCTACTTGATTAATCTTTTTCGGAACGAAAACGCATTTCGGAATTTCGGTTAGCAATTCATGAGTTAGCACACCTACAGTTTAAGTTCATCGAAAATTAATGAGAAAGACTCACGCAATTTAAGTAGTCATTTTTGCGGCGTGTAATTCTTGCAAATAACCAGAAAGGAGCCCGTTTAGAAGCCGGCATCCTGATGTGACTGAAATATTTTAGGATCTTGATACGTGATCATCAGTACTACAACCCTGCTTAAATAAAATTTCTGTAACGAAAACACGTATCAGAATTTCGGTCAACATTTATGAGACAGCACATTCACAGTGACAGTTCGACCGTCGATTTCGACGATGTCCACCGTGAGCTACAAAACAAGGTTCACCAGGCACGGTGACTTTCGCGTGAATCAGTTTAAAGTGATAGTAGACTTGCGCAACATCTGCCGCACTCTCTCTCTCTCTCTCTCCACCACTCCCTACCTGAACCCGGTGTCAAGACAGAGTCAAGGAGACCGGAGGCGTGGGAGGGCGCCAGTGACTGGCACGACCGGACCCGCACCTAGGCGTGCCACCACACCCTCTGGTCCACACGGCAAATGACCGGGATTTTTCGTCAACAACAACAGCACCCCAACCGGGGTTAGAAGTACGAGGATGATGACCGGAGAGTCATGCCCATACCCAGCGGGAGCGTAAGCGCATCTACCGGCAGAGAACCAGGTGTCAGGGAACTGCCAGCGCATGCCAGGCTGCAAGGGCCATGGTTTGCTGCTACTGGCATAGCACACGCTTTTGCTGCAAACTGATGGAAAGGCTAGTTAAAAAATCTATTACATCACTCGATACTTTCCGCTGTCACATCGCCTCAGTTCAACATGGCTTCTGCGAAAAGAGGTCCTGCCTCACAAATCTGCTTTCGTCACTCGAACATTGGTCAAAGGCCATGGATAAAGGACATCCAGTTGATGTCATTAACTTTGACTTCAGCAAGGCGTTCGATTGCGTCCCACATAAGCGCCTCATTCAAAAGTTATCGGAAGTAGGGATAAGAGGAAATCTTCTGAACTGGATTCAAGATTTCCTAAACGGACGGCAACAAAAAGTCACTGCGGGCGGCTACTGCTCAGAATGGGCACCTGTTACGAGTGGAGTCCCACAGGGGTCAGTTCTTGTGCCGCTCCTATTCATTATCTATGTAAATGACCTGGTACGGGAAGTGAAATCAGACATAGCGCTCTTTGCAGACGACCTTAAACTTTGGAGAGCGATAAAAGATGAAGATGACGTCAGGATGCTACAAGAGGACGTAACGAATTTGCACGCATGGAGCGAGAAATGGTGCATAAAATTCAACGTCAAAAAATGTGCAGTAATGCACGTAGTATCAGCTAGGCGAAGAACAAATGCACCCCCACGACAGTATCTCCTGGACAATCAACCACTTAAAACCGTGGATGTGCAAAAAGATCTCGGTGTATTCATTAAAGACGATCTAAACGTCACCACGCAGTGTTCTAAAGTCGCTGCGCGGACAATGTCCGTTATGAGCGCGATACGCAGAACGTTTATTCACTTGAATAAAGATGTCTTTGGCAAAGTATACGGGACATTTGTGCGGCCGCACCTGGAATATGCGGTACAGGCTTGGCGGCCGTGGCTTCGGAAGGATATAGATATCCTTGAAGGTGTACAACGGCGTGCTACAAAGGCTGTTCATGGCCTCAAAAACTTCACGTACGAGCAGCGCCTGACGGCCTCGAACCTCTATCCCCTCCACTACAGGCAGGACAGAGGTGACCTCATAGCAACGTTCCACTTGGTAAAAGGACTTAATCTGGATGTCGACTGGGAAACGTTTTTTGAAATGGCACCCAAGTCCAATCTCAGACGACATGGTTACCAGCTTAAAAAGGAACTGTGCCACACAAATCAACGTTCCTCCTTTTTCTTACAGAGGGTCATTCGCCAATGGAACTCTTTGCCGGAGTTTGTTGTTCATTCTCCTGCCGTGAACGTGTTCAAGAGACAACTGGATACTCACCTGCTGAAAGGCAACCCAAACTGCCAAAGCTTGATCTAACGGATTATTGAAATGACTATAAATATACTACTAACATGATTTCAACAGATCCTATTTTTGCGTCGAACTTAGCCCATATCGAAATTTTCACAGTCCGAATGTGGTGAACAAAGTTTTTCGCAATTATTTTGCGAATATAATACCCCTTTCACCTTTATGTTACATTATTAGATTTATGAATTCTCCCTACTAAAACTGCAAGCAAAAGTTTTGCAATTTAACTATTTTACTTCATACCTGTACCCTCTAAACGCAGTTTTCATGGCTTCTGTTGTTTACTCCAAATATACTGACTGATACTGACTGAACACATCTACTGTATAAGTGATTTGAGACATGCAGTAGATTTGAAAGGACGTTTGGCGGCATTCGACAGTTGCCGAATAGGCAGTGATTCAATAGCATGTTAGCATGGCAAAATTAAAAAGACTATTTGGCGAGCAGGTGTCTGATTTCGACGAATCGTTATCACACTGGTAACGGACTTAATTAGAATCTATGGATAATAAGAGAAATAGAGTAATGCTCATCTAATACCAATGACAGCCGGGGAGTATGAAGGGATAATTGGAGGCAGTCCGTTTCGATGTAGTCAAGTCACTGTCATTATAATGAATGGGGACGAGGCTTGTGAAAAGCCATGCTAGATGTGGGGGGTGGATGGCATAAAAAACTGCATGTAGTTAACAGGTTAGGTGACCTTTGGTTATGGTAGATACGGGGCCTGTACGAAGTACTCCTGTACGAACATGACCAGCTTTCCTAGCCTGACTGCGGTCGATCCTGACGTTATTAGTCCGCACCCGAGTCCTTAACTGACGAAATGTAAAAGTTGTTGTTGGTTCTTGGCGTGATAATTACTCGGCCATCTGGCTCAATGTCACCGGAATTGTCGATCTTCCGAACCCTCCCCGCGTGACTCATTCTAATGCTCAGGCAAAGTATTTACACATTATAAAGAGCTGTGGGGTCATCGCACTTGTTGATCGACTGGAACCCCGAAAAGCCTGACCCAGGCAGCTCGCGGCCCACACGATCATCACCCCTTGGGAGAATATCGGCCTCTTCAAACTTGAAAGTGTGGGGGGGGGTACCGAAAGCCGCGACTTGAGAGTTGGCGTCATTTCTCCCAAGTGCTGCTGCTGCTGCTGCATGTTCTGCCATTCGCGTCCAGAGTAATTTCCCAGTTTCTTCGACGTAGTTGCTTTCTCCATAGCTACACCAGATCCGGCGCGGAGAGGGCGAGGGGACTGACAATTTCAGTAACAACAGACTAAATTGCCGAGTCATTATCACGTCAATAATCCAGAACAATGATTGCGTTAGGCAAATAACGACATAAGTGCGGACTAACAAGCGACAATCACATCAATGACGACACCTAGCGATGAATGGTGTAGCCGCCAATAGCGTGCGACATGTGGTCGCGTGGTGACTGCTTCCCATAAATACTGCATTCTTTGTGCCTCCACAACCCTTATCTGCGACGGTCTCTGATGATGAGCTCGAGCGAGTATTCGAGACGTCAGGCTGATAAACCTCTTGTTCAAGCGATCACGTCGTCGTCATCATCATCATCATCATCACCACCACCACCACCACCACCACCACCACCACCATCATCATCATCATCATCATCATCATCATCACCACCACCATCATCATCGTCGTCGTCGTCGTCATCATCATCATCAGCAGCAGCAGCAGCAGCCTCCTCCTCCTTCTCCTCTTCTTCTTCTTCTTTTTATTCTAAACTGTATCATGCATTTCACCTTTTTATTTCCATCGAACCTCGGAAAGCTTTCTTGGGGTACACAAGATAGCCTGAAACAATCAGTTGTGCGAGAGTAGTGCTGCTTTTCCCCTAATTTCGTCAATTTTCCAGTCACGTTGGGCGGTGATCACTTATCCTCCTGGATAGGCGCAGACTCGTGTAATGCGGAACTGCACAAGGGGCAACCTGAAAAGTTCTAGCCGACGAGGGCATCCCATGCCCAAGGCAGTTTTTTTGGCGTGACGCGAACGGCCCGCCTTAAAGTATTTCAACATATGGGTTATATGGGTAGTGCTTCTCAGTCGACGACTGAGTGGTTACCCGGCCTTTGAAAGGTGATGGCCTAGGCCAAATGCAGGCCTGTCTGTCTCACCCTTGAAGGCAGTAGTCATCCTGTGCGTCTGGTTTGTCATGCTTCAGCAACCACGGCCCTCGTGTGCGCCTGATTCCCTGCCGGTAGGTGCGTTTGCGCTCCCGCTAGGTCCACAGGCCATGTTCATGTTTGCCAAGCGAGTTGTGGCATCCTCCTCTTGAAAGGCTGCCAACTGATGGATAACTTGGACTTCCCAGTCGGACCGGTGTCGTGCGTTTTTGTGGAGTGCCGACTGGTGGTCTGAGAGTCAGACTGCAATGGCTCCTGCATAAGGTGGCCTCTATGGTACTGCCCTTTCAAGGGATGCGAGTCGGGTATGTCGGCACGCCTAGGAGCGGCCCTGGCTGCGCCCGCCGATCCCCTTGTTTTTCGTTTGAATCTAAATCCTGGGCAGTGTGTATTGTGGATCAGCGTTGCTGCTACAGGTCCAGTTACAGGTTTTTTCCGTGTCACTTTACGTTCCAAGCAGTCTCCTCATACTTTTCTTGGGGTGAAAAATCCTGGTCAGTGTATATTTGTTGACCAGGAAGCATTGTGGTACGCCTAGGTGCGGGTTCATTTTCTGAAGAGACTACCGCTGTGTAACTTGACGGTACATTTCGAACAGTTTCAGGCCCTGATCTTGCGCACTCTATCAATGATGACTATATCAAGGTGCAATTCTCGACAACTCAGGATTTCCCGAATAAAAAGTCGGAGTAGACAGAGTTATTGGACAACCTTTACTTGGCGAGAGAGCAAACGCACGGCTCGGCTGGCTGAGGCCAGGGTTATTTTCACCAGCTGAGTGCCAGTAGTTTAAATGTTTGCCTAAGCACAAAGTATGTACCTAAGCCTGAACTTCATGAGACTACGACCAATCGCTGAGGACAAAACTATCGATCGATTTCATGGTGTCAGCGAGACGAAAGTAGGGTGACAGGCGAGCGAGCAGGATTCAAGGTTCCCGGTGGTACGTTCGACTTTCCTATCCTATGAACACAATCGTCCAGGTGTCTTCCGCCTAGTGTTCACTTTGGGCCCCGACCTCTACAAATGCCCTCCAGGATTGGCCGCTGATTAGTCAGGTAACTGACCAAAACCATCCCTCGCAACCACCACCACCACCACCACCACCACCACCACCACCACCACCACCACCACCACCACCACCACCACCACCACCACCACCACCACCACCACCACCACCACCACCACCACCACTTCCACCGCCAGCAATGCGGACTCGATCCAAACCTGTCCTCATTGCCATCGCACCTTCAGCTCGCGCATCAGTCTGGCCGGTCACTTGCGAATTCGTCACACAGAGAATGGCGAACCGGTTTCTGAAACACCGACACACCGCTGCGGATGTCCGCAGTGCCACGCACATTCATCCATCGCACGGGCCTACTTGGTCACATGAGCCTCCATGATAATTTTGGGCGAACCATTGCAAACCCAACATCACAATCACACATCCCCAACCACCACATAGGCCACACACGAACCCCTCCCACATCACCGACCACATATGCGTGATCTTAGTCTCCCCTTCCATGTGGCTCTCCTGCTACTCTACCATACGTGAGATCCGAGCACTTCATCCCTATATGTGAAATCCTGGTATATTGCGTGAAAGGTCAGGTCATATATGCTGCCCGCGCGGGCGGGGAGGCTGTTTCTGGCTCCACCAACCACTGTGTCCAATCTCTGATCGACTCAGACAATCGACTAGCGCACGGAAGAGGGAAGAGAGAGAGTGAGGTCGAACATCAGCTCTTTTTCCTCACTATCAAAAATCGGATGCACTTTTAGATTATCGTGGTGCGTTAAAAGCCGTGGCTTGGAAAGCCACCGACTTACAGAATAACTTGGTCGTCTCCTCAAAACGGAGAGTCAGACTGCAGTGGCCCCTTCTTAATGTGGCACTCAAACTCAGCTGGGACCCGAGTCGCATCTCTTTGTTGTGTGAAGCCCTGACCATTTGCGTGCGGACCAAAGAATGTGGTGACAAGTCAAGATGCGGGATAACGCCGTGCCAGATTCCTGCCTCCGGTCTCCTTGACTTTATTTTGACACCGGGCTCAAGTCGGTAAGGGAGGAGAGGATGCGGTAGGTACAGAAAAAGTCCACCATTATTAGCAGTTCGACCGTTGTTACTGACGATGTCCATCACGGGTTCAACAGGAGCAGGGACGGTGACTTGCGCAAGAAATCGTTTAAAGTGCTGGTAGACTTACGCATCGGCTACCGCCTGGGTGGTTTGCCATGACAGAATCGAGAAGACGAGAGAGGGTGAAGGTGACTGGCACAGCGAAAACCCGCCTCTAGGCGCACCACTCCATACTTTCTGTTCCACAACGTACACCGACCAGCATTTTAAACAAAAAGAAATGGAAAGGGTAGCGACTTGAATCCCAAATGGCGCGGCCTGGGTCTGCACATCGGTGCGCCGCCTCAACTCATTGTTGACATTTCTTTAGGTGCACATTCCAAATAGCGCCTGCTGGACTTCGATCTAACCCTACCCCTGTTTATCCAGCACATCTACCATGTGACCCGTTTTAGGGGAATATCTATTATCAGTATAAAGGAATTCACACTAAATTCACCGTCCCTGCGTCAACTCTGCCGTGGGTCACACGGTGAACATCGTTAGGAATGACGGTCAAATTGTTAATTGAGCAAAAAACTCAATTAAATTAACAAAACAAGAAGAACGGTGTGTTTATATTCTGGCATTACGGACAGCTATTCCGACTACCTGTCTTCAGGGGCTGGGTAGTTGACTGACTAGAGGGAGATGCAGTGCGTGACAGATCTCATGAAATGTTGGCTGAAATGCTGAAATGCGTTTTCGATTAGGAAGGATTACTTGAGTGGATTTGTAATACTAATTATTTTGTGGCATAATCCTATAGCATTTCAGAATCGGCAGGATGTTGACGTTTGAGTGCACTTTTTGACCTCTTGTAGAGACCGTTCTCGGTAAAGAATGACTACTTAAGTAGCGTGCATTTTTCGAATTGATTTTCGATGATCTCACAAATTCAACTATTTTTTTTATGGAAAACGTGCACAAAATATGCTTTCTGTTACTTGTTTGGCAAAAACTAGCGCTGTCTTTACACTTTATGCCCGAAGAAGAAGCATAATTAGGTCTCAAAAGGGTTTACTAATCCCAGGATAATTTGGGGCCTGATCAGCCGTTTCATCAACGCTTAGTGATTTCAGTCTACAAGTTGCATGCGTTCCATGTATAGAAAATCACACATTTTTCTATGCCTTCAAGAAGATAGCATATAGAGTCTATAAAATTTTGCAATGGATGCGGACTATATTGTGCATTTCATGAGGGGCAGTGGTAAATGGACAGGTACGATGCCGTGAATGGACATTGCACGGACTTAAATATCTCAAAATTAAAAACTTTTTAAAACCGAATTATACTCCTTCCTCAAGTATACAACAAAAAGACGCCGTTATTCTCTATCAAATGAGCAAAAGAAAACACTTTTTGTCTATTTTTATGATATATATTTGAATTTATAAGACCATCGAAAATCAGTGCGAAAAATGCATGCTACTTAAATAGCCTTTTTTTTTACCGAGAACGGTCTCTACAGGAGGTTGAAAAAAGGCGCATTCAAACGTCGACATCCTGCTGAGTCTGAAATGCTATAGGATTATGCCACAAACTAATCAGTATTACAAATCCACCTAAGTAATCCTTCCTAATCGAAGACGCATTTCAGAATTTCAGCCAACATTTCATGAGATCGATCACGCACTGTATCTGAGTAAGGTACTTTCAGGAGGTCATCGAATTGCTCCTTGGGTGCTTTTGTAAGCCTTGCCGTATACATATCTTTGATGATCATCACCTGCGCAGTCTTTAGTCAATCCTCATTTCTTGTCACCTTAGCGACCTAATCGCTGATGCTGCAGGACTGTTGACCAGAGCAATCTTTCCGGTAGTTCACCTTGTCGAGGACAGCAACAGACTGGTCTTGCGATGCTGGTACCTGTCTTCGAAGCTTTCTAAACCGGAAGGTCAGCATATGGCTGCTGGGACAGTGAATGTGCCTTAAACATCGCAATAATCAGGCTAAGGCCCAGATAGCAGGAGAGGACCGAAGATACCAGCAGAAGGGGTTTATTCAACACAGAGGCCTGGCAATGCTTTCGGTCTGTCTAGAAGGATAGTCGACAAGGCAAAGATTGTTGCTTTTCAACTTCCTCGGAATTTAATTGCGAACTTGAAGTAGGTCAGCGTATACCAAGGTCTATAGGCGCAAACCGAAATTTGATACCCTGCTGCGGCAGGATATCGACGAAACACGCGTGTCTGGTCCATGAAATCGCATTTTTTTCTTCGTCTTTCTCGGGGGATGTTAAGCACGGTAATATATCTGGGCCTCGAATCTTCACGCATATATATATATGATGGTAGGGGGCGCTCACCGATCGTTCTTACGGAACTCACTCGTTCCGTTGTGCCTTACGGACTCTCACTCGAGCTCAACCAGCAGCCGCACAGCAGCGCATGATATAGGCAAAATGATATTACCGACAATGACAAGGAAGACTGGAATGGCCATTTCTGGCTTATTAGCCGTCGTCAGCCAGTCATACCCAAGCCCGAAGTGTGGAACACCCGAGGCTCCCGAGGTTTATTTAACACAGAAGCCTGATAATGCTTTCGGTCTGTCAAGAAGGATATTCGACAAGGCAAAGATTATTGCCTTTCAACTTCCTCAGAAATTAACTGCAAACTTGTAGTAGGTCAGTATATATCAAGGTATATAGGTTCAGCCTCCTCCTCCTCCTCCTCCTCCTCCTCCACCACCACCACCACCACCACTGCACAAACGGCGGCCGCTCAGGCAGCCGTCTCGCACATCTCCGACCGCGACACAACAACCGGCACCACTTCCGCCTCTCCTGACTCCAGCAATGAGAATCAGGACTACACCTGCCATCACTGCGATCGCACCTTCACCTCACGTATCGTCCTGGTCGGTCACTTGCGAATCCATCGCACAGAGACCGGCGAACCAGTACCTGAAGCACCAACCTACACCCACCGCACTCGCCTTCACTGCCCACACTGTCCTCGCACCTTCACGCATCGCATGGGTCTATTCGGCCACATGCGCATCCACGAGAGCGGAATCGACCACAATTCCGACACACCAACCACGCCCATCACGCCCAGCACCACCCTCGCACCGTCCATCTGCGCCACCACCAACGCCTCCTCTGTAGCTGATTCTGACACCGCCGACTTCACGTGCCCACACTGTCCACGCACATTCACCTCACGCATCGGCCTGGTCGGTCACTTGCGAATCCATCGCACAGAGACTGGCGAACCAGTGCCTGGAGCACCAACCTACACCCACCAAGCTCGTCTCAACTGCCCACACTGTCCTCGCACCTTCACGCATCGCTTGGGTCTATTCGGCCACATGCGCATCCACGACGACCTGCGGTAGACAACCGCCGGTTACACCACATATCCACACACTCCCTACCCTCCTCCACCATCACCAACACACATCAACACTTACCCACCGCATGCACCAACTGCCACCTTCCACGCAAGTGGGAAGTGTGCATCTCGACTCGGTTCCCACGCGGCTTCGGCTGTACGAGTGACTTGAGTCCGAGACTATCCCGACACTTCAAGTGTCGTGGATAGGAAGGTTGCTGATTGACGCCCGCTCTCGGTTCACGCAGTTCGTCGCGTTGTGTGTGTGTGTGTGTGTGTGTGTGTGTGTGTGTGTGTGTGTGTGTGTGTGCTGTGTGGAGTGGCGGACTGGTGGGCTGGGAACGGGCTGAAGCAGCACCTTCCACGGCCCTCTCACGCATGTGAGAGACACGCCGTTCAACCCCCGTTGTGTGAAATCCTGGTGCTTGTGTGTGTATGGGGGGCCAGGTCGTGCTGTGGCGCGCGTAGTCACGGTCAGTCGACCGTGGCAGCCACCGCACCCATCCACCACTCCAGTTTGCCGACCGGCTCGGACGGCGGCTGGGGTGTGGGAATGGGAAGGGAGAGTGAGGTCGACGACTCAGCGCACTTTTTCCTCACTATAATCAATCTGACGCGCTTGAAGCTATCACGGTGCGCTAAAAGCCGTGGCTTGGAAGGTTGCCAACTGACGGGGTACCTTGGACCTCCTCCTTAACGGGAAGCGGTCTGAGAGTCAGGCTGCAATGGCTCCTTTTTAATGTGGCCTTTATGGCACTCCCACCACAGTGTGGGATCCGAGCCAGGCGTTGGCGGCACGCCTAGGTGCGGCTTCGGCCGTGCCAACCTCCAAATCTCTGCTGTGTTGGTT
The DNA here is from genome assembly GCA_902702965.1 of Spirometra erinaceieuropaei. Lineage (NCBI taxonomy): Eukaryota > Metazoa > Platyhelminthes > Cestoda > Diphyllobothriidea > Diphyllobothriidae > Spirometra > Spirometra erinaceieuropaei. Next base: position 2,745,984 of record CACRXP010000009.1, read on the forward strand.
GAAATCCTGGTCATTGTTGTGTGGACCAGGGGGTGTGGTGGAACGCCAAGGTGAGGATCCGTCCGAGCCATCCACCTGCGGCCTCCCTCGTCTCCGGTCTTCTTGACTCTGTCTTGACACCGGGCTCGGGCGAGGGAGGAGGAGAGAGTGTAGGTAGATGCAGCGCAAGTCTACTGGCACTATAAACCCCTGCGCAAGTCACCGTCCCTGCTCCAACCTGCTGTGGGGCACACGGTGGATATCATCGAAATCGATGGTCGAACTGTCATATAGGTGCAGACTGAAATGTGATGCCATGCAGCGGCAGAATATCGACGAAACACGCCTGTTTGGGCTTTTAGTGAGTACATGTGCTGCAAGTATGGCATCCTGAAACCCTAAAGGCACAGATTTCCAAATGAAAAATTGGGGTGACAGAGATAGTTGGAGTTGATAGGGCAGAATCGGCTCAGAAGGCAGAAAATGTTCAACTGGACAGGTCACTTGTACTCTCTCGGCCACAGCAAAGGTTGTTCAACTAGCTCTGTTTCCTCGACTTTCCATTTTAAAATCACCGCGATGTCGACCCTTACGTCCTAACAGTTGGTGACCCCGGTGTGTTACCTACACGTAACCTTCTGACTTCAGATATTCTCGACACGCAGTTGGCGGTGGGCTTATGCACGTCTCTCCACATGGGGAAGACTGTCTGGTGGAAGAAGAGGGTTTGAGTACGGTTTTTCGATAATGTTATTCATCCTACATTACGCGCCGCTATGCGGCTGCCGGTTGGGCTTGAGAGAGGGCCCCTAAGGCACAACGGAGTGAGGCACAACGAGTGAGTTCCGCAAAAACAATCGGTGAGCGTCCCTCTACCATTGTATATTCCCGATCGAAACCGACATGACGACGAGCCCGTGGCTCAGTGGTTAGAGACGTTGGACTTCTAACCAACATGTCGCGTGATCGAGCCCCAAGTGTTCCACACTTCGGGGTTGGGTATGACTGGCTGACGACGGCTAATGCACCAGAAGTGGCCATCCCAGTCTCCCTTGCCTCTCTCGGTAATGTCATTCTGCCTATAAGGAAATCAGCATCGAGGGCATTTTTAGCCTTATTTTCGATTGGGTATCTAGTGTCGCCCTCTTCTTGGATTCGAAAAGAGACATATGGACTATAAAGCGGGGTCAAATGGACAAGCTTAGTGACTTTACGCTCTATAACTCACCCCTTGTCATTGCATTGCACTGGATTGCCTCATTCCACTTACTCTGTAAGCCATTTATTTCATACAGTAAAATGAATTAGCACAATTATTCGTATAAACGTCAGCAAGTTCAGAGCAGGATACATTTTACTGTTTAAACCGACGAAGACCAATCTAATCCAGCAAGTACAGACGGTGACTTATGCGTGAATTAGTTCATGGCAAAGCAGACTTGAGAAGCACCTACTGCACTCTCTCCTCCCTCACCCACCGGGGGACGGTCGCCATGACGATTGGAGGCGAGCTTGGACGTGGTCGTTGACAAGACTAAACAGGCCGCCTGCGCGAACCACACACGGCCTGGTTCGTCCACGAGGAAACAGGTTCTAACTGAAACAAAGAAAGCGGCTTGCATTCCAGCTGACTGGGAATGCCACAGAGATCACATTAGGAAGGAGCTATTGCAGATTGGCCGAGTTATCTTGTCAGCTGAAGTGCCGTGAAGATGGATTCCCCAGAGATAACCTCATTCTCGCTTCCCTCTGACATGCACCAGTCTACTCTCCGAACCGGCCGACCGTCTGACACTGCGATTGGGCGCACGTGGCTGGCGCGGCGTGGACACGCGTCTAGGCGTGCTAGCACACCCCCTCCATGTGTGGTCTTTTTCTGAGGGATGCACAGACACTGCGAAGCCTGGTTACGCGTGCCAAGCCTTTATCTGACCACCGCGTTGGTCCAGCACATCTCATGGGTGGCCGTTGTGGGGACGTGGCCAGCAAGTAATCTTAAGTAAGTGTAAGAAAGACATTTCGAGGGCGAATGGCTAACCGTGTGAGCTACGTGAGGGCTAGTCATGATCAGTAGATGTATTGGTTGGTTGATTCCTGAATTAGCAGGCGCCTGCAATGGACTGCCTCCAGAGCTAATGAGCATGCACTCCGTCCACGCGAAAGTGACAATCACGTGATTTTGTGCGTGGGGGGGGGAAGGGGGGCTCAGGGCCGGAAGGCGTAGGTGAGCTTGAGGAGTCCAAATCTGGCTGAAATACGTTTGTTTGAATAGGTCGAAGAGGCGTTCACATTCTCACTTCAGCCAGGGCATTTATGCTAGGACTGTTAATTTACATTCTAGCTTAATGATTTGTGAACAGTGCTTAGTGATGCGTAAACATTTGTTTATCAGGGTAAGTAAAAGCAAAGGGCTACTTTGTCATGTTGGTGGCCCTAGACAGTATTAGTGACCATTGCTGTTAGACCCTAATAACGATGATGTATCCCCACCTCCGGATAGCGATTTCCAATTAATGTCAATGTTAGTTTACAGGCATGAAAACTTGAAAAAACGGTGCGTAGCGCGCTACATAATGAATGATTACTTAGAGTTGCAGCCTCCAAATTATTGTCAATGCCTTGAAGTAGACTAAGGTTCGCATTCCCGCCAAGAGTAAGCCTGTTAAATCATATACCGAATCGTCCCCTTGGACACTGATGACGAGTACATCGATTACGTACCGGCAGGTTGGTTTTGTGAGACATATTTTAACTCACTTGTCGATATCGGCGCAATATCTCAAAAGTTACACGCTACATAGGCGTCAGTGACTTAGGATACGGCCATTATAGTGCCGTACAGTTTATCCAATCGATGGCAACTTCGTTTCGCGACCTACAGTAACCTCATCAGTCCCCCTTGATCTGGCATTGACGGTGCAAGTGCGTGGAGAAGATGACGAAAATTTGCGTATTGGTCAATTTTATTAAATAAAGCTAAGAAGTAAACAAAATGCACACCCAGTCTTAATTTGTGGATGGCGAAAAAAGAGGGGGTTTGGGGGTGGTCTAATCGGCGCGGGCGTCAGCGGCCGAGCTCCCTTGCCAGTTGACTGATTACCCCGCGTATGGTTCACCACTCGGCACCGTGACATCGATCGATGTTTTTGGCACCCGCAGCCAAGAATTGGTCCCGGTACACGCACACACACACACCTTGAAACCCAGCTCGGTTGAATAATTGCTGCCACTGCCTCCTGAGCCGCTTGTGCACGCCCTTGGTGCGATAAAGATCGTCTTACTAACTCCGTTCCACTGAATTTTGATTTGGGAAACCTCTCGTATAAATGTCGTACTTCAACAGATGCCGATCCCGGCGTGTTAAGAACACGCGACGAGGTGACCTTGAGGACGACCTTGATCACTGGGTCAGAGGTTAGCCAGCATTGGCAGCATTGGCCAAAGGCCTCCTCACAGGCATTCAACGAACTTTGTGAGGCCTTGCGAAGGTGGACTACAGTTAACTTAAGCCCGCCGGTGCGGCGTTACTTCACGTGGCGAAAGCTCCTGATATCCTTGAACTCAGGTAGGAGATTAACAGCGCGCATCTTACAACCTTGTGGGAGTTTGGACCTGCACAAATCATTCCTAATCATCATTCTTTTGCCGACCTGTGTGTAGTCCTCGAAACAATTGTAAATTATGCCTTCGACGAGACCGCCCCTGTGTTGACAGCCAAGACGGACCACACAGGAAGCATATCGGGAGATGTAAGGAAAATTGCGCAGTCCAGCAGTTACTTCCGAAATTGGCTGTAGCTCTGCCATGTGTGCAATGTACACGAGTCTATCCTCCAACGAATATGATTAGTATCCTCGGGCTATTCACGCCAGTCAAGTCAAAAGAAGTAAGTTAACCACTAAATGGCGGAGCGCGTAGTGTTAGGCAAAGTTGTGTAAAAGTTTACAGACGTTTGTAGCACAGTACAACAAAAGCACAGTGTGTTCGGTTCTCACGCACAAGGGCCTGGTGATTTAATTCGCTGGGGATTCCACGGCTATTTGTGCAGTAGTAGCTTGCGGCCTCACGCCTTTAGAACAGTCAATGAGCGTATGCGTGCATGCAAACACTGGTAGTTGTTCATCAGCCAAAGATGCCTTGGCAAAATGGTCTCCAGTCCTCGAAAGGCAGCGCGTAAAGTGCGCCGGCAGTCCTTTTTTACATGAATACTGTAACGTTACTAGTAAATCTGCAAAAAACTGGCAAGACACGGGAATCGGTAGTCCCCCCCGGATTAGAGGTGGGCTTGCGCTAATTTGGGTTAGGACATGAGAGAATCTGAAGGCCGCCCTTTATACGGGAAGTGGGATGGCTGTTGCCCTGTCCGACCGGAAGTTCGACCGCCGTCTTCGACAATGTACCCTGTATGCACCACAGCCGGGTGAAAGCAGGGACAATGACTTGCGCTGCATCTATCGCACCCTCTCCTCATCCCCACTTGGACCCGATGCAAAGACACTGTGGAGAAGACCGGAGGCGGGGAAGGGTGAAGGTGGCTGGCACTGCGATAGCCCGCACCCAGGCGTACCACCTGGTCCATAACGTAAAAGTGACCAGGATTTTACACAACAAAAAAGGAAAGAGAGACGACTCGAATCCCAACTGGCTCGGCATGGGTCCGCACTGGGTGGACTACCACAACACCCCCCCCCCGATTGCTAATATTTGTCATGACTGCACATTCCCAGCACATCTACCGGTTGGCCCGTTTTAGGGGCAAGTGTCCAGCCGAATACTTTATAAATGACATGGCGGCTTACCATCGCAACGCGCAATTTCGCAGGGCACACCCATGTCCGTCCTATCGAATTGCTTCAGTGACAACATCATATAGCCTAATTCACATGGATCAGGTCATGCGTTGTTTTGTTGGGAGTGTCGATGTTTCTCTTTTAGATCGCTGAAATTAATCACATGATCTGCACAGGGCGCAGTGCCCGAAAACCCCTCCTGAAGTACAATCTGTTATCTTGAGCGTCATGTTTGTCAACGTGCAGCCGTCCTAGATATCCTGACAGATGGAGAAAGACAAGAATTCGACATCTACATTCAGTCTATAGGAAGAAAACGTGGGGAGGCCAAAAGTCCTGCGCTTCTTAGGAGCTTACATGAGATGAAACCCCAGTCACGGTTTCCGAAAGATGCACTACCATTCTTATATTGGTCGTACGAGTCGGCGCCTTTCCAAAAGAAGACGAGAGCACCTTCCCGCATGGCTGGCAAAAGGTGAAACTAGGAGAATAGACAGCGCCATCCATGCACATACAGTGGATTCAGGACATCGTGTGGACCCCGCTGAAGTATTTCATGTAATTTACAATATCCCCTCGAGCGACCCTAAGCTACTGGGCCAGCGCCTGTTAGCAACAACAAAATCGGCCGCCATTAGGTCACGAAAACCGACCCTATGCGCCCAGAAGAACCTCGTTTAGGCTCCGCGCTTACCGTGGTCAAAGGTTGACTAACCACATACAACTTTCTGCGCCCATCCGCTCTTGCCTAGCCTCTATTTTAAAAACTAACTTTTATCGATTTTTTTCACTCACTGTAAGCCGTCCCATATAACTGTACTGGCCTGACGAGAAGCTATCGAAAGCAACGTTCGCTCGCCACCTTTTCTTCAGAATCTGTTATCCCTCAGATTGCTAACCTGTTTAACTAAGCCCCTAGGAAGCGCAGTGACTTCAGGCGGTTTGCCTCTGCCATAGTATATCCCTACTTAGAGAATTCTTCCGCAAATGGGCTTGACCATCGTTTCTAGAGTGAGTTACCTTTCCTTCTTAACCTTTCGGTATAACGAACGGCATCGATTTATGGTTGAATTCGCACCTTCATTCAACGTGGGTAACTGATACTGGCGCCGACAAGGTCTGAGCATAGCTCGCGCCCTTCCAGCGTTTGCGAGTGCGCGAAGTCTACGCACATGCCGGCTCAAGGTCAACGCGGGCTCGTTACAATCAGGTCGTGCGCACGTGAACGCGAGAAATGCGCATTGACTCACGCACGCCGTAGACAGGATGGCTCAGCCAATCAGCAAGCTAGCCCAGCTCTCGCACGTTCACTTCGCGCATGTGTTGATGGCCTTTGGTAGCAGGACAGGAACAGGTGATTTGGGCTCAACCTTTAAATTGCCATGACACCACGCAAATTCACCGCAACTTCATTTTTCCACGATGATTAGACCCTGTAACCCTTGCGATAACGATACATTTAATAAGGCTGCGATTTGGACAGTGGTTTAAACAATTATATCCGGAAGAATATAAACCTACAATCTGCAGTCCGAAAGTAGTTTATGCTCGAGTGTAGAGTTCTCCAGTCTGAGTATTTGGACAGTAGATTTGGCGATGGAGGGGGTAGCCGTGAAGGCGGTCCTGATTACTGTATTAAAAGTTTCAAGTAGTTTAAAACGAGACAAAGGGCCTAATCGTCCGGGGGAATAATCGTGGTATGCCGATCCAGTTGTTTGATTTAGACGTCTGGGGGCATATTCAGACGCCATGTGAGGGCAGACTCCGATTCATCGGGGTTCGTATGTGTGCTATGACATAAATCCGTGGAAACATCTATTAAGCATAATTTTACAGATGATTTAATAACCTGCCCTTAAGAACTAATGGCATCCCAAAGCCATTTACGCCAATTTTACAAGAAAATATGAGACACGGAGAGGTAACGCGGGTAGATTTTTGCTATTTGAAAAAAGATGCCCTCCGTCGAAGTAAGTGTATTGCAAATTAAAACAAAACACTGTGGGTCACTACAATAGTCCTCCTCCGGAAAGAACAGAGTTTATGACGACTTCCTGATTATGTCTTTAAGTTGCACACTACTTCTTATGGTTATCCCCTTTGATATATATTTCCGACCGGAATCTTATTCAGTTTTCTTTAAGTCGAGGGCGATTAACCTTAATGACAGTCTCCGTTTCGTCACCTCTTATCGGCACCAATGACATCAAGAAACCTACCGGCGCAACAGTTAAGCTTGACTTAATGCGGCCTGTAAGTTAGCGTGAGATTGCGTCATCGACCACAGTCACTTACTAAATGTTCAGAAGCGCAAAATGGATGTGAATGAAGAAATAGAACGCAAAATACAAGGCGGTAGCAATCAGTCACAAGATGCACTGCGTGCAGAAGGCACAGTTGGGTGACGAGTAAGAGAATGTACAGGGTTGCCATAATCCAACCTAAGGAGGCGATTGCGATAGGCCATTTGGCCAGCAGGGGAGGGGGGGGGGTTCGGTTTGGATCGGTTGGAGACACCATCAGGCGGTCAGTTGAAGCCACCTCAGTACAGTCGTCAAGGCGAAGTAGGTAATACGGCAACGGTATAGAGAAGGACCCCACCTAACTGTCGGGCCATACGTGATTTGTGGTAAAGGGGGTCTTATGGGTGAGGCAGCACGCTGGATAGAACGCTGAAAAAATCAAAGAAAACACAGAAATCGCTTGAATTTATACCGAAGGCCTTATCCTACGCTATTGTACGACAACGGAAATGAAAGTAGCAATACAGCAACGAACCGAAAGCAAATTTCAGAAAATAACGGATTTGGTCGTGGGAAGTAATCGTTGATGACAGTGTAATTTCTGGAACAGCCTGCAAATGTTTGCTAAGATAAAACCGCATATGACGCGATCCACAGTCTACTGACAGTTAAGAGGGGTTCTTCTCTATACCGTTGCCGGTAATGTTTGTTGGTGCGCGGAAGGGTCTATCAAAGGGTGATCGCAAAGGCCATGCACCAGAGAACACAAAAAGACAGATTAGCAAGTTGGGGTCGATGTATTATAACGCCCCTGGACTTAAACAGTATTGTTTGAATGTCGTGACACTTTTGGCGCGAGGACCTAGGGTGGAGATGACGTAACCGCGTGTCAGCGAAGATGGCCGGTGTCCCTTCCTCTCTCATCCGCCGATCCCTTCCCCCTTACCGTACCGTACCGTAACGCTCGCCTCACTCTCCGTCTCACAAAATCGGCACCTCCCTCGGCCCTCCCCTGTAGTTGCCCACAGCGCTGCGCTCCCCACCGGTTATTTAGCTGGCATGTCGGTATCGCCTCTTCACCCAGACAGGTTATCTGATGGCTGTAACTCATTCCAACTGTACGAGTAACTATTATGATTATTATACGTATCTCCCATGACCGTCTTGTTACACTTTACTGTATTCCGTTCCTGACGTACCCTCTTCTGCTGCGTGTGAATGAGTATTCAGAGATGCTAACGACTCTGTTCAGATTACTCTCCTCCAGAATCTACTCTCAGCGTTCTCTTACTCTGGTGTGTGCTACCCTTGACGTCCTCGACCGCTACAGTATGACTAAGTTGCTAGACAGCGTGGAAAGGCGGATCGGGAGCGAGTCACGTGACATCCACGCCGGCAATGCTTGGGCGGGGGCTTGAAAAGACCCCTGGAAGCCATGGTCTTCAGCCCACCGTTGCCAAAAGTTTACGGCATTTACCTACCACCCATATACCCCACCCGTAAAACTCCTATTACCACCTTTCCTCTTAGGCAGATGCCAGTGGCTATTCGCTGATATTTGGGGGTCTTCAGCCTACGGTTGCCAGTGCTAGAAACGAGGTTGGCGGCGGTACACCACAAATCTGATTTAAGAACGGGCAAGGCGACTTCTTGGTATCAATTGACATGGGTTTATCAGTCGACGCCGTGTACATTGACTTCAGAAAGGCTTTTGACAGTGTTCCACACAGACGCTTATATTTAACCTACGTCAAGTGGGCGTGAGTGGAAATCTGTTGAAGTGGCTAGCCGATTTCCTTACGGGCAGATCTCAGCGTGTGTGCATCGGGAACGCTAAATCGGAATGGGCATTCGTCCACAGTGGCGTTCCGCAGGGGAGAGTTCTGGGTGCAATTCTGTTCTTCATGTATGCGAACGACTGCCTGGACTGTCTGAACTGCGAGCGCGTAGTGTTTGCCGATGATCTCAAATTACGGAAATCATTTGAGAAGCCGGAAGACCCTGTACAGTTACAAGACAATTTGAATCGCTTGTAACAATGGTGTGATGAGTGGTGTCTTAGCCTTAATCGTAACAATTGTCAACTTATCCGATTACGATCGAGCAACAGGAGGCCGTTGAGATTTGAATTTCATTACTTTATAGGAGGTCACCAACTCGAATCAGTCAACGAATTAAGAGACCTCGGTGTGTGGATGACTTCAAATCTCAAACCATCGTCTCACTGCGCCAAGGTATCAAAGAAAGCTATTGGTATCCTAGGCGCGACTAGAAGATCTTTCGTCAATTTTGACGAAGAACTTTTCGGCCGAGTATTTGGAGCACACGTTCGACCAATGTTGGAATATTGTGTCCAGGCATGGTAGCGCTGGACGAAACAAGATTACACCCTGCTGGAGAATGTACAACGAAGAGCGACCAAGCTAGTCGGCGGATTAAGTAGCTTACCTTATGAGAGACGCCTGGAAAAGCTAAAAATATTTCCTCTCGCTTGTAGATAATACAGAGGGAACATGATCATGACATTCAGGATCGTCCGAGGGTTAGACTGTGCTCTTCAGTTTGACGACTTCTTCGAACTGGCGCGGACGACAAATCTTCGAGTCCACCAATACAAATTGAAGATAAAATATGCCAAACTTGAAGTGCGGGCCGAATTCTTCTCCCACCGACTGGTTGAAGGATGGAACAAATTGCCGAACTCCGTTGTCTTAGTGGAAAACGTTGAGTCCTCCAAAGGAAGACTAGATAAATTCATGCTTGATTGCCAAACATTTGCACGATACTAATGACTGGCATAACTGCTGTGTAAATATCTGCATGTTTTTTTCAAACGACTATCTGTCTCTAACCCTCATATATACTGAATTATACTGAATTAAGAACGGACGGGCTGGAAAAAAGAACACGTGCATGCACTGAGATTCGAGGGCGGAGGGGACTGTGTGGCAGTCTATGACGATTCGGTGGAGACGAAGAGGAACAGATGACGCAAGCGTCATGTCCAATCAGACGGGACGATTCAAACCTATGCAACGAATGCGGAGACGGAGAACAGTCGTGGATGCCCCGGGAAAGGCGTTGGTTAACTCGGTCTATTCTTCGTCAATGTGGTGGATGTTTAAAGTGAGCCAGGGGACGTGATTCAGGTGGCTGACCTCTCGAAGGTTGTGTTTACTCGGGTGCGGATAAAAGTAGGATGTCAGGAGTTTCTGGTTCGCAGGAGTGCCGAAGTATGTGACCCCGAGGAAGCCCTGTTTGCACCCGAAAGTGCTGCATTCGGTCTCGATGGGTGGTGTCTTCTTGTAGAAGATGGCTAGATTGACTTTGTTAGGCGCGTTAAAAACGCTCCGATAACAGCAAAATAGGATGGAGTGGCGTCATCCAACAAAAACGAATCTTCTCAAAAGCAGCATGATCACCCAATGAAATCTCGAAGAGTTACGAGCATCAGGAAAAAGGTGCATGAGCAGAATGTGAGGGCAGATTGGGGGGAATCAGAAGAAGTTACGACCTTGGAATTTGGGAAGCGGGAAATCACAGAGGATGCTGCCTGCATTTTATAGTACTCTGATCCTCAAATGGAGGCGCGGGAATGGAGACACGACTATGCCAACTGACCCGTAGAAGTTTAGGGAGGCGCTGCGCAAACCAAAGAGAAGCCTTAAATCTCACGGAGGGAGGTGATGTCCGTACTCAGAACATTCTCAGGGTGAGATGACGAACTGATGGGAGATCCGCATCAGATCAGTGCTGGGGAGGATAACCTTGCCAAATAATCCTCCGAAAGTCCTGGAGAAGTGTGGTCGGACAACTGTCCGGAATCGTGTGGTTATCTAACGTCCTACAGTCGCTACAGTTGTAGCCGTAGGAACACATAGCGCATGTTATAATTCAGATAGTCTCTCAGGTTAGGGTACTGTCCACAGTTGCCAGTTGCTCGAACTCGGCCTTGAGAGAGGCGATACTGCTGGGTCGAAGTAAGGTGGATGGGCCGGGTGGTCGGATTTGATGCCCAGCGTTGTGCTGGAGAGGGGTGACGCTGTCGAAACGGGTAATCCAAGACCGCATGTCGGCTAAAAGCCTAGAAAGTAGGGACGCCGATAATAGTTGGCAGCAGAGCAGGAGATGGAAAGTGGCGCAAAAAACCGTCCAGCGAACGTCAGCCGCGGGAATGTCCCATGTGGAGACGCTGGAGTCCGATGTTCAGAGGGATGGGGGCGGCATGTTCAAGTGGTTCATGGACGGCTGTGGCCGTCTGAATGTGCGTGTGTTGCGGTCAGTCAAACGGTATGCGTCGAACTGATCCCTGGGAGGGTGAATGACCTCGACGAAGCGGGGCGGGGAACAAAGGTGCCAGGCATCGCAATGATGCAGGTTTCCCTATTGGCAGTTAAAACGAACAGGCGAGTTCCAAGAGGCAGTTCAGAAGAAGAAGATGGGACCATCGGAACAAGAATTTTACTGGTTGACGTTTCGTACACTCACTGGGGCTCCTCAGCAGAGAGATTTTCAGATAAGGGTGTTAGGGGCACGTGAAGCGCAGTATTTATAGGACACGGTTGCTATGCAACCTCATATCTACAACAGTAGGTGGGCTAGCTCATGAAATGTCAACTGGAATTTCGAAATGCGTTTTCGATTCGAAAATATTTATTAGGTAGGGTTGTAAAACTAATCATTCTATAATAATTCAGTTACCTCAGGATGCCGGCTTTCGAATAAACATCTTTCCGGCTGCAAACAAAAACTATGCTCTGTAAAAATGACTGCATAGGCAGTATACGTTTTTCTCATTTATTTTCGATGCTCCTAAAAGTCTAATTATATTTCATGGTAAACATGCATAAAAATATTCTTTCTTTCGCTCATTCAGTAGAAAATAACGTCTTCTTTCAATTTTATACTCAAACGAGGGACATACTTCGGTTTCAAATAGCTTTCTAAGTATGCGATTTTTTAATACCGTGAAATGGCCGTTCATAAAACGTCATGTCGCTCCATTTACCGATGTGGCTTGTAAAGTTAACAATATGGCTCAAATCCACTGCTAAATTTTAGGAACCCCATATGATCTCCTCTAAATACCAAAGAGAAATGTGTGGTTTTCCGTACGCGGAAAATATACGGCTTGTAGTTTGGAAACCCTGAAGCCAAGCGTAACGGCAGATCGGGTTCAAAATTATTCGGGAATCGGAAAAGTTTTTGAAAACTGAATTATACCCTTCCTTCGAGTATAAAATTGGAAGAAGACGTAATTTTCTACCGAATGAGCAAAAGAATGAATATGTTTGTGCATGTTTTCCACGAAATATAATTGGACTTTTAGGGGCATCGAACATCAATGAGAAAAATGCATGCTACTTAAGTAGTCATTTTTCACAGCGTATAGTTTATGCATGCAACCGAAAAGAAATTAATTCGAAATCCGGCATCCTGAGATAACTGAATTATTTTAGAATTACGCTGCACGAGGATTAACTTTACAATCCTACTTAATTAATCTTTTCGACACAAAAACGCATTTCGGAATTTCGGTTGACATTTCATGAGTTAGCCAACCTACAGAATAATTTACAGCATCCGCTTGAATCACTGGAGGTCGTATTTCATGACCTGGAGCGGAATCGTCAATGACCGTGGTTTCAGCGCCCATATTGAGTGTGACGTGATAATTATTCGGCCATTCAGCTCGCTGTTACAGGAACCGCATGGCTAATTACTCTGGCCAGGAAAAGTCTCAACATCAAATGCAGTGGGAGGAGGTCATTACACTTGCTACTTGACTGCGGGTCGGATAACTCAATCAGCTGGCGGCCCACGCGGTTGTCGGCCCTAGCGAAAATGTCAACCCCATCAAAGCCTAATGTGTGGCCGGGTACCGTCGAATGGGCCGCAGTTTGAGGGTTAACGCCCTTCCTCCTCACTGCTGCCGCATGTTCGTTCGCGTCTAGATTGGTCCCACGGTTTCTCCGATGTGTTTGCTTTGTCTGCAACTGCGCGAGATCCGGTAACCGAATCCAGACACTTCCTGCCGTGTGGCAACAGATCTTTCGACTGCATGAGCAGGCGCCTGATGACTGCTTTCGGTATTTGCGTAATGCCAAGTCCATGTGGTGTAAGAAGGCCACTAACGGCTTCCGGGTCCTTTTTCACACGCGGAGACGCTCGCCAAAATTTGGCATGCGGATGCAGTTTGGCCTCTTGTCTCGTTTGCGTGTTGACGAAGTTGCGCTTGTAACAACCGTTCGCTCTCGGTACCCGCGGAGGGTTTTGTATTTCAGCTACCTTGTCTTCTACCTCGCTACAATGCGTCTCAACAAGCTGGCATAGCGCCCCCACATGACTGGTAATTGCTGTTAAAACACAGTATTTGTATCTTATTTGTCGATTTTTAGGTCATCACAGTCTCTTCGACAGACGAGGACATCACGGAAGACTTGTTGACCATTTTATTTTTTCCCCGTTATGAATTACATGGCCGAGAAGACGACGATGAGAAGTGCTTTGAATACCAGCACCTGATCCCGTTCAATGAAAAAGAAGGTAATTAGAAGTAGAAGCGATCGCTGGAACAAGAGCTTTACTTGCCTGACGTTCCGGATTCACACCCGAACACGGGTGATTCGGGCACAGGAAGTTACAGGCTGTGGTCGGTATGCTATTGCGCACCTACAGTACGTGACCGATCTCATGAAATGTTGGCCGAAATTCCGAAAGGCGTTTTTGACTAGGAAGGATTAACAAGGTAACGTTGTACTATTAATCATCATGTAGCATAATCCCATAGTGCATCGGACTCGCCAGGATGTCGACTTTTGAATGCATTTCTTTTTGGCTTCCCACAGAAACCGCGCTGCTTAAAAATGGCTACTTATGTAGCATGCATTTTTCACATTGGTTTTCTATGATCACATAAACTCAAACATAGTTTGTGGAAAACATGCACAAAATATGTTTTCTTTTACTTGCTTGATAGAGAATCACACTATCTTCACATTTTATACCCGAAAAAGTGTATATTTAGGTTTTGATAAAGTTTCCCAATTCCCGAATAATTTCGAGTCTGATCAACCTTTGCACTAGCGTTTAGCAATTTCAGTCTACGAGCTTCATGCGTTCCGCATAAGGAAAATCGCATATTTTTCTTGCCTTTACAAAGATGCCATTTATATTTTATAAAATTTTGCAATGGACGCGGACTATATTGTACAATTCGTGAGGAGCAGCATTAAACGGACAGGTATGATGCTGTATGAATAGACATTGAGCGACCTTAAAAATCTCATTATTAAAAACTTTTTTGAAACTTAATTATACTCCTTTTTCGAGTGTAAAATATAAAGATGACATGATTACCTACCAACTGAGTGAAAGAAACCATATCTTGTCCATGTTTCCTATAAAACATATTTGAATTTTCAAGACCATCGAAAATCAATGTGAAAAATGCATGCTACATAAGTAGTCATTTTTTACCCAGTGCGGTATCTGTGGAATACCAAAAAGAAACGCATTCAAAAGCCGACATCCTGGCAAGTCGGATGCACTATGGGATAATGCTACATGATGATTAGTATTACAACGTCGCCTTGTTAATCCTTCCTAGTCAAAAACGCATTTCAGAATTTCGCCCAACATTTCATGAGATCGGTCACGCACTGTATATAATGATAGAAAAAGGGATATCGGACAATACTGCCGGTTGAACTGTCATGTGCAAATAGCACTCCTCTAACCGCTCTTCCCTTCATGGCGGATTTTTGTCTGCTGGTGCGCTAACTGCTTGATGGCCGGCTAACAAGTTGGAAATTACTAAAATTTCATCACTCGTGTTGGATGTTGGCGTGATTATTGTTGGGCCGTCAGGCTCACCGACCCGAATGGCAAGACCAAGTCTCAGCACGGAATATGGAGTGGGGATGTCGTTGCCCTTGTTGATAGACTGAGGTCCCGTGAACCATGACTCAAGCAACTCGCGGCTCACGCGATTATCCCCTCTCGCGAGAATTTCGGCCTCATCGAACTTGAATATGTGGCCGGGTCTCGTCGAATGGGCCGCGACCTGAGAGTTGGCGTCAGTACCAGTGCTCAAACATGATGAACTCTCGGTGAATCAGTTTATATTAATGATCCCAAAATGCTTTCTGGATTGTGAGAAGATTACTGCTGAGAGGTGGATTAAAAAATTGTCAAGAAAGAGACACGATGAGGAAATCAAAAATGAGGAGACGGAACCAAGTAGACAGTTTATTTTTAGGTGGAGTGCAGATCCGTCCGATAGGCAGCGCTGACTGGAGTGCGAACTGGTGGTGCGTAGATGGTAGCGCAGAATATGTAGGTAAGAAAATGGGGAACATCAGATCCCAATCGGTGACACTCTCGCCTTAGGTGAGTCAGCAAACGTGTGCAGCTGTGAACACGCATGCATGAATGCCAACGTTGTCCTGTGGCATCAGGCGAACCGAAACAGGACGCTCTCGTTAAGCTGCACATGGTGTGCTTCCTCGTAATTTCCGCCCAGACATCCACCCCAAAAGCCAGAATCTCATCATTGTTTTGACCAAATCGCGGCCTTGATCTTAATCCAATTAAGCTCATCTGGGATCTCAGGTGCTGTGAGGTTTTGTAATTCGATCACTACCTACCGCCTCAAGCCTTGTTGACATGGAAAAAGTCACCCCATTCAGCAATTAGCAAACATTTACAGCAGGCGTATTGCTGCAATTTCCTTCAAGGAGTAAATAAAAAGCGTATACAGTCAATGCACCCTGCTTATGTCATGAGAACTTTTGGTCAGATGAGGTTATGTAGCCCCACCTGAAGTAAACAAAACCCAGTCACCTCTAATACGGGACCAGTGGTAATAGGGGTTTTCACAGGTGGGGCCGCGAAACGCACAGGTGAAGAGGTCAAGTAGTTGTATACAAAGAAAAACTATTGGGAATGCGCGGTTGTTCTTTGAATGGTTGAGAAATAGTTGCGCTAACCCGTAACCCCAACCCCTAACCAAAATCCCTAACCTCTAACCATAACCCCTAACCCTACCCCTTAACCCCAACCCCAACAGTATTTTGTCCATCAGGTGGGGTTACCAAACCGCATCTTACCGAATTTTCTTGAAAGACAACACAAAAACAATGAACGGCGTAGTCCTGACACAAGTTGATTATCCAAAAATCTCTGACGACATAGCCTCCTTAGGGAGCGCGTCCTTGATTGAAGCACTAAATTCGTTTTATGTAGGAAGTCCGCTATGTCATTTTAAGGACAAAAACAATTTTGGATCGATGTTGGATTGCATCGGAACGCACCTCATGTACAGCGGTAATAATTGGGGAGATGTTGCGAAACGACTGAGTTTAAGCCTACTTGAAAAGTTTCAGTAGACAATAATTTGCAATTTAAAAGTAGCACCATGGATGGTCTGCGAGATTAAGTTACAAACGCTGACTGCGCGAGCAATCGTTTTTCGTGCCATAAATCCTCCTAGATGCTAACCTAATAGTTTAAGATACCAGGCCCACGCAAAGCCCTCCCTCACTCTCCCTCTACAATCCCATCCTCTTTTAGCAGAAAGACCAAGTCAGAGCGAGGTTAGGTCTAGCGGCCGACCAGAGACACTTTTCGTACAGTAAGAGGGCTTACTCATAAAGTGTCAACCGAAATTCCGAAATGCGTTTTTTTCTCAAAAATATTGATTAAGCAGGGTTGTAAAACTAATAATCACACAGCATAATTTCACAATCGCATCCAATTTCAGCAGGAAGATCAAATCAAAGTGAGGTTAAGTCAGGCGGCCGACAAGACGCAATTTCGTATGCAAAGGTCATATCGGATTTCTGATGCAAACGGAAAATATTAGTAGTTGCATCAAAACTTGCTGCGACTTATTCTAACATGCGCTCTGGATAAACGATGCAAAAGTTCCATGTTCATCTTATATACTCGGCCAACGACAGGCCAATCAATGCCTCAAATATTAGAGTTGTAACCAGAACCAAAACTGGACAACTAGCTGTCCTCCAAATTCTCTGATTACGATGGATGCCATTCACGTAATTTTTAAATGGCGAAGTTTCACAAATGGACGGATTAGATGTAAGGCATGAAACTGAGATAAAATTCACGAATTAACTATGCCAATATATTTGAGGAAGGAATAATAATAGAGACTAAAATAGTCACTTCAAGCTGCGTCGTCGTCGTCGTCGTCGTCGTCGTCGTCGTCGTCGTCAGACAGCCAGATTTCCACTAAAGGCCGAGACGATACGATGAAAGCGTGGGTGTACGATTCGAGATTCCGAGGTTCTCAATTCAGCACTACACCCAAGTGAAGCGGTCATACCCCTAAGTGCGGTCAGGTCGGTGAAACACCGTTTCTAAGCCCATTTAATTACTAATCGAGACCTATAAAACACAGAGACCCTGGCATTTTATTTTTCCGCATTCTTCTGGGGACTGATAGTCAGGCCGTAATGGTTCCCTTCTAATGTGGCCCGTACAGGGTTCTCATTAATGTGACGTCCGTGGTCCTCGATTACATAAATACAATGGCGTTTGAAACGAGGTCGTGTACGTGGCACGCGTAGACGGCCTGTTTAGCTTTGCCAACTACTGCGCCCAAGCCCATCTCTGATCGTCTTGGTATTGTAACATCATCGGAGCAAGGAGGTGAGGGAGGGGTGGGAGTGGGGAAGATGTTGCGCAAGTCCGTCCCATCACAATTCACACGCAAGTCATTGGAATTTCGTCCACCCCTTGGCGTACACGGTGGAGGTTGTCGTTAAAGCCGGTCGATCTACCACTCCAGCTGCTTTCAGTGCTTGCTACTGACTGTCGCGGCTCCCCGTCGGGGTCTCGTTGTTCGGTTGGGTAGAGCGTTGGCTGCATACAATGTCTGGCATTTGCTGTAGTGGGTTTAAACCCCAAAAAGCCACTGAGTTTTTCACAAGTGGGTTAGACGAATAAGGAGTCATACAAAAAGATCTGTGGTTCAGTTTAACATACAGCACTGTCAAAAGTTACTTTTAGCATTCTGGTGAGTCAGTGAGTCCCCTCAGTCACACTCATCAATCATGACCAGACGGAAATTAGTTGAACGAGCATCTTTGTAGATTACTCTGAGTTTAG
The DNA here is from genome assembly GCA_902702965.1 of Spirometra erinaceieuropaei. Classification (NCBI taxonomy): domain Eukaryota; kingdom Metazoa; phylum Platyhelminthes; class Cestoda; order Diphyllobothriidea; family Diphyllobothriidae; genus Spirometra; species Spirometra erinaceieuropaei. The sequence continues at coordinate 2,764,129 of CACRXP010000009.1, forward strand.
GTCTTAAGCGAAATTCTGTGAAAATTAGGAAAATGAATATTCATAGGGAGGGGACAAGTCACATGGTAAGAAGCCGACTGTCGAAAAAGAGTTATAGTCGCCCCGAGGCGCAGTCTTCTAAAGTACGAAGCGTTCCCGCGTTGAAACGCTGTAAATAATTCATGCATTTTTCAACTTTTACTAGCGTACGTACTCGTTTCTAAAGCCTGTAAAACGTCCGGTACGCATTTCTTTTGAAGTTGATTTTTAACTAGCTCGTCAATCCCTACAATTACAGTCCCAATACCGACTGGTTTGGATATTTGCACTTGCTTGTATATTTGCACGCTGTTATGATTACAATTTGTGTCACGTCAGCAAATTACCATATTTCCTTTTCGCGGAAAATAGGCAAGGTAAGTGTAATTTCAAAATCATCATTTTTAGAGTAAGTATCCAAAGGTGGTCGAATAAAATATTATGGGTATGTTAGACTGCATCAAGAGAATTTTTGTGACCTACAATTGGCTAAAGAATCTATAGGAGTGCTATTTGCACATGAAAAATTGACTGTCAGTATTGCTGATATCCCTTTTTCCATCATTATATAGAGTGAGTGACCGATCTCATGAAATGTCGGCCGAAAATTCTGAAATGCGTTTTTGCTTAAAAAAGAACTATTTAAGTGGGGTTGTAATATGGATAACCATGAGGCATAATCTCACAATGTTTCGAACTCAACAGGATGCCGGCTTCTGAATGTACTACTTTCCGATCGTCTGTAGAAACCGCACTCGGTAAAGAATGACGACTTAATTTGCATGTGTTTTTCACATGGATTTTCGATGGTCTTATGAATTAAAATATAGTTTATGGATGACATGCACAAAAATATGCTATCTTGATCAGATGTTGTTATGTAGGCCCACCTGAAGTAAACGAACCCCAGCCACCTGTAATACGAGACCGGTGGTAATGGGGGTTTCTACAGGTGGGGTCGGGAAATGCACAGACGACGAGGTCAAGTAGTTGTAGGCAAAAGAAAAGCTATCGGGAATACTCTGTTGTACACTGAGTGGTTGAGAAATAGTTGCCCTAACCCCCAACCTTAGGCCCTAACCCCGCAACCCTAAGCCCTAACCCTAACCCCTAACCATAACCCCTTACCCTAACCCCAACCCTAACACCATTTTGTCCAAGAAAAGGGAAGTGCTCAGCGGATCAAGGGTACTGCTTTGCAGACGTTTCGGGGAGCTTGGCCGGCCCTTCATTATCGAAACGTTTAGCGCAGAAATCGATCAGAAGTTTGAATAGACGGCCGAATTAGGTGACCTTAGGCTGATCGATTTTTTCTTCTTTCGTTGCCTTGGCCCTCTGACCATCGTATGTAGATGTTGGTAGCTTCCTGTATTGTGTGTCGTCACCTCTATTGGGTTTCGTTGCGTTTGTGTTCCATTTTTGGATGAGTTGGTCGACAGGTCGTGCTTGCTCGGTATTCTTGAGCTCCTTGTGACCGTCCTGCCCTGGACATAGTATATGGAGTGACGTAGGACTTTATAGGCTGCAGGAAGGTCTGGATGTCTGTTCATGGATTTGGCATTTGAGTCCGAAGCCTCAACAGTGTGATACATTCTGTCCTTGAGGTGCCCCGGCCTAAGACGGTTGTTCCTTGAAAGTCAAAACTGTGGCCAGTTTCTCCAGTGTGGATCACAAGTTGTGAGCATGGGTCTAATCTCTGGGTTGCCAGTTTGTGCTCATGTAGGCGGGTCTGCAGTTTCCGTCCGGTTTCCCCCAACGTAGCTGCAGTCTCCATCGTCACAACGTATTTGATAGACAACTGTTGAGATTTCGGTGGGTGACAGTGTGTCTTTGGATTGCATCAAACGGCAACGAATTGTTGCTTGGGGCCGGTGGGTAATGCCTACCCTGGCGGGTTGTAACAGACGTGAAACCGCCTCGGAGACTCCTTTAGATGCAAGGAATAGCCCTCCAGACTTTGGGCCGTTCTTCTTGTTGCCGTCGTCTGTTTACTCGGCGCTTGCTTTGCTTGATAAAGTAGCTTGGGTATCCATTGGGCCGGAAGAGGTAAGTAAGGTATTGTCATTCAACTCTTTTGTCGGCTGGTGTGCTGCAGTGTGTTTCAACTCTTTGGCATAGAGTACAGATACAGGTGAAAAATGCGGTTTATAAGAGAAAACGATTACAGTCCATTTCCTTATTGTGATGACGGTGGGGAAAAGAAAAAGAGACGTTGAGTTAGGAGGCAATGAGGGTTAGGGGGAAAGGGGAGGCGGAGGCGGACGTTTGGCCGCGACAGGCGTGGGGCTTGTACCAGGTTCTTCTGTGCCCACAAGACCGGCCTTCTTAACCTGGCGACAGTCTCCTCTGCTATTGTTGGCAAAGGCATAACGTATGTAGTTCAGTGGAGCCTTGAAAATCACAGGGAGCGTTGCGATGAAGTCCACACAATGCGCGGAATCAATAGTGTGTGTGTGTGCGGGAATGGTGCTGTTTATGCTTTTATTCTCATCTTTCCTACCTCATGCCGGAAGGTGTTTCCGTATTCTCCTGGATAGGCGCCTACTCGTGCGACCAATGTAACCTGCTCCATAGGACCAAGTAAAGAAGTAAATGCAAATGGAGGTGGTTTGAGCTGGTAACCTATCCTTACGTTCTCCGTGCAGAACAGGGTTGGTTGGGGATAGTACCCGAATTCTTGCCTTTTAAATTACTCAAAACGTTCCTTTGGATGTCGAAAATTTTGTTCAGACTGAGTTGCGGTACTAGTTGCACTTGAAGCCTATCGTGTGAGAGTTATTGCTTCAGCCTACACGTAAGAATTATTCTTGAGAAAGAAATAACTGAGAGAGCGTGGATTTTCTTTTCCGGTTACCGGACGTACGCACATATCAGCAATAAACTGTTTCAGAAATAAGTAAAAGTTGGTTCCTTGTCACCGCCCTTTTTATCAATTACTTGTGGAAATGCAGTGGTGATCGGTGTAGAGATTGCATCCACACAAGTAGTCTACATACAACTTTTCAAACTACAAGGCTCGCAACGCGTGGACCTATTTGCGGTTTAAACAGCCCGGCTTTTGTCCACTCTTCATAACAGTCACCCGCTGTCAACTATTTTTTTCTGGCAATCACACTAAACAAAGCATTGTTGTTATCCATGTTTTTGATTTATTCTTAGAACACATACGATGCGTGTGCATTAAAGGTCTACCGATGGCTGTCAGTTTCAAATCAACCTCCGTTCTTCGTATGCCAACAAAGCTTCAAAATGAGCTTTGCGACCATTGAGCGTGGAGGCATGCGCAGGTATTTTTAGGATAATATGGAAAGAGGGCATTTGAATAGTATATTTGAAAAAAATTACGAAAGAAAGAACAGGATTCGTATACGGTAACCTATTCTTACGTTCCTCGTGCAGCACAGGGTTGGTCGGGAATAGCAACCGCATTCTTGTATCAGTTTGGTCAAGGTGTTCGCCTGCGGCGTCCCCTTAAGAGGGAACTTTAAGGAATAGAGTTTTCTTTTCCGCCCTTAGTGTGATGGATTTTGCTGGTGGATCGATAATATTCTTTGCAGTGAATCCGCCAGGAGAGCCGTTCTCGCGAAATAGGTCCTAAATCTTCCAAGGTTCCAAGTGTGACCGATAGATGGGCCCGATTTAAAGCATCTAAGAGGGCATCGATGTTGCTTTCTGTGGTAGCGATTGCGAAGATGTCATCAACATAGCGACCATGTCTTCGAATATTGCTCCGATCATTTTAAATTTCTTCAGTGTGCCCGTGAAAACGTTGCTTCTTCTCAGGAATCCACTCCCCGCGTCTACTTGAAAAAGGACTTTGAGGTTTTCTCTTCCACTGACAGTGTCATTTAAGTTTAGCAAACCGTGTCTGTTTATCAGCAGATCGAGAAAAAAGCTTTATCAGTGTTAGTGAAGGTATTCCTGATCTCGTCATGGGTACCCATTAGTCTTTTCGTATATTCGCGTTACCACCTGAAATCTTGGCAAAAAGATTAAAGTGTTTTCAGTCTTAAAGGATAATAAGATGAAGTTGAATAAGTGTTCAGTTAGCCATCCAATCTCACTCAAAATATACTGACTTTAGGCCGAGAATCCGTCTAGTGAATTGTATATGTCACATTCGTAAAAACCCATAATTCAAGTATTTAGTTTTTTCTACTTTATACCTTTTTAAAATGCCTATCAGCGATGCAAGCAACCTCCGTTCCTTCTTCACATTTTTTTGAAAACTGCATGTTACTGAAATTTAGTATCCTAAAGAACTTAAAAACTTACAGCTGAAAATTAAGTTATTGATGCACACGTTGAAAAGCAAGTAGTTTTTTAGCGTGCAGGATAAGATTCGAAAGTAAAGACTATCCACTGCTTCGAACGCTGCAGTCCGTTTTTCTGCTCAGAAGAACATTAAAGAAGGGGAACGGACCTACCGTTTCCACTTCCACCGCAAATGTGACCGACACATGGACCTAATTTAAAGCATCCAAGAGGGCATCAGTGTTGCTTTCTGTAGTAGCGATTGCAAAGATTTCATCAGCGTAGCGACTATGGCTTTGATTATTGATTCGACCATTTAAAATTTCTTTAATTTGCCCATGAAGTATAGGGAGATGAAGTTGAATAACTGAGCAGTAAGGCACCCAGTCTCACTCAAAAAATACTGACTCTAGGCTGAGGCTCCGTCTGGTGACTTGTATAAGCTGCAGTCGTAAAAATTCACAGATCAAGTTTTCAGCTTTCGAGATGTCTGTTAAGGGATGAAAACAAAGTTTATTCCTTTTTACAAATTTTTAACGACCATGTCTTTCTGAACTTTGAGATTTGAGAGCACGTAAGAACGTATTGCCAGAAAGTCAGTTACTGATGCATACTTTGAAAAGCAGGTTACATTTTTGCGTTTTTTAAGTTCCCTGGCAGCATTATGAACAGAGGAAAAGATTTCAAAATAGAAACATTCCATTAGTCTTAAAAATTCGAAACATATCTAAATTGAGTTTTAGATTTTAAGAACATTAACTGACCTGCAAATGTACGCAAACGACCGAACGCTTCTTGTACTTACGATCTCTTAAGAAATGATCCATTCTGTTTTCAAAATATTGAATAAATGTTTTCTGCAAACAAAATGCGTATAGGAATTGGACAAATGCACAATCTCTTTTCGAATACGATTAACTCCCAGGAACCCAATGAATCCGATAAAAATATCATGTATGATGCATTTAGGCTACATAAATGAAGTAGTTTTATTACCGCCATAATGCGTAGGGTTTTATCCAAGACGTTCATATGATATGCGAGACCGTCTCGTTTATTTTTTCTTTAAAGGTGGAATATGTTTTAACTTTAAACGGCGTGGTAATTTCCAACCACCTTGAAACGCTCTACCTTTGGCTATATTCTCAAATATACAAACTACAAAGTCTGTATTCTCAGCGGGAACGACATCCTATATCTCTCAGTGGCTCCATTAGTTCCCAGAAAACTAAAAAAACACTGCTTAGTCACGTTGGAAATTTTATCCGCGAGAGTTAGTAACCGCAAATCCTTACGTGGACGCTCTAAGCTTCTCTCTCTTCAGAACAAGAAGTACCAACTTCATCGACTATAATTGGACGCAAACATATTTCAAAACTGGCAACATCTGCGTACGCACGGCATATATATGCGTGCCTAAATTATTCAAAACGTTCCTTCGGAAGTGGAAGACAGTGTTCAGACTGAGTTGCGGTACTAGCTGGCCTAGAAGCCTATCATGTGACAGTTAATGCGTCAGCCTTACACGTTTGGAATTATTCTTGAGAAAGAAATACCTGAGAGAGCGTGGATTTCCATTTCCGCTTACCGGAAGTACGCACATATTAGCAATAAACTGTTGCAGAAATAAGTAAAAATTGATTACTTGTTTCCGTTCTTTTTTACTAATTACTTGTGGAAATTCAGTGCCGATCAGTGTAGAGATCGGATTCACACAAACAGAATACTGAAAACTTTTTAGTCGACAAGGCCCCCCCTCTATTTGCGGTTTAAACAGCGCGGCTTTTGTCTACCCTATATGAAAATCATCTGCTGTCAACTAGTTTTTCTAGCAGTGGCACTAAACAAAGCATTGCTATAATCCATTATTGTGGTTTATTCTTAGAACGCATACAATACGTGTTTTACTGGCCTAACAATGGCTGTCTGCTTCGAACCAGCCGGCGGTTTTCTTATGCCTACAAAGTTTTAAAAGGAACTTTGTGACCACTAAGAGGAGAGCCATGCGCAGTTATTCTTAGGATACAATAGAGGGGGGGAATTTGAACAATATATTTGAAAAAAAGTGGCGAAAATAAAAACGAGACCAGTATAGAGGTTGATAGTAAAACACGCGTTCAGCCAAGCGTATCAGAATTATCACAAATGATATTATTTTCCAAACTAGTTTACTTATTGTGGTGCAGGATTTAAAGGAAAGGGGGGGGGGGAGAAACACGGCTTTCTGCGGTGCACCTATAAGACCTGTAGTCTTTTTTTGGAAATTTATATAGATTCTACCTGACTTCATCATGCTTTAGCGGACCGAGTATTAACATAAATAGTAATCTTCTTGTCTGGTAGACATCACAGGAGAGCACGTGTGTCTCCGTACGTAAAGATCAGTTGCATAATAGGCTGCTGAGACCAAAACATGGGTCGCCCAATGGCGACCGAGGACCTCAGTCCATCTTCCTTGATGGGAAATTAATGAAAGTTAATATGCCCGGAAAGGGTTAAGTATATGTGCGGGGTAAGGAAATGCCAACTGCTGTTTAACAAATTCCTCAGCGCGTTGACACTTCTGCTTTACTGGCAGACTTATGCATTCCACCTGGCATTATTTCAAGTATCTTTTACTAAAGTAGGTGGGCTAACTCATGAAATGTCAACTAAAATTCCAAAATGCGTTTTCGTTTCGAAAAAAACTAATTAAGTAGGGTTGTAAAACTAGTTAGCCTGCAACATAATTCTATAATATTTCAGTTACGTCAGGATGCCAGCTTTCAAATGAATTTCCTTCTGGCTGCATACAAAAACTATACTCTGTAGAAACTGACTACTTACGTAGCAAGAATTTTTCTCATTGATTTCTGATGCCCTAAAAGTCCAATTATATCTCAGGGAAATTATGCACAAAATATTTAATCTTTTGCTCATTCGGTAAACAATTGAGTCTTCTTCCAATCTTATACTCGAAGGAAGGGTATTATTCGGCTTTCAAAAACTTTTCCAATTCCTGAATAATTTTAAACCCGCTCGACCATTACGCTTGGATTCAGAGTGTCCAAACTACCAGCCGTATATTTGCCGCGTACCGAAAACCACATAATTCTCTACGGTATTAAAAGGGGACCATATGGGGTTCATAAAATTTAGCGGTGAATTTGATCCGTATTGTTAACTTTACAAGCCACATTGGTAAATGCAGATTCATTATGATTTTTGAACAGTCGTTTCACGGTATTTAAACGTCCTACAATTAGAAACTTTTTAAAAACTGAATTATATCCCTCTTTCGAGTATAAAATTAGATGAAGACATGATTTTCTACCAAATAAGTAAAAAAATGAATATTTTTATGCATGTTTTCCATAAACTATAATTGAATTTTCAAGGGCATCGAAAATCAATGATAAAATTGCACACTAATTAAGTAGTCATGTTTTGCAGAGTATAGATCTTGCATGCAGCCGAAAATAAGTTCTTTCGAAAGCCGACACCCTGAGGTAACTGGATCATTATATACTTATGCTGCATCATGATTAGTTTTACAACACTACTTAATTTATCTTTTCGAAACGAGAACGCATTTCGAAATTTTGGTTGACATTTCATGAGTTAGCACATCTATTGTAGGCATTTCAACAGTACCATCTCCCCGGGACAGCACAGGTCAAAGAACTTTATCCTGCTGACGAAGGAGCGACCGAAAACTCTTTAGAAAAGCACCTCTGAAAAATATAGCGGACAGTTCTCCATAGTCTTCCTTACCCTGCGCATATACTTAACCCTTACCGTGAGCCCCGGGAGAAGAGATGAGCGGTAAGGAACAAGGCTTCAGGACACAAATTTATAAATGTCCACGTTAATATTTAGTGACATTCGGCTGGTGCCGTTCTCGCAGGCAGTGTGAACAGCATTCAGCGATAGTGCTTGGACGGTGTTGGATGTTGTCGCGTTCGCGGAGCACAGTGCGGCTTGGGGTCGATTTCAGAAAGGGGAGGGGATTATATTTCAGTGCACTGCATCAAGGAACAAATAAAACACTTTTTTGTTTGGGGTGAAATGTCTTATGCTTGCTTAGGCAATATTGAGTAAGTATCGCAAACCCCAAGGCATGGACTGAAATTTTTAAAGCAAGCAAGGATAGCAGAATTTAATGGTACCACAAAATTTTGCGACGGCTTCTCAACTGCTGCCGGTCGTTGCATAACAGTAATAACAAGTGAGAAAGGTACAAAGGTTTAAATTTCGACAGAGAAAATCGATGGAAAACAGCAAGGTCAACGTGTACTGCGCGTAGACTAATCGATAAAATGGTAACTTCAAAATGCAACATAGGAATGAAAATGGGGAACTAGGCATGCCGAGGGATTTCGAAACCCAAAGGGGGGTCGGGTCTACCAGGGCAAGCTAAGGTTTACCACGTGGTCTAACTGTTTACATAGGTCGGGTTTCTCCCGCCGTATATAGGCTGCCTCCAGGTAGCGCAATAACCGAGTAGTTCGTGCTCGAACTAATACTCGAAAAGACGTCTTAGGGTCAACCGAATGGCCACTATCAAGGAGATGTTTTGTAATGGAAGACCGTGGAGTCTTGAGCTTTGTGCCGATACAACGAAAGCGAAATTTGGTTTACACTCTATTCCAAAGAGCAAGAAAGATTTGCTCCATTGAAACGCTGGATGATGAAATTTCTTGCCTAAAAACAGCCCTGCTTAAACGGGGATATCCAACACGATTCATAGAAAAGTACAGCAACACTTTGCGGCCAAAATTGACGGAGCAATCTGTTCCGAAAAAGCCCGTTATAATATCCTTACCCTTTAGGGACAACAACATCTCTAATACCATCAAGCGGCGATTGAGATGCACTATTGAAAGAACTTACAACGCAGCTGAACTCATCTTCTACAGTTCTACTAAGGCTATCGAAGTTCCACGGGCGAAGGATGCCTTGCCATTGCACGCCACGCCAAATTGTGTTTACGAATTTACATGTACTTGTGGATGCAAGTACATTGGGCGAACGCAAAGGCAACTGGCAGCCAGAGCAGTTGAGCACCTGCCTAAATGGCTTCTAAAGCAGGAGAACAAGACTCCACGGTCTTCCATTACAAAACATCTCCTTGATAGTGGCCATTCGGTTGACCCTAAGACGTCTTTTCGAGTATTAGTTCGAGCACGAACTACTCGGTTATTGCGCTACCTGGAGGCAGCCTATATACGGCGGGAGAAACCCGACCTATGTAAACAGTTAGACCACGTGGTAAACCTTAGCTTGCCCTGGTAGACCCGACCCCCCTTTGGGTTTCGAAATCCCTCGGCATGCCTAGTTCCCCATTTTCATTCCTATGTTGCATTTTGAAGTTACCATTTTATCGATTAGTCTACGCGCAGTACACGTTGACCTTGCTGTTTTCCATCGATTTTCTCTGTCGAAATTTAAACCTTTGTACCTTTCTCACTTGTTATTACTGTTATGCAACGACCGGCAGCAGTTGAGAAGCCGTCGCAAAATTTTGTGAAATTTTTAACCTATCCGCCATGTAAAAAGACCGCCTTATTTGAGCTCGCACTTCTACTTAACAAGCTAATTCATACGCGATATCATGTTGGCATCCGACTGGGATTCGTCCCAGACACCTGAGTCGACCAAAGTTTGGAAGAATCGCAAATCAAACGGCACTTCTGTTTCTATGAATTTTTAAGTGCATTAAAGTAATATGAATGGTTCGTCAACAATAGCTGAAGTAACGCATGAATATCGAAAATTGCATAAGTATTCCTAATACTTCGGGAGAAGATCCGTCAGCATCGACCAAGCGCTAGTAGAATTGGAACCAGTTTTCGGCAGATGAAAGCACAAAAAGGAATATTGAGGATAGCATTATGCTGTGTGGATTTTGCTATTTATTTAAAAGAAAGTAAAATAACAAAAACGCGAACTTTTTGATCCGAACGAAGAAGCACGTTTTGTAGAACTTCATGACAAGTTTCCATGACGATTATCGAGCAGCCTAAACGGTCTAGGCAGATCGCCTTTAAAACCCCATTCTATTGTTTCCTCGGAAGTGTTCCTGCATAGGCTATGGTTTTCAAAAATGAAGCTTGTATCTCCCCCGGTGATTTATGAGAAAATTTGAGTTGAGAATGCGGGAACTAGGTCTGTTAATTAACACAAACTGTTTATATCCGGACCATGTTAAGAATTATCAGTCCAAGGAAGTGAGTGAACTAATCTGAGTAGGAACTTTTAAGACTTTGGAATTCTGTTTCATAAGTTTTCTGGCAGCCTACAGTGGAACCTACCCTAAAATCCCTTGAACAGACGGTGTTAGAACCTTAAGAAGAAATTTAACGTTCAGGTTGCGAAAAAACTTGAACTAATTCCTGGAAAAAGTCTGATATCTTATCTCCTTTAATTTCATATTTTTTAAGAAGACGCAGATTCGCACCAAAAAGTACCTTTAGGATGAAGTTTTTGAGCACTTTTTCTCAGCGACAGAACGTGCGCTTTACAAAAATTGCTCGCCCCTTGAAGTTGAAAAATAACGGCAGCTACCTGAGCCTGATTTGCTCAACTGTGCTGATTGGTTTGAGGTCGAACCACATGTCAATCAGTGTCGCTAACTCAAATAATATTCGCTGTTCGAAGGCTTTCCCAAATCTGCCAGTAAAGAAGTCGCGCGCTTCGGCGCCTCTTGTAATTTATGTGTAGTTTAATAAACGGGAACCGTTGGTTGTGCAGAAATAAAGTGTGCTTTTAAACAGCCAATGTTAAACACACATCATTTAACTACAGTGCGTGACCTATCTCATGAAATGTTGGCTGAAATTCTGAAATGCGTTTTCGATTAGGAAGGATTACTTGGTCGCGGTGGTGATACTGATTATCTTAAGGCATACTTTTATAACATTTTGGACTCGGCAGGACGTCGGCTTTTAAATGCACTTCTTTCCAATCTCCTGTAGAAAGAGTACTCGATAAGAAATGACTACTTAAGTAGCATGCATTTTTCCCTTTGAATTTCGATGGTCTTGCAAATTCAAATATATGTTTTAGAAACCATAAAATAGAATATGCTTTCTTTTAGTCAATCAATAGAGAATCACGTTTTCTTTATATTTTATACTTAAAAAAGGAGTATAATTAGGTTTTAAAAAGTTTCTAATTATGCGACTTTTTGAGACCCCGATATGTCCATTCACGTAGCATCGTACCTGGACGTTTACCACTGCTCCTCATGAAATTTACATTATGGTCCGCATCGATTGCAAAATTTTATAGACCTTGTATGATATCTCTTTAATGACATAGAAAAATATGGGGTTTTCTTTACGCGGAACGCATGCATCTTGTAGAGTGTATTCACTAAGCGCTAATGCAACGGATGATCAGGCTCCAAATTTTTCGGCAATTAGAAAACTTTTTTTAAAACCTAATTATACTCCTTCCTTAAGTATAACATACAAAGAAGACGTGATTCTCTATTGATTGACTAAAAGAAAGCATATTTTATTTTATGGTTTCTAAAGCATATATTTGAATTTGCAAGACCATCGAAATTCAAAGGGAAAAATGCATGCTACTTAAGTAGTCATTTCTTATAGAACACTCTACAGGAGATTGGAAAGAAGTGCATTTAAAAGCCGACATTCTGCCGAGTCCAAAATGTTGTAAAAGTATGCCTTAAGATAATCAGTATCACCACTGCGACCAAGTAATCCTTCCTAATCGAAAACGCATTTCAGAATTTCAGCCAACATTTCATGAGATAGGTCACGCACTGTACTCATCTAGTCTCAAAATCCCTGCGGTTAGTCTGATATTTCTAACGCGCTCACCTCGTTTGCGAAAGGCACTTTGGGCAAATAGCAATAACTTCTGTCAATGTAGACTGTATAGAGCAGGATGACCTGCACAGCCAGGAAACCGGTAGCACCGGACGCGGTCAATCCGCCGACCTCCCGAATTCACTCATCGCCTGCAGAATGCGGTGGGTCGGCAACGAGAAGTTTCCCAAATCAGGAGTCAGGAAATGAGACCTAGCAGGACAATTGGTGCGCTGGCCTGCAGGCAGCGGCAGGAATGGTCCAACCGACTGTTTATGTTTTGTCAAAGGGCGCCCGGGCCGTATTCGGTGGAAGTGGAAGATATCGATCGACATCGCCACATTGATGACCGCGGGGATGGGTGTTCGGTTGACGTCGCAGTACCGAATCCACACGTATCAAAACTGTATGAAGTATGAAAATTACCTGACTCGCCAACCGGCGAGACATCATCTGTATTTGTTTGAGTTTTCCTAGGTCTGAATGGCGGAAATAACTGCCGCTTATTAGAATCGCAGGTCAGTTGTGGTTATGTAGCCGCACCAGAGGCTAACAAACCCAGCCGCCTGTAATACGGGACCGGTGGTAGCAGGGGGTTTTTACAGATGGGGCTGGGAAATCTACAGGCGACGAGGTCAAGTAGTTGTATGCAAAAGAAAAGCCATTGGGAATGCGCGGTTGTATTTTGAGTGCTTGGGAAATAGTTGTCATAGCCCCTAAACCCTAACCCTAACCCTTAACCTTAGTTCCTAACCCTCACTCATAACCCCTCAGCCTGACTCCTAACCCCAAGCACTAACTCTAACTCCTAACCCATAACAGTGCTGTGTTCGCCAGATGCGGCTGCAAAACCACGTTCTACTACTTACAAGTTTCATTTGAGAACTGGAATAGAAGCTATGAGCCGGTACTTCCGAGTTGATCCCTGGCTCCACCTTATAACTGTATTCCAGTACGTGACCGATCTCATGAAGTATTGACCAAAATTCTTAAAAACGTTTTCGCCTAGGAAGGATTAATAAGGTGGCGTTGCAACATTAATTATCATGTAGCATAATCCTATGGAATTTCGAACTCGTCTGAATGTTGGCTTTTAAATGCACTTCTTTCTGACCTCTCATAGAAACCTTACTCGGCAAAAATGGCCATCTGAGTAGGATGTATTTTTCATATTGATTTTCGACGGTCGTACAAATGCAAATATATTTTATAGAAAACATGCACAAAATATGCTTTCATTTACTTGTTTGGTAGAAGACTACATTGTCTTCACATTTTATACCCAAAGAAAGAGCATATTTAGGTTTCAAAAAGTTTCCCGATTCCCGAATAATTTTGAGCCTGATCGGCAGTTGCATTAGTGTTTGGCGATTTCAGTCTACAAGTTGCATGCGTTCCGCGTAAAGAAAATCATATATTCGTCTATTCCTTTAAGAAGATACTATATAGAGTTTAAAATATTTTGCAACGGATACGGGCTGTGTTGTACATTTCATGAGGAACATTGGTAAATGGACACGTGCAATGCTGTACGTATGGCCATCACACGGTCTTAAAAATCTTATAATTAGAAACTTTCTTAAAACCGAAGGACAACCTTCCTTAGGACATAAAATATAAAGACAGTGCAGTCTTCTACCAAACAAGTAGAGAAAGAATATTTTGTGCATGTTTTCTATAAAATATATTTGAATTTGTACGACCGTCGAAAATTAATATGAAAAATAGATGCTACTCAGGTGGCCATTTTTGTCGAGTAAGGTGTCTGTGAGAGGTCAGAAAGAAGTGCATTTAAAAGCTAACATTCAGACGAGTCCGAAATTCTATAGGATTATGCTACATGATAATTAATGTTGCAACGCCACCGAATTAATCCTTCCTAGGCGAAAACGCATTTCAGAATTTTGGCCAACACTTCATAAAATCGATCACGCACTGTATATTCACTATCGGTGGCAAAGCCGCTAAACTCGACATGTTTTCACCATATTCCCAAAATAGGACGAAATTTCAACTGTCATAGGCGAGGATGTTCACTGCGTGCCCCATAGAATGGGCGGAACATCGGTGACTTGTGTGTGTGTTTTAATCAGTTGGTCATGGGATAGACTTTCGCAGCATCCGTCGCAATCTTTCCCCGCTTGTCCACCTTAAATAAATGGCAGCACAGTGCTTAGACAGCCAGAGTTCGGCGCGGACGCAGGGAGTGCTAAAGCATAACAGCCCGTCTACGCGCGCCACGCACGGTCTGGTCTCCTTGTCGGGCTTTCACGGGGACGGCTCGAAGAACATGCACATGGGGGTGCCATAAAAGGCCACAATGAGGAGTCACTGTGGTCTGACTCTTAGTCCTGAGAGGAGGAGGAGGAGGAGGAGGAGGAGGAGGAGGAGCGAGTTCTCTCGTCAGTTGGAAACCTTCAATTCCATGGCACTTAGTGCGCAGTGGTGAATTCAAGCGCGCCGAGGTTATTATAGTGAGGAATGCGATGGTGTTCAGTGAAGATGGATGCCCCCCTCTGTCGACCTTATTTTGTCTTTCCTCTCCTGTGAATATCAGTGGCTTGTCCGAACCCGTCAACTGAGCGAGGTAACTGACACAGGGCGAGGACGGACGTTTAAGGCGTGTTACACACACACACACGCATGTACCTACGGCAGTAGTTTTGGGCTCATCCAAAAACTGCGCAGCCTAGTAAACGCGTTCCGTGAGCCATCTTGATACCGTTTCAGTGTAGTGCGTCTGTAGGGTGGCCTGCTGCCTTTAACTACAAAGTAGACGCACCGGCAGGCCTACTTTTCAGAGGGCTCCTGATGTTCCCTACGACGTTTCTGACAGTTACCCATTTCTGCAATCGGACATTTTTTGCGTTAAAATATAATAACATATTCTTTCAAGGCTACAGACTGATGCTTTTGAAGGTGGCAGTTTGTAAGTTAATTTAAAATTTAAAAAAAACCTAATAGGGACGGTTGTTTACTTGGTCGCTGTTCGGCTAAACATCGTCCACTTTCTGAGGTCAGACGCACGGGGTACATTACTTACTTAACTTCGCGAAGGCCAAAAATCTCTGATCGCTTGGACGTGATGTAATCAACAGTGGATTACCAAACGCCTGTTGATCAGTTTGTGATACTTCGGGTGTTGTGCGCTTTACTCATTAGTTTGGTTACTACCCAAAATTCATTTTCGTCAGGCAGATTGCATCTACAAGTTTCTTAATCAACTAGACAGATTACGATTTGGGCGAGAATGAAGGCTATTTTGTGCTCTGGTAATGTCCGTTTTCGCAAGTGATCGCGTCCATCTTGAAGGGGACATGAATATTCACGAAGAAGCTCCAGCAGAACAACCTTTGTCTGTTGGAACAATGATTTGTCAACCAGATGAAGCAAAGTGAGAATAGATGTTTTGCAGATTTTAAATAATTCATATTGACCCAACTGTGAAAAACTCGACGCCTCGGTGGAATTCGAACCCACGCAGTTAGGGGAAGGCTTTAGTACAGCTAACACTGTAACCACTTGAGCTACGAGGCCCCGCCGGACGACGCGAGTTTAATCACATTTGGGTCAATTTACCCGCCCAACCTACTGCAACGTCTGCGGGGTTACGAATCCAACCAAGGCGCCGAGTTTTTCACAGTTGGGTCAATATGAAAATAATAATAAATAAGGTATTCTCAGAAACACAGAAGTATTTTCTTCTGTAAAAATCCTACATTGTTAATCTGTGTTTGCTTCTTAAAGCTCTACGGGCGTAAAAAGATAACTATGTGTTTTAATGCACCCGTAGTTTCAAGCACATACAGGTATACGATAAGTGACTGCGAAAAGATAAGCCGTGAAGAACACATTTAAATTTCCAGCAACTGACAAGATATTGATTTCTGCTAATGCCTGATTTCGAAAAGTAATGGGCACTGCGTTATTCCTTAAAAAAGTATTTGGCAAGAACGCAGTATGCGACCCCATACAGGGAACAAAAACCGGGTCATAGTGTAATACGAGTTTTGTGGGTGGAGTTAAACGGCGGAAAGGATAGCACGATAGTAGGTAAACATTCGGATAAATTTTGAGGTGGCATATTGCGACCTCCCGTTAGATTTCTCTACAGCTACTTGCAAAAGAGCACACGGGCTAGGAACTCGATCTCCGAGGAAGGATGAGGGTATGAAGACAGCAGATAATGTAAACAAGGTTGATCATATTTTGCAGTTCTTCCAGTTTGTTTTCTCAAAAGGAGCAGACTGCATCCCATATAATTACGAGAGCGCGGAAGCGTCAATAATAATAAAACGGGCGGGACTCAATAATCCACGATTACTTGTCCCGTGTTCCCTCTGTGGGGTCGCATACTGTGCCCTTGCCTTCTCGAGTAATCGTCATGTAATAAGATCAAGACAATTTGCGACTCGGGTACGGACCGACAAGCAATCATTGCGCCAAATACAAGTCCTACTACGACTGCTGTTACTGGTTATGGGCGTGAAGTCGCCGGGTTATTGTGTCCGCTAAATACTACACTCTTTGTTCCTCTACTGGTCTTTTCTGCGACTGTTTCCGATAACGCGTTCGAGAGGAGATCCAACGCGTCGGACTAACAAAGTTCTTGTTCTGCTGATCGCATCTTCTTCCTCCAGAATTACAATCTCAAGGCAGACAGACAGGCTTTTCCACACGATGAACGGGTTAAAGGTCTCAGTCCATGTCGCATGGACTTCGAGACCTATACTATACTCCGGAGTTGAGATTTGACATCCCCTTCCTAGACAAAAAGCTACCTTACTTGTTCTCCGGAAGATATGGCCACCTCCCATCCCTGAGATCAACCCCCCGGCCGCACTACACCCCGTGGACATGGTGACTGCCCAACACCTCTCCAGTGTCGTTCAAAGCGCCCACGAGAACGGTACGGCGGAAACAACCATCGATACTGTCACACACACATTAGCAGGCACATTTATAAACTGTGTTTTTCTGCTAAGCCTTGAAGTGACCCCGTATTGCACCTTGTACTTATAGCCAGCCAAATAGACAGATAGGGCGACTATGCTTTGAATGTACGGTAGGTGGGCTAACTCATGAAATGTAAACAGAAATTCCGAAATCCGTTGCCGTCTCAAAAAGACTAATTAAGTAGGGTTGTAATACCAGTCATCGTGCAGCATAATTCAATAATATTTCAGTTACTGCAGGACGCCGGCCTTCGAACAAACTTCTTTCTAGCTGCATCCAAAAACCATACTCCGTAAAAAATGACTATATAAGGAGCATTAATTTTTCGTTGAATTTCGATGCCCTTACAGATCCAATTATATTTCATGGAAAGCATGTATAAAACATGCATTTTTTGTTAATTCAGTAGAAAATTACGTCTTATTTCAATTTTACACTCGAAGAAAGGGCATAATTCGGTTTTAAAAAAGTTTTCAATTGTGAGATTTTTTAACACCGTGAAATGGTCCTTCATAAAGCGTCATGAATCTGCACTTACCAATGTGGCTTGTAAAGTTAACAATGTGGCTCAAATCGACTTCTAAATTTTATGAACCCCATATAGTTTCCTCTTAATATCGTAGAAAAATGTATGGTTCTCCGAATGCGGAAAATACAGGACTTGTAGTTTGGGGACCCTGAATGTAAGTGTAACGGCAGGTCGGGTTCACAATTAATCGGGAGTTTGAAAAGTTTTTGAAAACCGAATTATACCTTTCCTTCGAGTATAAAATTGAAAAAAGACGTAATTTTCTACTGAATAAACAAAAGAATGAATATTTTATACATGCTTTCCATGAAATATAATTGGATCTTAAAAGGCCTCGAAAATCAATGAAAAACTGCATGCTACTTAAGAAGTCATTTTTTTACGGAGTATACTTTTTGTATGCAACCAGAAAGAAGTTTTTTCGAAAGCCGGCATCCTGAGGTAACTGAATTATTATAGAATTATGCTGCACGATGACTGGTTTTCCATCCTCATTTTTTCTTTTCGAAACGAAAACGCATTTCAGAATTTCTGTTGAGATTTTATGAGTTAACTTACTAAGAAGAGAGAGTGGCGAGTGAACGTTCCTTTCGGTAAATTCTCAACAGGCCAATACAATTACATAGGGCGGGGTAGAGTGAGTGAAACAAAATCGATAAAAGTTAGGTTTTAAATTACAGGCTCGGCAAGAGCGGAAGGGCGCCGAAAGTTGCATGTGGTTAGTCAACCTTTGACCACGGTAAGCGCGGAGCCTGAACAAGGTTCTTTTGGACGCATAGGCTCGGTTTTCGTAACCTTATGGCGGCCGCTTCTGCTGTTGCTAGCAGGCGCTGGCCCAGTAGCTTAGGGTAGCTCGAAGGGACCTTGTAAATCACACGAAATGCTTCGGTGGGGTCCACACGATGCCCTGAGTCCACTGCATGCGCAAGGATGGCGCTGTCTATTCTCCTAGTTTCACCCTTTGCCAGCCATGCGGGAAGGTGCTCTCGTATTCTTTTGGAAAGGCGCCGACTCGTACGACCAATATAACCTGCTCCACAGGAGCAAGTGAATGAGTAGATGCACATTGAGGCGGTCTGATGTGGCAGCCTATCCTTGCCTTCGCCGCGTAGAATAGGGTTAGTGGAGAATGATATGCGAACCCTTGCTGCTGGGAAGGTTCCCGAGACAGCTTGGTCAAGGCGTCTTCTTAGGAGTTCACCTGCAGCGTCTCCTTGGAAGGGGACTTTGAGGAACAACGTTTTCTTCTCGGCGGTTAGTGTGGTGGGTTTTGCAGGTCGTTCGGCAAGGTTCTTTGCAACTTTCGGCGCCCTTCCGCTCTTGCCGAGCCTGTAATTTAAAACCTAACTTTTATCGATTTTGTTTCACTCACTCTACCCCGCCCTATGTAATTGTATTGGCCTGATGAGAATTTACCGAAAGGAACGTTCACTCGCCACTGTCTCTTCTGAATATAGTGATGGGGATTTTCACACATTTAACTTACTTACTTTATTACTGTGTCGATAGAGATGACCAAACGTCGTCGTCTAAATCACCTTCAGCAGTACCATTTCCGAGGTCGACATGCGAATGCAGACGCCTACTCAAAGAAAGCGAGTAGCAACCACACGAGCATCGTGTTCAGGGGTCTATTTCTGCCTTGCCCTCAATTCAAATGCGGAGGTTGACTTTTGATACTCTACCCCAGTCAAAAAATGCTCTGTTTGCTCGCTGGAGTGCCGAAAATGTTGACCGAAATGCCACAAACAGCCGCAGTAAAAGCCACGCTGACCTGAAACCGTTGCAGTCTCCCCCGAATTCTCACACCTGGAGGCCGAACTTCTGAAAGAATTTAATACGACCCAAAATCGGGACATCGAACCCCCCCTCCCTCCTCCATAAACTTGAAGCTTACGAATGCGCATACCCACCCACACAAACGCCAGAAAGATTCATGATTTATGCGCCGCGATGCTCAGATGACGCCCACTGCTGAGCGCCGGCTTAGGGGGGGGGGGGGGGGTTCAGAAGATGACGCAAGGAGCACACCGTCGCGGCCATTTCTAGGTGCCAGGCAGACTCGCCAGCACTTCTGCCCTCCTCATGCAGGCGCAGTCAGAGATGAGCATTCTCTGTGTGGCGTAATCAGGCTGATTACGTCAGCCAATGAGAGTTTGGTAGAGCGCTGTTCGCCTCGCTCTGAGTAGTTACATGACCCTCTCACGCACACACACACACACACACACACACACACACACACACACACACACACCTGAGACCTTCCACTGCCTTGCCTCACTCTCTCCACGCATCTGCGTCGTGCTGATTAAGAAGAAGGAGAAGCCAGGCCTCATATTTAGTGAACTTGTCGCGTCGTCTCTCCTCCCGCGCCAGTCACACATGCTTTGAAGCTATGCAGAGCGATCGAAGAATACTCACTGGACTGCTATTTACGCTGGTTCTGGTTACCTGTGGGGCAGTAAGGTCCCCTTATTCGGCAGCAGACTGCCACTTCAGTGAGGCCGAGGCCGCACGGTTGCCGAGAGCAGCGCTCTTTGTGGGCACCTTGGAGGCTGTCGCTGCAACCACCTTTGTCGATGTACGAGTCCTCGAGGTGTTTGACAATCGTCTGGGCTTGACTTCCGCGGTCAAGGGGCATCAGGTCAGTGGAGTTCTTGCGCTGGGCGACTGTGCAAGGGGTCTACGCGTTGGCAAGCAGTACTTCTGGGCGGCTACTGTAGAGAAAATTCGGAATAATATCGAAGTGGTTCTGAGGACGGTAGGAACAACTCCTCCGCAGACGGCGACTTATGGCGGAGGCAGCGAAAGAAGTGGTGAGCAAATCATATTATCTTTATCCTCTGGCATATATATATACATATATAATACTGACAAACTTTGTGCATATAGACATAGAATTGCTTAAATATATGAAAAAAATAAGGAAGATGCATTAGATATCATCACAATTTCGCGTATTTAGCAGCCGGCCTAAACATCGACTGAAGGGGAGTTGACGTTTAAGACTGACTGTGAAAATTGCCTCTAGGTACAGCCGACTATTCGTCTCAATAAAATTTCAGCCTTCCACTTACTCCTGGCGCAACACCTTGAAAAATCAATACTGCCCCAGTTCACCCTTGAATTAATCATTTTAAAGTCATGCGTCCTGTTGGAACAAAGGAATCGTCAGGCAAAATTTGTCTTTCATTTACCAATGAAACATTTGCCAGAAAGTTGAACGCAAAAAGTGCCAAATAAAGGTAGCTTGGAAAGTCCACAACAATCCGCCATCTGGAAGGTTTCCGACTTTTATAGTTCAGTGCATTTTCTTGTAGTAAGCGTGGGGAGTCAGACCGTGTACTCTCATGTACCATCGAGGGAATATTCTGATATGCTTTCAAACGAGAAAGGCTCCCTGTGAAGGCTGAAAATTTTAGTTATATGGGAACATTGATTTATAAAATCCTATAGGGCAGTACTTGAGTGTATTTTTCGTCACCTTTTTACACTACACTCAAAATATATTACTACTTAAGTAATGTTCGTCCCATAAATGGGTTTTAAATAATTGCATACAGAGAACCACAATTCCCATTAAAAAATTGGCGAGCACTTTAGCCACTTAAGTAGCATGCAGTTTTCTCATTGATTTACGATGTCCTTAAAAATTCAATTATATTTTATAGAAAACATACGTAAAAATACTCATCCTTCGACTCATTCGGTAGAAATTTACGTCGTTTTCCAATTTTGTACTTAAAAAAGGATATATTTAGGTTTTTACAGAATTTTCCAATTTCCAAATAATTTTGAACCCGGTCTGCTATTACACTTGCTTTCAGGGTTTCCAAACTAAAAGTCGTGTATTCTCCGAGTACAGAAAACCATACATTTCTCTACAGTATTAAGAGAAGAGTAAATGGGGTTCATAAAATTTAGTAACGGATTTGAGCCATATTGTTAACTTCACAAGCCACATTGTTAAATGCAGAGACATGGCGTTTTATAAATGACCATTTCACGGCATTAAAAAATCTCACAGTTAGAAGATTTTTTAAAACCGAATTATATCCTTACTTTGAAAATAAAATTGAATGAAGACGTCATTTTCTACTGAATGAGTATAAGAATGAATATTTTCATGCTTGTTTTCCGTAAAATATAATCCAATTTTCAAGGGCATCTAAAATGAATGGAAAAATACATGCCGCTTAAGTAGTCATTTGCTAGGGCGTATAGTTTTTGCAGGTGGCCAAAAAGTTGTTCTTTTAAAAGCTGGCATCCTGAGGTAACTAAATTTTTATCGAATTACGCTGCATAATGATTAGTTCTGCAACCCTACTTAATTAATATTTTCGAAACGAAAACGCACTTCGGGAATTTCGGTTGAAATTTCCTGAGTTAGCCCATTTACAGCAAGAATTGTTTTGGAATGGCATGTGAGATGACGAAGGCGATGAGAGGCACTGAAGGTGCCACAGACTGTGTTTTTTGTGGGGACGGTTTTTGTTTCCGTCAAATAGGTGAACGTTGTCAAAACAGCAGCGAGAGTCCGCATACACCCGCAGCGCTACCATCAGGTCGCTCTGACGTCGCAACTGACAATGTCCACCGCGTGCTTCAAAGCATGCTGGCAACAGGGACGGTGACCTGCGCGTGAGTTTACAGTGATTGTAGACTTGCGCAGCGTCTACTGCACTCTCACCTCCTTCCCCTCCTGGGCCAGGTGTCAAGACAGAGTCAGGAGGCCCGGAGGCGGAAGAGGGCGCAGGCGACTGGCACAGCGAAAATCCGCCCCTAGGTGTACAGGCACATCCCGCGGTCCACAACAAACCCACTTGGCCGGGATTTTAAACCACAGAGGATCGAAGTCGACGCGGCTTGAGTCTGCAGCCTCATGTGCCGTCACACATATATTGTGGGTGCGCCTTCCCAATAACTCCTACCGAATCCCGATCCGGCCCCTATGCTGGCCCGTCGCATTAATCGCGTGCCCCGTTTTGAGGGCAACGGATGATTCATTAAAGGCGCGAGGGTGAAACTGTTCGAAGTTCGGTTCCTAAGACAAAACTTTTCACGCTGAAAAGAGCACGATGCTTATCGATACACATGGTTGCAATGGCCTGACTGCTTAAATCGACTGATGACATAAGGCAGAGAATCTAAGATCTTGAAGGTATCTTGCAGAAAGAATGCTACAGTTAATACTTTGATTCTTCTAAGTACATGATTTAGCACTTATCATAAAAGCAGATTACGATCGCTGGGAGAAGCGCGTTTTCCTCCTTGGAAAGGATCAGAAATATGTTCTTAAGAATATGCTTTCGAATATACTTACCGGACAATCTGAGTAACCAATATGAAAACGAACCTACGAAGACAACCAGGACCATTAAGTTCGGATAACGCAAGACCAGGCTTATTTTCGATGTTCTAAACAACTATTCGCTTAGATAGGCAGCGACTTAATCAATGATGGTATGGACCGCTATTAACTCCAGTCCTGTTGCATGTCTTCAAGGGATATGCTAAACCTGATAGTCAATGAAGATGAATTCTAAGTAACAGTGTTAACTTTGGACAGTCATATAACGCTGAAATGTGAGTTGTTACATGTGTTTCCGACCAAATAAGATTACGTGGACATAGATGAGATGGAGCCGACAAAGACAAGGGAGACCGGAATGGCCATTTCTGGCTTATTAGCCGTCATCAGCCAGTCATACCCAACCCCAAGTGTGGATCACTTGAGATTCGAACCCGAAACAACGCAACGAGCATGTTCCGTAACCTGATCGGCGAGCGCCCACTGTCATAATTGATATTCCCGATCACAACCGACAGGACAACGGGCCCGTGGCTCAATGGTAGAGCGTCAAACTCCATGACCAAAGATCCCGGGTTCGAATCTCAAGTGATCCACACTTGGGGTTGGGTATGACTGGCTGATGACGGCTAATAAGCCAGAATTGGCCATTCCGGTCTCCCTTGTCTTTGTCGGCTCCATCTCATCTATGTCTACTACTAGTCGCTGTGCGACTGCCTGCGAGGGTTCTAGTATGAGCCCCAAGGCACAACGGAACGAGCATGTTCCGTAACCTGATCGGCGAGCGCCCATTGTCATAAGATTACGTGGGTTGAGTCCGAAGCAGCATCTTAGGTCAACTCCGTTCCGATGGTACGCTGAATGTCCTCTAAGAATCCTTGATATCACTTATGGATATCCCACATAAAAAGCCATCACATATGTATATGCATATATATACCGAATGGCAGAAGAATTCGATGCCCAGACAACTGAATAGACGAAAACGTAAGGGTTCGATACGTCAAATGAAAAAAATCACTGGATCCACAGATCACCTTCCTTTTTTATTCTTCACACATATATCAATATGCGTGAAGATTCGAGGTCCAGACATTGTATCTTGTTCATCATCTCCCGAAGAAGACGAAGAATAAGAGAGGGCAAATGCATAGACAATATCGCATTCGAACTGACGTTTCGGAAACTTCCTCGTTTCCATCATCAGAGTGGCGTACTTTTTGCTCCTGCCGGTCTTGAGTTGTTCAGTCTTGCCGCTCGCCTCGTATTATAGCCGTGCTTGACGCACAAACTTTGACCTGCCTCTTTGCCGCTGACTTGTTTGGACCGCTGACAGGCCTGTGTGATCTTTGTTCCCTTTGGGCTCGGCGTAATTGTAGTCAAATCAATGTGCCGCCTGGCCTCTCCTACGTCGGCCGGCGGACTGACCGGTCGTTGCTTTTCAGGTGGGCGGCATTCGGCTTCGCGGGCGCATCGGTAAGACAGTGTTCGGCTTTGGTCACATGACCTCTGGCCCCCAACTCCGCTCTTTTCCGTGGGCGTTGACTCTCGGTCCCGCGTGCTCGCTTGCCTTCCTGGTCCTGTCCGGACTGATCCGAGGCTTGTACGCAGTGCCTGGTAGGCCCGATGTAGATCTATAGTTCGGTTGAGTGTGCCAGTCGAGGACCAACTTTCGAGCACCAGTCTGGCCATCTTCTCATTGGCTCGACCAATTACCCTCGCTTTCTCAAAGACGAAATCGTGGTTCGGTTCTCGTAAGCGGCCACAGACCAAAGGCAGCTTGTCCTTGCGGTTGATTGCAAGTTGGTGTTCATGCAATCTTGTACCGAGGCGTTTGCCTGTTTCGCCAACATACCTCGCATTGTAATTTAGGCATGGTAGGCTGTAGACCACCGCCGACTGTTCTGTTGTTGGTAGCGGGTCTTCGGGCTTCATGGTTTGCTGTCTGATGGGGCATCCTGGTTTATGAGCCACGCCAGTCCCAAAAGGCTTCAGGATTCTCGCTGTTGCCTCTGAAACGTTCATCACATAGGGTATTGCGAACCAGAACTTGGGCTTTTCTCCACTCAACCGTTCAAAATGAGGCGATTTGTGAGGAAATTGGGTGTAAAGGACTTGGCGCAGCCGTTGGCCTTAAAAGGGGCCTGTAAACGAGGAGGTTTCCGAAAGTCAGCTCGAATACAATGAATTCGCCCTCTCTTCTTCTTCGTCTTCTTCAGGAGATAATGAACGCGACACACACATATATGTATGTACGGCGAGTAACTTATTTCGTAAACATTAACCGAATTTCTGAAGTGTGGTTTCGGACAGAAAGCATTAATTAGGCTGTGTTATAATACTGATATCTTCTAACATATTTCCAAGCTATTTCGTTCACACCAGAATGCTGGCCTTTGAATGCGCGTCTTTCCGGCCCCCTGAAACTTTGCCCCGGCTAAATAGGTCTACTGAAGTGGCATGAATTCTTCATTGGCTTAAGCCGTCCTTTTAAATCAACACATATTTTTTAGGAAATTCACGAAGATTTTCTCCCAAACTTTGGTCAGATTTTTCGATTACTGAATACTTTTGAATCTTAGCTGTCATTGTACTTGCCTTCAAGGTTTCCAAAATACAGGCCGTAAACTTCCAATTTGAGCACAGTCGTACATTTTTCTGGGGCATTTTGCAATGGTCATGTAGGGCTCGCAAGATTTTGCAATGATTACGGACCACATGGTATGTTTTATGATGGGCGCTAATTAACAGCCATATATTGTAGCACTTTAATAGGCATTTCACGATCATAAAAACCACCTAATTAAATTTTTAAACCTAAAAATTCCATAGTTTGGTGCACATCTTTTCCACCAAGTGTGTTTAGGCATAGACAGTCAGTGGGAAATATGTCATACCATATAAGTAGCCATTTTTAGTATGTACATTTTTCTCGGGCTACCGATAAGAGATGCTTTGGAAGGGCGTCATCCGGGTTTGACTGACTCATCCTGAAATTATGCGGCAGCTAACCAGTATCGCAATCTTACCAAAGCAATCCTTTATAACTGAAGACAAAATTTCAGGATTTGGCTGATATTTTACAGGTACGCAACCAACTGTGGTAAAAATGAAGTAATATGCACTAGAAGTTGTCATTAATGAATATTTGGATGGACTCCTTGAGAAGATAACTACTGGCGGTCAATAAAGCGTTGCCGAAATGGGTTAAGATAAAGTTTACTGTATAGAAAATAACAGTCTCTGAATACTTTCCGGTGTCAAGAATGAGACATTTTGCTATCTCGCCAATTTAACATTCCTGTGAAAAAATCAACCTGATATGACAGTGATAGTCGATATGGAAGAAATGTGAGGTTGCTTAGGCTGCTTCAAGATATTTTGATACGTGTATTTGAGAAAAAACTTCAACCAGCGAAAGCGTCAACAGCATAAAATCTATGCCTCCAAACGTTTTTATTTCAGAAGTCGGCAATGTCGGCAAAAAATTCTGAAAAATGGTCTGTGCAAACGAAGAAGAATGATTAAGTCTGAAATCCGATGACAATTATTCACTAGCACAGCCGGAATTTCCGGAAAATAAGTTACTTGGGAGTTGGAAGGTTTCGAGTGAAAGGTAGGTGGACCACAGAAATCTGAGACTACTTTCCCCGCGCCTTAGCACTGCAAACCTGTTTTGAAGGCATTTTAGAAGGTTTGAGCACTCTCTAGTTCTCATAGTGGACTACATATCTTCTCCTTCTTTCTCCTCCTCTTCCTCCCTTCCACAAATTGGTATCTCGTCGGGGAATGGAAATAATAAAACAAGTCAGGGAAGTTTAATCTACGCGGTCCAAAAAACAACTCCGGAACTGCCCTAGTAGATTGAACACCACACCCGAAGCAAACTTCTGGTCCAGTGGACTCCCGTTGCGCCCGCCCTCTCGAAGGCGTCAACCTTCGGGGCCTGTCAGGAAATCCTTGAGGTTAAAAAGCACTTCCTTGCTGTATGCCGACGACCTCCGCAAAGATAGCGGCCACAGTCGTGGATACATAAGAGTTTAGGTATCAGACGAAAGCAGGCAATCCAGCCAGGGGCCATTTCAACCTGCCTTATCGTTTAAGAGAGACTTTGATTTAGTAGTTCCTCAATACATTCACTTACTTGAGCCGCAAGTCTGTGGAATTCTACCAGACGGATATACGGCACACTTATTGGTGATATTTATACAGAGACACACCGTCCGTCACCTTTCTGCACCATGGCCGGATTAGGAACGGGCTTCGAATGACTTGTTTTCACGTTCCTGTCGGCACAGCACGACATCTGATGAGATTTTGTGTTCGTCGAACCGGAGTTTCCTACTCTGGGATATAAAACCTGGCTAGGGGCGACAAAAGACCTCAATTCATTTTAGATTGGTCGACTCGCAGCCAATCAGTGAGCAGATTAGAGCACCGCCATCCCAGCTTCAAGGACGCCACATTTTCTGATCGGATTATTCCTTTTTGCACTGTTAACTCCTTAGTTTGTGTGGTTTCATTAGCCGCTCCAGGCGGATTTTTCACAATTTACCTAACTGTCAATTAAATCGTCGAGGAGAACGATAGTCTGAGACTTCAGACGCTCGCTAAACCGCACCTGTGCACATACCGACAGAGGCAGATTGCCTCGACAAAAATGACTCACACGTTGGTAGAGAAAATTTTGGTGCAAATTTCCGGGTGCTAGAGTTCGACGGTTGCTGCACACTTCTTTGTCGGATGAATATGCGTAATGTCGGCGGCATGCGAGGGAACTCAGAACAGTTGAATACTGAAATGTGTGATCCGTTTTTTGATTCATCTAGGTAGGGAGTGGATATGTGGCATGCTGTGTTACAGCGGCATCAACGATATCAGCACAATCGATCCAGTTTAAAGTGGAGTAGCAGCCGAGGCATAGGAGTCAGGCAGAAGTCGAGGAAGACATAATCCTCTTTGGTAGAGCGGCGCTCACCGATCGCCTTGCGGAAGTCACTCGTCTCCTGAACCCCGACAGCAGCTCCATAATAACGCGTAATATAGGCAGAATGACATTACCGACGAAGACTAGCAAGACTGGAATGGCCGTTTCCAGCTTGTTAGCCGTCGCCAGCCAGCCACCCCCTGGAACCTCCATTGACAGATGCCCTTGTGGAAAAATTAGGGCTGTATAAGTCTTGCCTCTTATGTCTCCATACCGAACATATCTTGGAGGTCACTGGCTAAACGAAACTTGTCTAGCTAAAATAGAACTGGTTGACATGGGCATAATAAAAGATTTGAAGACGTGCGTTAATACAGTTAGTGACCTAACTCATGAAATGTGTCGAAATTTACGAATGATTGCCAAGCATTGGCAAACCGACACCATTTCGTGAGTCCAATGTCTATGCTAATTAAGTACACGTTTAAAATAACTAAAAACATATAAGAAATATTAAAGGCAGTATTGCGTTGTTTAGAAATGCCGATTTATTTTGAGAAGCGTAATATCCCGAAAACGTCAGAAATGGCTCTAAAAAGAAAAGTTCGTTTTTAGACGTATAGAATGTATTTTCACATCAAAAACCTAGTAAATGTGAAAGTACACATAAAATAACATCTAATAAGAGTGTTTTAGTTACGTTTTCATCTAAATATCGTTTAATAAGTAGTGTGATTTCATATATGACGGTTTGTCACCTGCCTACATTTTGGGTGTGGATTCCAAAACAGTTTTCCAGTGATTCCTGTTTTTTTATTTGTTTGAACTAACTGCGATGGGATTCAACAAGAGAAACTGGAATTTGCTTGATTTCACCGATGGGGACGTCGTAGGAACTAAAGATATCATAAAGTGGCATGGCATGAGGCCGATCGGTGCCTGATAAATTTAAATTGAACTGACAGGCGTGATCGTTAATATACCATTTTGTATTTATAGAGATACTTTCTATTCCGTTAAATTAATTTATACTTTTCGTTCGTTTTGGATTACGTTGAGTTACAGATCGACCTCGAAATGTTGCCGAATACTTCGCGATTTTAAGTATTTTCACCCGATCGTCCATATAGACAGATTCTGAATTACCTGTCTGTTGTGAACTTTAAAATAAGATTATTCTTGAAGGCATTTACCGAATTAGTGAGTGTTTGGGGGCTCCTTTTCACGAAGCTGGTCGTTTGGGTCACATGTGAAGACTCATTCAAACATCAAACGTTATTTTCGAGATAAATGGCTGTCCGCAACGAAAGTCAGCACGAATATGCCTTCGATCAATAAGAAAACTTTCCTTACTAAGTTACCTCTTTAAGAAGTGCTTTTTTACTGCACTCCGATGACGGATCTCTGTGTACTCTGCAATTTTGCACGGTGAAGCCAAGTAAACATTTTACACTTTTGGCCGTTTCTTTGGCGTTCCTAAACAATACTAATATTTTTCTACTGTAAACGTAAGAACATGCTTTTTTCTATTCATTGAGGCCATTTTCACTGTTGTTACTCGCTTTTAAACTCCGTTCTTCGATTATGTATGCACGGCAGAGCGCCCATATAAATACCGGCATTTTGCTGAACTTATTAATGTTTTGCTCGTTCTATTTTTGAGTCAGATGTGCACAGAAACTAAACTACACGACAAGTAGTGTTTCACATGTTCAAAACTGGAAATGACCATTCCGTGGTGGTCATCAATGTGACATCAGGTAGAATCCTCTAAAAGGCAAGAAAATTTCAGATCACTTAAACGAAGGAATCCCTCTCTGCGTTACTACTGCACTTTAGGGCACTAAAACGCACAGATCTGCTAATTTGACATTCAGGAATTGATAAAACCTCTGGCTTTCTTAAAATAACCTTTGTGCTAGCAGATGGATTACCATGGTTAACATCGGACATAAAATAAATTTTCAAGTGCGGCTAAATCTGTTTATTAAAACTCTCGAGGGTAAATACTATATTTCCAATGAAAAAGTCGCTCAGATGCATAGCCGGAGACTAGGACATGCATTAGCATAGGAAATTGTACGAATATATTCCAACGTCCATTTTCGCTAAAATTTACTGATATTTTATTTGATATAGATACTTAAACACAATTTATGTACAAGAAAAGGACATTTTATTGAAGGAGGTGGATGAGCGAACAAAATGCTCAACGTTAAACGCGTCCAGAAATTCCCTCATCAGTTTCAGTTATCAGATTTCATGAGATAGGTCACGTAATGTATGTTGAAAAATCCTTTGGTTTCGGGAAATTCCCACCATGCTAGCTTTTTCCCAGCACCTGCCATATTTTATTGTTGCAGCAAATGGTTCAAAGTTTTGTACAACGCCCACCTACAGGGTTGACTTCTGCGTTTACATGCGTGGTTTAAGGAAGTAGAATTTGTGGTCATAAAATGCTCCGCGGTATCGGAGAAAGGAATTTTCGGGATCAGGTATTCTTATGGTGATTTTTCCTTTATGGGTAATTGTCGGTGTAGGCGGTTTTTGCCAACAGAAATGAAATACTGCAGCACATGGGCAATTAACCACCCCTACCTGACTCTGTTTCTAATGATGGGTTCGAGTGAGAATCCGAAAAGTCAGACCTATACAGCTCTTATCCCAACGATCGTGTCTCCTTCTTAACGACGGTTTTTACCTTAATCTGACGGTAAGATAAGACGCAAAAACCTTTAAAAACAAAGTCACTTCCTGTAAGGTTCATCAAAAGCCAACAAATCGATACGCCAGCGATCGATCAGATTTCCGTAACTGAACGCTCGCATGTGGCAGCCTTTCAACAGGTCGTTCCCGGTCGCATGACGCCGTTACTTCACCACCTAATTTACAAGCACGTTCTCAGTAAATTTTCTTTGAGCTATTTTGGGACTAGAACTGCAACTGAATTCTGTCAACAAGGCTCTACTCCTATCTGTAAATTCGGTCTCGCATTGGAAAGATGCACAGACCACACTTCTGAGATCAGGATCAGCGAGAAACTAAACAATTGAGGAAGTTATAAAGAGACACTGTCTGGCAATGATCGGATCTGTGGACCTAACTGCTGCTTCTGGTGAAAATCTCTCCGATGCACGTAGGAAAAGGTATAGGTTTTCTTCAGTAGTATTTCTGCCACGTGTCGATTAATCATGTCGATAGGTTTTATTAACTGGACACAGGGCTACTCAGAAAACTGAAGATGTCAAGTGCGGTGAACATATGTCTTCGATTATTCACCAAACCTACACAGCGATACTAGTTATTTATCTGCTTCCTGCCACGTCGTGTTACAGCGGCGATACATAAGTACAATTTGTCAAAGTTGCCAGTTGGGCTGCTGACGATAACGAACGCTTTTCCGGACGACACATATCACGTACAATACAGGAGAATTTGACCGTCGGTTTCGACGATAACAACTGTGTGCTCCACAGCAGGGCAAGAACAGGAGCGATAACTTTCGCATGAATTATTTTATAATGGGAGCAAACTTGTGTAGCGTCTATCGCACTCTCTCCTCCTCCTCACCCTGTATCCTTTACTGTGGTCAGAAAACCACCACCTAAGAAAGCACTAGATGACTCCATTCTCGTCCGACGCTTATGGTTTTTTTAAGCCTAGGAAAACACTGAATGGCTCCATTCTCGTCTGACGCTTATGATAATTTTCAGCCACTATTTACCGCTTACTAGTGTTCGACCGTCGAGTTCGATGATGCCCACTGCGTGCTCTGCTGCAAGGTGAGAACAGGGGCAGTCACTTGCGCATGCATAAGTTCAAAAGGAAAGTGGACTTGCGCAGCATCTACCGCACTCTCTCCTCCCCCCCCCTACCTGGGCCGGGTGTCGAGACAGAGTCAAGGAGGCTGGAGGGGACGCAGGCGGCTGGCGTGGCGCGGAAATGCACCAAGGCGAACCACCACACCCCTGGCTCAAAACACACACTGACTAGGATTTTACACGCAGGGCAGGGCTGTTGTTACACTTGCATTCAGGGTTTCAAAACTACAAGCTGTATATTTTCCGTGTACGGAAAACCATGCATTTCTCTACGGCGTTAAGAGGAGACCATATGAGGTTAATAAAATTAGTCAGTGGATTTGAGCAATATTCTTAATTTTACAAGCCACATTCGTAAATGCAGATACATGAGGTTTCATGAACAGCCATTTAACGGTATTAAAAAATCTCACAATTAGAAACTTCTTTAAAACCGAATTATACTCTTCTTTTGGGTATGAATTTAAAGGAAGACGTGTTTGTCTACCGAATAAGTAAAAGAATGAATATTTTAATGCATGCTTTCCATGAAATATAATTGAATTTTCAAGGGCATCGAAAATCAATGAGAAAAGTGCATGCCACTTAAGTAGTCATTTTTTGCAGAGTATAGATCTTGCATGCAGCCGAAAATAAGTTCTTTCGAAAGCCGACACCTTGAGGTAACTGGATCATTATAGATTTATGCTGCATCATAATTAGTTTTACAACATTACTTAATCTATCTTTTCGAAACGAGAACGCATTTCGAACTTTTGGTTGACATTTCATGAGTTAGCACATCTACTGTAATAACTTTATTTTTGAAAAGATGAGGTCTGCCTTACTCAGGCACGTTATGGGCTTTTAAGCCGGACAGCCGCGGACAACAAGGTTTTGCAACGGTAGGGCGAAGGACCACAGTTGGCTATCGTTAGACTGTGCTTACGAAATCCAATTAAGTACTGACGACTGGTCGCTTCATCCAAGATCGGAGAAACAAAAAACAGAGATCAACTGAGCATGAGTTTAAGGAATACAGAAATACCTGTCATCGTTTTATTCCATTTTGCCGGTGACCGTCTGCTGCGTCTTCCTGCATTCCGCCATCATACTGTACGGGGTGCTGCCCTGCCCATGAACCCTCCCATTGTCACCATTCCTGTACGGCATGATCCACAGTTTACTACGGCTAATTGGGGTCCTTCATCCTACCGTTGCCCAGGGTTTGAGCTTGAATATTTTTCAAATGAAGCGGACTATCACTGCGTCTTCCTCACTCTCTCATCCCACATATCCCGCCTGCCTAAGTGGCAAAACAGGTCAAAGCGAACAGAGGTGGACGTACAGTCGATGGGCTAACTCGAGAAATGTCAACCGAAATTCCAAAACGTGTTTTCGTTTCAAAAAGATTAATTAAGTAGGGTTGTAAAATAAGGCAGCCTGCAGTATAATTCTATAATAATTCAGTTACCTCAGGTTTTTCGCTTTCGAGAGAATTGGCTTCCGGCTGCATGCAAAAACTGTATGACTACTTATGTAGCATGCATTTGTCTTTTTGATTTTCGATGCCCCTAAACGTCCAATTATGGTTCGTGGAAAACATGCATAAAAATATTCATTCATTCGCGCATTCGGTAGCAAATTGCGTCTTCCTTCAATCTGATACTCAACGGAGGGGCATAATCCGGTTTTCTAACATTTTTCCGATTCCCGAATCATTTTAAACCCGCTCTGCCGTCACATTCGAATTCAGGGTTTCCAAACTACGAGCCGTATATTTTCCGCGTAAGGAAAACCACATATTTCTCTACAGTATTAAGAAGAGACAGTATGCGGTTCATCAACTTTGAGAACACAATTTTAAAAAGACGCAATTTTCTACCGTATGAGCTAAAGAATTAATATTTTTTTCATGTTTTCTATGAAATAAAATGGAATTTTTAAGGGTATTGAGAGCCAATGAGAAAAATACATGCCACATAAGTAGTCTTTTTTTGCAGAATATAGTTGTTGCATGCAGTCAAAAAGAAGTTCACTCGAAAGCCTAAACCCTGATGTAACTGAATTATTATATTATTACGCTACAGGCTGATTAGTTTCACAACCTTACTTAATTAATCTTTTGAAAACGAAAACGCTTTTTGGGAATTTCGGTTGACATTTCGTGAGTTAGCCCACCTACTGTATATGATCCCCTAAATAGGACATGAGAACAGGTACCGCCCGCAACAGTGGTGGCTTAAAGCCAACTTCCAATGAAATTAGGTATAGGTCTAAGGTAAAAGATTGGGGTTAAATTAAGGACTGGTTTTAAGGCTAAATTTAAAGTTTACAGTAACATAAGTCGAAATAAAGTGCACACTGCAGAGTTAAGGTAAAGAGTAGGGTCAGAGTCAAGATTAGAGCAACGGTTTAGTTTTATATTAGAGTTGTTGTTGGGGTTTGTACATGGGAGTATTTTGGCGTCTCTGGAATCATGCACAAGTTCACCTTTATTACTTGGGCGAGGCGTTCCTATTTCCACGCCCTGTTTAGATACCCACATAAGTCAGTCCCGCACATTGCGCAACCTTATAAATAAAGTAAATGAACATGCGCCTATTGGATTGAAATAGCAACCAGGAGGGTATGTTGCTGTCGAAACGGACCAATCGGGCCACTGATTTGGATGGCCCGAGTGAGTTATTTCAAAATTCCGCACAGTGAGTGAACGCAGAATAGAAAATAACGGAAGAAAAACACGGTAGAATTTGGGACTTCAATAAAAAATAAATATTTTTACTAAACGAGAGAAAGGCCGGAAAAACGAATTCGCCCAAGATAGAGTCGATGTGCTACCTCATGGAACGTTAACCGAAATTCTGGAATACCTTTTCGTCCCGAAAAGATTGCTCAAGTAGCGCTGCAATATTAATCAGTTTGCGGCTTAATCCCGTGATAATTCAGGTACCTCAGGATGCCGACTTTCGAATGAACGTCTTTACGGCCGCCTGTAAAAACTACACTCAGTAAAAATGACTTTTTAAATAATGTGGCTTGGAAACCCTAAGTGCAAGTGTAACAAAAGGTTAGGTTTAAAATTATTCGGAAAGTGGAAGAGTGTTTTAAAACCGACTTAGACCATTCCTTCAAGTATACATTTTGTAGAAGACGTAATTTTCCACCAAACAAGTAAAAGAATGAATTTGTTTATGCACGTCGTCCATGAAATATATTTCAATTTATGACGGCGCCGAAAACCAAGGAGAAAAATCCATGCTACTTATGTAATTATTTTTCGCAGAGCGTAGCTTTTGCGGGCGAAAAAGAGTTCATTCAAAAGCTGGCACCTTAATGTGGCGGAATAAATTTTGATTAACCTGCAAGCTTATAAATATCACAACACTACTTAAGTAGTCTTTTTGAGACGAAAGCCCATTTCAGAATTCCGATTAGCATTTCATGAGTTGGCACATCCACAGTACATCACCGACCTCATTCAGTCGTCATTTGCTGACTGAGTGAAGCATAACGCTATATCACTATCCACCACAAGGGAGACATTACAATATTAAACACTAGAATTATACCAGAAATCGGATGAGAAACGCCACAGGACTGCCGATAGGCCAAGGCCGTCACAGCTGTGGTCTGCAGCAGGACAGTGTTGACAGGTGTGTTTGAATTTTCAATAAATATGTCAACTGGGCGTTTGACCCTCACTGTTGTGGTTAGGATCTCACTCGA
Organism: Spirometra erinaceieuropaei; assembly: GCA_902702965.1. Classification (NCBI taxonomy): domain Eukaryota; kingdom Metazoa; phylum Platyhelminthes; class Cestoda; order Diphyllobothriidea; family Diphyllobothriidae; genus Spirometra; species Spirometra erinaceieuropaei. The sequence continues at coordinate 2,799,470 of CACRXP010000009.1, forward strand.
TCCCATTCTGTCCGCCCGCCAGCTTGCTACTGGCGACAACGAACGCTGTGCCAGAGGACACATACTACATGGCGATTGCTCGGCCATCTGGCTCGCCGGCCTGCGCGTTCCCCAAGTGGTTATTACTCTGACCAGACTATGCCTCAGCACCGAATATGGGGTGGGGATGTCATTGAACTTGTTGATAGACTGAGGTTCCGCGAACCATGACTCAAGCAACTTGCGGCTCACGCGATTATACTCTCTCGAGAAAATTTCGTCCTCATCGAACTTGAATGTGCGGCCGGATCTCGTCGAATGAGCCGCAACTTGAGAGCTAGCGTCAGTTCTACGCACCGCTGCCGCGAGTTCGGCGATTCGCGTCCGGAGCAGTCTTCCAGTTTCTCCGACGTATGTGCTTTGTCCGCAACTGCACCAGATCCGATGAACGACTCCCGACGTTTCTTGTCGTGGCAGCGGGTCTTTCGGTATCTCCCATAACCTAACCGGCGAACACTTTTTCAAGGATACTTGG
>CACRXP010000009.1:2800144-2810299 GCA_902702965.1 Spirometra erinaceieuropaei
CAAGCAACTTGTGGCTCATGCGATTATCCCCTCTGGAGAAAATTTCGTCCTCATCGAACTTGAATGTGTGGCCGGATCTCGTCGAATGAGCCGCAACTTGAGAGCTAGCGTCAGTTCTACGCACCGCTGCCGCGCGTTCGGCGATTCGCGTCCGGAGCAGTCTTCCGGTTTCTTCGACGTAGTCAATTTGTCCGCAACTGCACCAGATCCGATGAACGACTCCCGACGTTTCTTGTCGTGGCAGCGGGTCTTTCGGTTTCATTACCTGACGCCTTGGCGTTAGTACGTCAGATCACAACTGAGAGAATAACAGAAACACAGGACTTGATTATGCTCGATGATCAGGGACGGGGGTTCGAGGCTCAGATACTGCGAACTGACGACGGTTATAGGCCAAAAATGACTATCCCGGTCTTCTCTTGTTCATACATATCACTACGGGATGGGTATCTCCCATAACCTAACCGGCGAACACTTTTTCAAGGATACTTGGTGATCGCAAGCTGGGCCGAGAATATTCAAAGCCGTAGACCAGTTACGGTATCTCCAAGGAAATTCGCGAGCAACAGACGTGTGCCGTCTAGTCGCCGAACAGTTTTATCTACCCTGAATCACTCAGTCTTGGTAATCCAGACAAAACGGCAAAAGCAACCACTGGCTTTCGGTCAAGTTTACTGTCCATTTTTGATGATAGTGATGGAGCGCCTAAGTTGATCAAGCCATGTCGTGCCTCTATTGGTGTCGTTGAGGAAGGCCGCGAAAGTTCATTCTTTGCTTATGACTGGCACGGCATTGGGTAATAACCGTACACAGGCTTCAAGGTCTACTTTCCTTCATTTGAGATATTCATCTGCTGATTCCCCAGCCCGCAACACTACAGTGCCAAGCGTGTATGTCATCTGCGACTCGGGGCAGACATCTAAATCACCGACTCACAATGACTGCACAATGCCTGCAACAATTTCTAAATTGGAGTATCTACCAGAATGCAGACGAGGAATGCTGGGGGACCCACGGGTGAGCGAATCCCTCGCAGCTGTGCCATGTAGCAGCGGAATATCGGCGAAACAAGCTTACATGGGTTTTTAACTAGTATTTTACTAGTAAGATATTCTCTTACCCAAAAAATGACTGTACAAATACTCAAAAAGTTTCGATAATGAAGCCGACGTGTGTAAACATCAGCGCTTCATCTTTGTACGCGAATTCGACAAACCGAACCTCTTAAGAGACTTAGCAAGCTTTCTTACAACACACACACACACCGTGAACAAAAGATATTCATGGCGTGGTTATCTTGTGCATAAGTTACTGACGGTTTTAAACGAGAACAGCTGCGCGGATATTAAGATGACTCTGAAGATGGAACCGTCTTCATCAGGCTTGTGATTAAGATGACAGTGTAGTAACGCAGGTACTCAAGCAGTCAGTGGGCGTTTGTGGTGCCGAGGGGATGTTTGCTTCGCTAAACTCCTAGGAAATATGTGACATCTCGAGCACTGACAGTTTCTCCTCTTCCTCCTCCCGCATCCCCGCCCCCCTCCCTAAGGAGACAGAGCGCCCCGAAGCGGAATTTTGTCAGGCCTCACAGAAGCCCACCCTGCCTTTCGCTTGATTAACCCTGAGCCGCACGACAACCAACCCAAGCAGCAAGGAAATTCTCCAAAACTAGGAGACGACTCATTGCCTACTATGCGAGCTAGGCAGTTTCCACAGACGGCAAAGATTTGCTGAGAGCAAGACCGAGCCGTTACGGGCGGGGCGCCGGGAGGGGGGTATAGACCTCCGCCTTACCACAGGCGGCAGTGCGCTAACTTCTAGGAGGTTTCGGGTTAGTGTTGGGGTTATGAGGGTTAGTTATAGGGCTAAAGGTAGATGGGTCGGGGAGATTGAAGTTAATGGCACAGGAATGGGTACCCCTCCCGGTGTTCTCCGCAAGATCATTCGTGTTCGACTCCAATGTGCGTTAAAGTTGTGTCGGGTTCCCGAACCCTGAGCTATTGCAGAAACACTTGCCAACTGGGTGGGTTAATCGGAACCCCCCGCCCCCTACTGCAGACTCGCAGGGCGGTTCTGTTGAAATTGGATCCACATCAGTGCAGTGGAGACGTCCTATTTGTCCGACGGTAAAGCACGTAGCGACTGTTTCGTTCAACTGACAAGCGTGGTTCCGTTACCTCAAATGATAGGCCACCTGGTTTAGACTGGATCAAACGCCTCCAAACTCAATGGGTTCCTCGCTAGAAGGACATTCTAGCGGGTTACGGCGTGGAGAGTTCTTGAAGGGTTCTTGCAGTCTGCGTATCGGCTTCTGATTAGGCCCAAAATGACGCCACTACAGTCATGGACACTGATCAGATCCACTTTCTTCATCGATCGGGCTAGACATTTTTCGTGAACAGCCTCCATCTACCAAAATCGACATAGTCGCCCGTGGATTGCTGAAACTCGTGTAACTCAGTAGCTACTCCCTTTTAAAGTTTAATGGGCAAGACTAGAATATAACCACCTCGGACATCCTTATTTACATGGTTGTTACCTACTTTCGTTGGATAAACGTCAGTATTTAGTCACAGACCGCGAAAATGTTACTTTCGATGGGAGGCGCACAACGTTTATTTCCTTGGACAACTGCGATCCAGCCAACGACTTTTGTTTGGTTAGAGTACAAGTCAGAAGGCTCACATAAAAATAAAAATTGGTGACCCTATACGGCAGCATAACGACGATTGACTTCTATTTACATGGTACGGCAAGCTTCGATCCTCAAAAGGTTTAGAAATTTTTTTAGGAAATATATAGCTATAGATGTGAGATGAAATTACGAGTAGGCGGATTCACTGTCACCGTTCTCGAAGGCGTTATGAATAGAATTGTGCAACAAGTTTGGAATGATTTCGGGGATTTCTGAGTTCACGACCTACAGTGCGACCCAATGGTTGGTTTTGGGGAAAAGGGTTGCATTTCAGTCTAACCGTCTTTCCCGGCGTAGCGGTAAACTGCGCCGCTCAACAATTCCATCGACCCTAAAACTCATTTCTGTATTTTGAGAAGCAGTAGTATCCGCCGAATACTGCAAACGTCAAGAAAGTTTCCTATCCTCACGCTCGCGTATTGCAGTAGTTTATATGAGCATTTTTTTCATCCGGTTGGAGTTTGGTCTGAGGGGTTGTCCTCATACTCAGGTTTTCATGAGAATTCAAGTGCTGCTGCAATCTCTATCATAACTGCATTAACGTTTGTTCGTACATAAACTTCTTGAAATGTGATAAAATTGTTCTTCTTAAGCTTTCCTTTGATATTTTAACTAGCATATAGCATTTCCAACGAACCCAACACATCTGAGATGGGAATGTAAATATCGACTTACTGAAAACCTAATATAACCGGTTCCCAGGTACGCGCCAAAGCGGTGATGGATGCATTATTGATTGCTCTTTATTAAATTTTTTTCACATCGTGTGGCGAAGCACAGTACACGACGTAGGTACCAGAACTTATAAAGGCTGGATAGGCTTTTTGAATGCTCTTTTAACCAGAACAGGGTATTTTTATGAGGTCGCACAAATGTCAAGAACTGAATTTGATCTCGAGTTTACTTTTGCACTACAGTATGTGATTTCTCGTGCGGTTTTTTACGCACTTGCAAAATATGCATTCGGATATTCCACTTATTGCACTAATTGCATTAATTCCCCTTATTTCACACTAATTGCTTGCCTGTCAGTGGCCGTCCTGTCGCGCCAACCGATTTAATCCGACCATTGTACTTTCTCCTCTGTTTAATTCTCCTGACGACGAGGTGTCACCAGCTCGAAAATCCACGAGTACAACTCGATTTTTTCCGACGAGCCTTCTGTCTTCATCATATAATCTCGGAATGCACACTACTTCATCTATTCAATACATATAAATACATACTGAGAAATTATTTGGGAGGAAAGGATATTCATTATGAAAACTTTCGAGCCTGCTATCGTGGCCCGTCATCAGATGTATGGGTGATGTACAAAACAGTTAAATTTTAATAAGTTTGAAAAGCAGTTTCACCACGGATGCCGTAAATGATTGCATTCATCTTCCATTTTTCTCGAGAATGTTTAATGTTGCATCCAATTGTATATGTCTGTTGATGTAGTGCCTCCAAGAATTTGGATATTTTCGGTGGTGTCATCAGGACTAAGTTTAGGGAATTAAGCTAAATAATCAAACCGACTCGGTCAGCTGTCGAGTCATGGGTGACCGTTGCCTGAACGAAGGCCAAGTCCTGGTGTCTCTCAGCAACACTTCTCGAGGACATTGATTGGCCATTGCGTAAATAGATATATATATATATATATCCGGACTGATCGCAGAACTTGTATTGCAGCGACTAGAAAAGAAGGTTTTCCAAGATCTCAGCCCCAAAGTGTGGCTTCGCTATGTAGACGATACCTTTGTCATGATAAAGAACTGCGAAGTTGAACGGCTGCATCAGAGGCTGAATCACGTCTTCCCGGCCATGCAGTTTACTCGTGAAGAGGCAATAGGGAACAGCCTGCCGTTTCTTGATGTGAAAATACAAAGGCTGAGCGATGGTAGTCTCGCGACGAGCGTCCATAGGAATGGATCTAATTCCGAAATTATCCTCAATTATGGAAGCAACCACCCCGCAGCCCACAAAAGGAGCTGCGTTCGAACTCTGTTCCACCGGGCCTATCGTTATTGCAATAGCGACGATCTCCTTAAGAAAGAGCTTGCCTACTTGTATCGGTTGTTTCGATCCAACGGATATCCGACAAGTTTCGTAAAGAACTGCCTCAGACACCAGGCACAACCGCAAGCTCCCACCCTCAACGGAGAAACTGTGTCTCGACAATCCTTCTCTCTGCCTTATATGCAGGGAGCGTCCGAAGTAATCGCCCGGCAGTTAAATCGCTCTGGTATTCGCATCGCCCACAAACCAGCATCCTCACTACGCGCGGCGCTATCTCGAATCAAGGATCCCCTCCCCAAAGAGCAACAAACAAACGTAATTTATCGCATCCCGTGCTCAAATTGCTCTTGCGTGTATGTTGGTCATACAGGTCGAAGCCTGGGCACCCGTATGAACGAACACAAACTGGCTGTCCGTCGGCGAGACCCTCTGTCCCTCGTCTTTGCTCACGCACTCGAGTGTGACCACCGATTCAATTGGGATGGCACTGAGGTCGTCGCCATGGCTAACACAAAACGGGCGAGAGAATTTCTCGAGGCTTGGTACTCCGATGCTGGTAGTATCAACCGCCATGTTGATCTGGACGCCCATTATGAGGGCCTACGCTCACGACTTACTGCCCCCCGCCCTGACGCCACAGCAACGGCCGCCATTTTAGCCACCCGGAGTCCAATTGATCCACCATTACACCCTCCCCCTCCAGCACAGGCATCCATAATTGTTCCACCTCCCCCCTCGCTCAGAGACCTATCATGACTTTGTGATCATCCCTCTCATAGGCCGATAGTCTGTCTGCCCTGTCGCGCTAACTAGTCCAGTGTGACAAAACAAACTTTCTCCCCTGTTTTCATTTCGTCTGACGACGGGTTGGTGTCGCCAGCTCGAAAATTCACGAGTACAACTCGATTTTTCCGAAGAACCTCTTCCTGTTTTCATTATATCGACTCGGAATGCATAACATCTCTGATCTACAATGTATATATATATATATATATAATGGTAGAGCGGCGCTCACCGATAGTTCCGTTGTGCTTTACGGTCTCTCCCTCGAGCCCAACCAGCAGCCACACAGCGGCGGATGACATAGGCAGGATGTTGTTACTGACAAAGACAAGGGAAACTAGAATGCCATTTCTGGCTTATTAGCCGTCGAGCCCCATGTGTTCTTCACTTCTTGGTTGGGTATGACTGGCTGACGACGGCTAATAAGCCAGAAATGGCCATTCCAGTCTCCCTTGTCTTTGTCGGCAATAACATTATGCATATATACATACATAAAATGGTACCGAGGAAAACAAGGGAGACCGGAGCGGCCATTTATGGCTTATTAGCCGTCATCAGCAATCATACCGAGCCCCAAGTGTGGATCACTTGGGATTCGCATCCGGAATCTCTACTATCGAGCCACAGGCCATCTCATTTACATCTACTACTAGTCGCTGTGCGACTGCCTGTGAGGGTTTAAGTATGAGTCCTAAGGCACAACGGAACGAGCGCGTTCCGTAACCTGATTGCTGAGAGCCCATCTGTCATAATATATATATATATATATATATATAGTGGTAGGGGGCGCTCACCGATCGTTCATACGGAACTCACTCGTTCCGTTGTGCCTTAAGAGCTCTCTCTCGAGCCCAACCAGCAGCCGCACAGCGGCGCATGATACATAGGCTGGTTGGGCTCGAGAGAGAGCTCTTAAGGCACAACGGAACGAGTGAGTTCCGTATGAACGATCGGTGAGCGCCCCCTACCACTGTATATTCCCGATCGAAAACCGACAAGGCAACGGGCTCGTGGCCCGGTGAGTAGAGGCGTTGACTTCTAAACCGACAGGTCGCGAGTTCGAGGCTCGGGTGTTCCACACTTCGGGCTTGGGTATGGCTGACTGACGACGGCTAATAAGCCAGAAATGGCCATTCCAGTCTCCCTTGTCTTTGTCGGTAATGTTATTCTGCATATATATATATATATATATATATTATCACTGGGAGAGTGTCCAGCGATCAGGTTCCAGGGCATGCCCGTTTCGTTTTGCCTTGGAACTCAATATAGGACCCTCACAGGAAAGAGGAAAAGCATCAACAAAGGCCTAAAAGACAGGGACGGCAATTTCTTGTTTACTAGCCGCCGTCAGCTAGAAATTTTCAATCTGCGATTTGGGTAACCTGAGATTTGAAATAGGATTCATCGATCATTGAGCGCTAGTTAGTCAAGGGCTCTAACACTCAGCCATGGACCCACTGTCTTGTCGAAGTTGGTAAAATGTATTCACTATTTGTGGAAGATTGTCTAGCAGTCCTTGGGCAGTCGCATAGCGGCCTGTAACGTATAAACATACATTCGTAGTTGACTTTGACAAGCCGGAAATAACCATTCCAGTCTCCCCTGATTCGCGCATCATCCATTTCTGCATATATATACATATATTGAAAGGCAGGCATCCCAAGAGATATAATTTGAAGGTAGTAGGTTATTTGGAAAAAGTAAAAATTTTATGAGTGAATTTCCGACGTCGGTTCCCCATGTCGTCGTCAGACTTTTAAAAGTTCCCAAAAATCAATACACCTCCGACGATTCTGCCAGTAAATGTCCACCGCATACTTTATTTTGTATCGATTGGTTCTCGATTCTTCTACTTCTTGAGATTTTGTACATGGCGTCTAACCCAAAACACCAAATACCGGCGGCGCACAGACCGGCGACTATCTTACGCAGTTAGCTCGCACACCTTAAGGATAGGATTGGCTATCTACAGAAGAAGGAAGTCGTCTACGAGGTCCCATGTGAAACTTGCGATGCCGTATATTGCGGCCAGACTGGAAAGTCCGGCTCTACACGCATCCATGAACACCGGTTAGCGGTTAAGAGGCGAGACCACCTATCTTAAATGGCCATGCACACATTAGATACCGAGCATAATTTGTATGGCACAAGACTCGCATCGTCGGCGTCCGCTCTACAAAAGGGACCGGGAATTTCTTGAAGCCATGCACTCAGATGAGCCATGCATTAATCAGGATATTGAGCTAGACGCCGTGCACAAAAGTCTCAAGAAGAAATAGAGTAAACGAGAACCAGTCGATACACAATAAGGTATGCGGTGGGCGTTTACTGGCAGAATCGTCGGAGAGGTATTGGTTTTTGGAAACGGTGGAAATTTTTACGGTTTTTTGTATATTTACTCGAATCTAACGATGACACGGGGAACCGGCGTCAAAAATTTGCTAATAAAGTTCTTAATTTTCTAAAAGAACCCACTATCTTCAGGTAAATATATGTAACGAGTGTTTTTGTGGAAACCACGAAAGGTCTACATAAGAGGAAGACTACTTAAGTTTTTAGCGTTCAAAAGGCAATTTGGTGCCCTACGCCAGTTTTCGATAAATTATCTTGAGGCCTGTACATTTGTATGGCTATTAAAACAATGAATCAAATGATACGGACAATTAGATAATTATGATGTAGTTTGGGGTTGGAGGAGGGGAGAGTGAAAAACCAAAATTCCAGTCAGCGCCAGTGAGAAGGTGGGCTCCAAGAAAGGTGGCTGACTTGGTGGCTTTGAGCCATGGCAACTGTAGAACCAGTATGAAGACCCTCTTTACGCACAGGACCGGCTCGCGTAACCTGACTGTAGCCGCCTCTGCTGTAGCCAACGGGCGCTGTCCAAGTAATTTTGGATAGCTTACGGGACTTTGTAAAACAGTCGGAAGGTCCAAAGTGGTTCGGTTATAAGGAAGTTCTCAAAGGGTTGATTTGAAAGATATCCAAGATTCTGATCGATGCATCACAAAACCGCTTTAAAGATATCAAATTACACCTCGTTGGAGGGTCTTCTACCTAAAATTGAATTAGGTTTACCTTTTGGTTCGAAAAATATCAAAAAACGGATTTCGTGCTTTCGATACTTGCTGGAAACTGAAGAGATTTTAAATGAGAATGCCTGAACGTTGTGGTGCGTTAAATGGCTTGAGGTCATGCTGCATGCTTCTAATGCATATGTTTCAATCATTTGTTCACGATCTGCGGTGTTATCTACAATTGAAATAGAAAAAGATGCAATGATTGCCTAGTATTGACAAAATCCTAAAAAAGCAAACTTTCCGCCTCGAAGTAAACAGCTAATATAATCCCTCCAGTACAACCGCCTAATCTGCAGACGGACACTCCCTACTAACCATATGGTGAATTCACTTCGGAGAGCAAGTACATCTACTGTATTGTTTGGTCTGCGCCGTTTTATCCCTGAACTGAATTCAGACACAACAAGCGACGGAAAAGGCGTTTTCTGTTAAATCAACTGCGAATTGTCCTATCTAATTCGGAAGTTGCACTGGCCCCTATTTTCCCCCTCACATTCTTGCACCATTTTGTGAGATCATAATGGCTGCAGGTGATACCTTGTTTATGGCCTTTCTTAAATTCCAAAATGCGCACCTGTGCTTCGTGTGTTTTTCCAGCTGAAGGAGCGGCCCCAAGTGGAGTCATGACGCCACCTGAAGTCCCCCCTCTCCTCTCTGGCCAGCCCCCTTGCACATATTCCGTGCAGTGAGAAGTGCGCACAGTCTAAGGCCGCACCCTCATGCAAAAACGTGACCCCGATTTATTTCCGAGTGGTTAAATTACCTCATCGATAGAGGAGTGAAGATCACATTCTGTGTATGCGTGTGGGTGTGTTCAGCTGCTAGGGTCTGAGACAACTGCTCAGCCCTTGCCGTATGTGTGTGTGTGTGTCCTCAAAACGAGCCACGGTAGGGGGGGATGATGCTTCGCTGAATCAGGACAGCGGACAGTTAAGGGAACGGCGGGTGTTAATCGGACTGCGCAAAGTGAGCGTACGACATGACAAATGTCACATATGGGAGTGTGCTGGCACGCCTGGGCGCGGGCTCCAGCCGCACCAGCCACTTGCACCCAGTTCCAGCATCAGATGGCTGATCGGTTCGGATAGCGGACTGGTGCATGTGAGAGGGAAGAGGGGGAGGGGGGGGGAGAGAAAGGAGTGCGATCGATTGTGGGGACTGCGACCTCAAGAAGCCTTAACGTTTGTATCTATATCGACGAGCTAACAGTAGGGGTCTGGTCGGCCGCAATGGCAGTTGAACGGAGAGCCAGGCTGCAATGGCTTCTTCTTCGTCATGTGTTCGATATGGCATTTTCACTCATGTGGGTTCAGAACCGACCACACTTTGTTGCTATGAAAACCTGATCTAGCGTGCTCGGGCCGGGTGTGTGTATGCGTGCGTGTAATTTGCCCCCAAACGCATCACGTGGTAGATACTCTGGATCAACACGGGGACCATATCGGACTCTGGTAGTCGTTATTGTATTTGTGCCCCATAACAAATGCCAACATTTCGGGGTACAGTGGCAGACCCGGTTTCCGGCAGACGTCGAGCACACTGGAACCCCTGCCGTCCCCCCATTGATTTTGCTGGTCAAAAACCTGGTTATTTGGTGTC
>CACRXP010000009.1:2810917-2838211 GCA_902702965.1 Spirometra erinaceieuropaei
CCGGGTCCAGATGCGGGACGGGGGGGGGGGTGTGGTGGACGCTGTGCAAGTCTACCACCACTGTAAACTAATTTTTGCACAAGTTACCATCCCAGATTCCACCCTGCTGTGCAGCATACGGTGGACATCGTCGGATGCGACGGCCTAACTATGGGGTGTTCCGATTGGCGTGTGCTAAATCAGCAGCAACTGCCGGTAAAATCAGTTTTTTTAGCTCCTTCAATCAGAAGTTCACTTTTCGAAGTCCGGTTAGCGTGTGTGTAAATGACCTTCTTTCCCCCACAAACAGTCAGGCGGTAGATGTGCTGGACTAACACGGGGGGTGGGCAGACCTGTGTCCGGCACGCCTTATCAAGCTGCGCGCCCATAAAAGTGGCATATGTGGCTGCACGCCAGGGCGCGGGTTCAAGCCGCGTCCGCCCCCGTCTTCGGTCTTCCTAACTCCGTCTTGCCATGAGATCAGGCGGGTATGAGAGAGAGAGGAGAGAGTGCATCGGATGTTGCACAAGTCTGTTAGCCGTCATGATGTGGGGCATACGACAGCCACCGTCGAACTTTCGTCGTGAGACACCACGCCCAGACTGTCCTACCCACAAAGATACAGTCTTTTGACGCGCATGATCTTCTACACCCTTGACCAAACTGACTTTCTCGCTATCATTTTAGGCTCAGTTTCCACGGAAAGGACAGACGACCCCTGTGCCGGTCTCCGGTGTCACGCAGGGGCAGTTTGCGAGATCTGGAACGACCCCAGCAGACAGCGTGTGGGTGTGTGCACCTGTCTGTCTGTCAACGACCTCGAGGCAAGCGGACGTTGTACGCGTCACCTGGGTCGTGTCTGCGCTTCCAACGGGAAACTCTACGACAACCAGTGTCAGCTGCTTCAAGCAACCTGCCTCCAACAGCTCACGGTCAGCATAGTTTCCTGGACGGCAGTAAATGAAGCGGACTGTCTTCAACAGGCCATCCGGCATGTGAAAACAGGTAGGTTTGCCGTGAATCCTTCAACACAGTTTCCATAGTGATAACGCGAACCCACACAATCACCATGGTCCTCAAAACTACTATTGCGGCTGTAGTTGTACTACCAACGTCTTCACCATAACTCCTCTAATTCCTTGCCTTCTGCAGTTGGGAAATTTTGATCAACTGTCTGTTGATCTTGGTTTATTTGGGTCAAATCTTTATCCGGATGCAGTGAGTGACCGTTCTCATGAAATGTGGGTAAAATTCTGAAAAGGCCTTTTCAATTAGGAAGGATTACTTAGGCGCAGTTGTAAAACTCATCATCTTGCGGTATAATCCTATAATATTTCGGACTTGGCAGGATGTCAGCTTTTGAATACACAGCTTTTGAATCTCCTGTAGAAACCGTACGTGGTAAAAAGTGACCACTTAAGTGGCATCCATTTTTCCCATTGATTTTCGATTGTATTTTAAATTCAAATATATTTTAGAGGAACCACGAACAAAAATATGCCCTCTTTCAGTCGTTTGATGGAGAATCACGTCGTCTTCATATTTTATGCTTGAAGAAGAAGTATAAATAAGTCTTAAAAAGTTTCTAATTATAAGATTTTTTAGGACCGTGCAATGCCCATTCATATAGCATCTTATCTGTCCGTTTACCACAGCGCCTCATGAAATGTACAACATTGTCCGAATCTATTACAAAATTTCAGGAATTATATATGATATATTTTTAAAGACATGGAATAATATATGTTTTTCTTTACGTGGGACGCATGCACCTTGTAGATTGAAATCACTAAGCGCTAGTGCAACGACTGATCAGGCTCCAAATTATCCGGCAATTAGAAAACTTTTTTAAAGCCTAATTGTGCTCCTTCTTCGAGTATAAAATCTAAAAATGACATGGGTCTCCATAAAACGGTGGAAGGAAAGCATGTTTTTGTTTTTGATTTCGGTTAGTGATATTTGAATTTATAAGACCATCGAAAATCAGGGGAAAAATGCATGCTACATAAGCGGTCACTTGTTATCACGTACGGTTTCTACAGCATGTCAAAAAGAAGTACATTAAAAAGCTGACATCCTGCCAAATCCGAAATATTATAGGATTTTCCGCAAGATAATCAGTTTTACAACCGCGCCTAAGTAATATTTCCTAATCGAAAACGCTTTTTAGAATTAAAGCCAACATTTCATGAAATCGGTCACTCACTGTAAATATACTCCGTAGACTGCATCACAGTGTCAGGAGTTCATGTAGAATCTCTCCTGTTTCCCAGTGATTACACTTGACTTACCTGAAGCTGACTCCTGACTTCAAAAGTGCAAGCTTCACCGAAATTCCACGTAGAGCTGGAGAACTCCAGCAGGTAAAATGGGACTTCGAAATTACACATACCATGCGCAAATTGGTGTCATTGCGGAAAACACAATCTTGCGGACGTCTTACCTGTAGGGCAATGTCCGAACCTCTTTAGCTATCCAGACGGTAGGGCGTTTTCAAAATGCGAACTTTAATCGACCTACGAGTCAGCTCCAGGAGGGTTCGATTTACGCACGATCTCGTGAAAACCTACGCCGGCCTGTTTGTAGATCTCCCCTATGAGGGACAAAATATAAAAGCATACGCAAACAGATAGTACTGAATCACTTTACAGGCTTTAGCTTGCAAACGTCAGAAATATCTCAGCGTGTAGGAAGTTGAATTCAAGCCCTTTTGAAGTGGCTTCCCAACAGACCCACGTTTATATGCTTAATTGACTGCGTGCATTGCTCTCAGCAGGGGATGGGTACGGAAGTTGTTTTAGTTGCCGAAAATGTGGGCCGGTGAACTATCAATTGGTTCCTGTGATCAGCGGAGGTGCCTACCATTAAACCGCGTTTTAATGATGTCCTGAACCTAACTGACGTAAGCGAGAGGCGCTCGGCTGATTGCTCAATCACACTTACATTCGCGCTAATGTATTTTTAATTTTCATTCAGTCAAGTGGCCGTTTACGGAGTATTTTGACGCAATATTTTCAAGCATTATAAAGTTCGGATTTCGCTTTTATAAATCAAAATATAGGGGATGCCAAGCTTCAGTAGGTGTTGCTCAACACGTGGCCGAATACTACGCTACCTTACAAGATAGTCATAATGGCATTCTGTTGAGAAGACTTTCGGCACTACTTCCCACGCTTCCGACGATAAACTGAACAGTAATCGCCCAGAAAAGAGGTCTAATATCGGCAATATCAGAACAGTTCCCACAGGCCCTTTTTAGATAGGCATAGACTCTGAATTTTATCTTATAATATTCTATGATGGCATGCCTTTAGAATGCCCACATGTCTTTTTTGCCCCGTCATTTATCATGCTTAAACCCAGGAAGGACCTTGGAAAGTTAACTGTCTGAGCATACTCCCACTTCCGTTGCATTGATTTATGAGACAAAGCTCACCTGTCATGGGCGGCCTGAGGTGGAGAAGAGTCAACCTGCAATGAGGAAATTCAACTTCAGATGTATTCCGACCAGTAGAAAGTAATCTGGGCGTATGGTGTTTTTTCATTAGAACAACTTCAGTCCTTCCAGGTAGGAGGATTGTACTTATCCGGATTGGATTTCGAACTTCCGGCATCGAGAACAGGGAATATCGTGTCACGAGTCATTACCCAGCTCACTCGTGCACGAAAAGAAACTTGATAAAAAAACTATAAATGCAAAAAATGGTTATAGGCTCGTACTGATAAACACTTCGCCTTAGTCGCGTTCCGTGTGAAGGTCTTACCTGTCCAGGACTGGGATTTGAACTCATGCATTCCAGAGTAGTGTCAATTCGCCAACAAACGTTAAAAGTTAACGAAACCATAGAATTTGACACTTTTGGCGACATTCGATAGACAAGCTCTTCTCCCCCTAGTCGGTCGCGTTAACAGCGTTATGTTCAAGTAGATGAAATTCATAGTTCTTCACCAGTAGTTTCTTTCTATGGATATGTCATTTGATTTCGGCGGGGAAACACAAGTCCTATTTTCTTTTTTAGGCGACTGCTTTTTTTTATTAATATTTGAATGAACCCTTTAAAATTCCTAGGCTTTCTTAATACCGTCATAGCAGTTTTCAAGGCAGTCAACAGCGCGTTTAATGACCGCACATTCAAAAAGAAAGTTAAATCTTGACTGACAAGTAAAACTACTTTTTGAAAATCCTCAACCCAACTCTTGATGTTCAGAGAAAATCCTTCAACTGCAAGCGCTGTAGCTGAAATCTGTGCATCAGATTTTCAGGAAGTCACCTACTCCCTGTTCGTTGGTTGACAACTGGTACAGAATGGTATTACCGACAAAGACAAGGGAGACTGGAATGGCCATTTCTGGCTTGTTAGCCTTCGTCGGTCAGTCATACCCAACCCCGAAGTGTGGAACACCTAGGGCTCGAACTCGCTACCTGCTAGTTAGAAGTTAACGTCTCTAACCACTGAGTCCTGACCCCGTTGTTCTGTCGGTTTTCGATTGGGAATATACAATGATAGGGGGCGCTCACCGATCGTTCTTACGGAACTCACTCGTTCCGTTGCGCCTTACGGGCTCTCTATCGAGCCCAACCAGTAGCCGTATAGCCGCGCATGATATAGGCAGAATGGTATTACTGACAAAGACAGGTCGCGAGTTCGAGCCTCGGGTGTTCCACACTTCGAGGTTGGGTATGACTGTCTGACGACGGCTAATAAGCCAGAAGTGGCCATTCCAGTCTCCCTTGTCTTTATCGGTAATGCCATTCATGCGCCGCTGCGCGACAGCTGGTTGGACTCAAGGGAGAGCCCGTAAGGCACAACGGAACGAGTGAGTTCCGTAAGAACGATCGGTGAACGCCCCCTACCATTGGTGCAAGTACCTCTACAAAACATAGAGTCATACCTGAAAAAATGCGAAATAACAGTTTGTCGTCGCGTAGCGTCATAATTGACGATTTTTTTCACAGGGCAGTCGTGAACGCTAGCCCTTTTATGGAAGTGGCATTTAAGGCCTCGTCTTTCAACTACTTACGTATAAATTATCTCACTTGCCCCTGATGCTTCGACCTTCTGTTCTGTACCCGATGGTACAACTCGGTGTTGGATCAATGACAAGCTTTCGGAAATACCCCCTTCATTTTGAGAAGAGCCTACTTGTGTTCGTCGTTCCAGCCAACGAGCTTTTCTTCCCGCTAAGGAGAAAATGCAATCAATTGGCCAATAAGTTTATTCGCCTGACGTTTCGGATCCCCACGCAAACACATAATCAGAGACGGATTGGTGGCGCCACAAGATGTGCAGAATTTAGAGGATGCAACCTTCGTGCGACCGCACGCATACTATAATTCATATTGACCCAAATGTGAAGAACTCGGCGTCTCGGTGGGATTCGAACCCATGACAGCAAGGAGAAGGCCCTAGTACACCTAACGCTCTAGCTATCCGAGTTGCGAGGTCTCTCAGGTGGGAGACGTGAGTTGAATAACGTTTGGGTCAAGGTGTCTGCTTAACTTACTGCAGTGCCTGAAATCCACCAAATCTGATACAGTAAGCTGACTGTCCAAGCAGAATCTCCCAAGTAATCCATGTAGAATCCACCAGATGACTGCAAGGCTCGTGTAATTGTCAGGTGTTTTAGCAGTTCTCGCGTTCATCTTTGGGGCGAGGAGTACTTGATGCAATGGTTGCTTGTCAGTCCGCACCCGACTTGTTAGCTACCGAAATGTAGTCACCGTTGCAGATCCTTGGCGTAGTAATGACTCGGCGACTAGTCTCACTGTCGTTAAAATTGTCAGTCGCCTGCACCCTTCCCGCATGGCTAATCGCTCTGTCCGGACACGTCTCGACTGGGGGGCAGGGAACCCTTAAATGAAGCAGCTCGTGGGTCGCGTGATTGTCAACTCTTGCGAAGGTTTCCGTGTAGCAGGGTCCCGCGATCCGAGAGTTAGCGTCCTTCCTCCTCACTGCTTCTGCATGTTCGGTCATCCGCGTCTGAATCAGCATTCTGGTCTCTCCGGCCCAGCTGTTTTGTCTACAGCTGCTCCATATCCCGTAAACGATTTCTGATGCTTCCAAGCGTGGCAATTAGCTTTTTAATTTCATACTTGGCGCCCGATAGTTGCTTCTGGTCTGTGTGCATCCCAAAGTTCAAGTGGTGTCAGGCAGCTGCTGATGGCCTCCGAGATGTCCTCCACGAATAGCTGTGCTCGCCAAAGTTTGGAGCCTGTCGGATAAAGTCTTACGTCTCATTTGCACATGTTGACGAACTTGTAGCAAGAATATTTTATTCTTCTGATTTGCTTCCTAAAACTTGCCTCCACGCTTCCGTCAGAAATGTTGTTCCCCTTTCTTACTAATTTCATGACAAAGCAATATGCCAGCTTTCTTAAAAGCTACAATGTCTTTTTCGCGGGTTTTTCCTGGCATCTCGAAGTCATAAATGACTACGTGCACCCACTGATTGGGGGATGAAAGACGATGATTTACGGGTACATTGGTTTGCAGTGAGGTAGGCTTGATCGGCATCCATTGCACGCTCTCCCTTCTAACCCACTTGCTCTGGTGGAAGGATAAAGTCAGTGCAATTGGAGATGAGCTCAGATGCTTGACAAAGCTAAACATCCACTCTACGCGTGCTACGCGCGAGCCAACCCTAACGACGGATGCCGCGCCTTGTTATTAGAAGCTCAAGGTTGTCCTAGTCAGGCGAAGACGACCTTAACATCGCACAGCACGGTCTCTTCTCCTCTGCTTGTCACAGTTAGATCTTTCAAGCCGGGCGACTACCCCCTAACGTCGAACAAGACCAACACATGTGGGAAATTTTAAGACTTTGCTCTGTGTTGTGTGCTATCGTGGGAAGATTTTCTCATACATTACCATTTGAGCATGACTTGTCGGCTTTCCTGGAAATAAGGCAACTTCCAAAATGGAGGTCAGTAGCCAACATACTCCTTTGCAAATTATAAATTGTTTCAGTTTAGTTCCTTACCTAGTTTTTGGCCATGGGAGGGCAAGGATTGAACTCCAATTTTTTTCAGGTTTATTTGCAAAGTGGATGCTAGCAAATGTCCTCTGTACATAATCATCATAGGCATCCTCTTTATATTGCGTAATTTTTCTTTCATTTGGACCGTTTTGTTAAAAACGCGCTTGAGTATCTGACTTATCCCTGGAAATTTTATCCGAACATCTAGAATAGGCTTTCGAGTAAAAAAGAATGTATAACTGAAGCAGAATATTAAGATGCTTCAGTCACATGAGAACGCCAACCTTTGGGTGCGGGCCTTTCTGGCGGCCCGCAAAAACCACACTCGGGAAAATGACTATTTAATAATATACACTTTCCATTGAATCGGGATCCTCTGATAAATTGAAATATACTTTTTTACGAAACAGGTTAAAATATCCTCTTTGCATTAATTCGGCGGCAAAATAAGTATTATTCGGATTTCGTCTTCGAAGAAAAGGCAGTTTTTAGATTTGACGACATTTTAAAAATTCCCAATTTATTTTTAACCTCACCTGTTGCAAAAATTGCGTCTAAGACATTTAACACTGTATATTTTCCGTGTAAGGAAAATCGGGCATTTTTCTGTATCATTTAAAAAAATCACGCAGACTTCGTACAATTTCAGCACGGATGTAAGCTGTCTTAAAACCTGTCTTAAAACCGGAAGACACCATTCCTTTAAGTATTAACTCACACAGTGATGTAGCATGCCGCCTAGTAAATACAAAAGCATATTTTTTATTCCTATTGTCTGAATAGTGTGTTTATTTTAAGTGGGCAGGGTAAATTAGTTGAAAAATTGATACAGCATCAGTTAATCAATTTACTAAATGTGATTTATGCATTTGGCCGTAAAATCTGGCATCCTAGTGTGAATGAAATATCTTGGGATTTTGCTGCGCGGCAGTCGACATTACAATCCAACGTAAGTAATTCCTTCTAATCAAAAACACATTACAGAATTTCGGTCAAGACCTCATAAGATAGGTCAGATAGTGTATCAGGAAATATTTTCCATAAATGTCCTTAACGTTTATTGGCAATTTTTTTCAACAACTCGAGTGACAGCCTTTCCGCTCATTATTGCCAAATCTACTTTAGATTACCGACGTATACATCTTCAGCGAGTAATGGGATAAAGAGAATTTACGGCATGTCGCTGCGAGTCCTTATGTAATTTTGTTTCTAGTTTATCAATGTGGCAAATTGTCTAGTGCCTGCCAGAATTAGTACCAGGTTTCTAAAATGTCTAAACCACCGTTCCTTTGTATCTTAAAATCTGGTTTTGCAACCTTGTCTCCGTTTTAATTTTATGAGCCGGATGTGCACATTTCCTGTTTCAAGAAACCCCCCGAAATTAAATTATTTTGGCGCCCACTATGGTTCTTATATGGCAGAATGTGCGAAAGACGCGAACCATTTGCAATACAAATGAAAAGATAAAAAAGCGTTGGATCTACTTGAGAATATCTTATATTTCTGTAAAAGTGTCTTCAGAGTATATTTGGTGTCAGGGGAGTATCTTTTACGCATCACAGAAGACCACTTCAATGACGGTAAATATTTTTGGAAACTGTATCATCATGTAAATAGTCAAAGTGCAGGAATTCGGTGCAACTTTATTCCTTGTATCACTAGGACTTAGTGGGGCTTGATGATGGTATTACAGTGTGGGAGGAGGCGGACGGACGGAGTAGACGAACATATCTTTCATGTAGTCCCAAAACACCCTAATAGCTTGCTCTCCCATTAGTTCGCAAAAACCTGTTCTGGAACTCCTAATTAGTTTACTGTTCAAAAATAGGTAACCGTCTTTCAAGTACTCTAAATGAACTTGATCGTGCAATATTTTTACCGGACTACTTATCACATAAGGTATATTTTCAAATACATTTGGAAAAATCATTGAATGCCAGTCTTTATGCCTCAGGCACGTATCTGTGGTGTCAAAACAATGTCTGCTCTTTGCACTACTTGTTTACTGGATGTTGCAATTAGAATTTAGGCCAGCCACCTGCTACCTGTTTGAAACTCCTTTGATTACGTAACTGCGTGTGGGAGTTAAAGGTGAGCACACGGTCCTGATTCTCCCGGCGAAGAAAGTTGGTAATTAATTGTCTAGACACTACTGACTCAACTAACATCTGAGCTCTTTTCCTGACGTGTCAGCCTATTTTGCATACATTTGGAAAAATCACTGAATGCCAGTCTTGATGCGGTGGTGTCAAACCAATGTCTGATCTTTGCACTACTTGTTTACTGGGTGTTGCGATTATAATTTAGGTCAGCCACCTGTTACCTGTTTGCATGTATGAGGTAGAGATGAGCTCACTTCCGTGATTCTCCCAGCGAAGAAAGCTGTCACTTAATTCATATTCATATTGACCCAACCATAAAAAACTCGGCGGCTCGGTGGGATTCGAACCCACGCAGTAAGGGGAAGGCTTTAGTACAGCCAACGCTCTAACCACGCGAGCTCCGGGGTCCCGCCGGACGACGCGAGTTTAATCACATTTGGGTCAAGTCACCCGCCCAACCAACTGCAACGTTTGGAATCTACCAAATCTGATACAGTAAGTTAACCGCCCAGGCAGGATTTCCTATGCAAGTCACCTAGAATCCACCAGATGACTACCAGACTCACGTAATTCATTGATGTTCTGGCAGGATTTGAATACTTCATATTGACCCAACTGCGAAAATTCGGCGCTTCGGCAGGGCCCCGTAGATCAAGTGGTTAGAGCGTTGGCTGCACTAAAGCCTTCCCCTTGCTGCGTGGGTTCGAATCCCACCGAGGCGCCAAGTGTTTCACAAATGGGTCAATATGAATTATTCAAAATCTGCCAATACATCTATAAATGTCAATTAATTGTCTAGAAGCTGCTAACCAACCAGCAGATGATTAAAGAACCACGACTGAGACTGAGACAGCGACTAATTCCCACCTCTGTGCACATAAAAATGCGGCTATTTTTCATTCTCCCCACACACCCATATTAGGCTCGTCCGAAAGCCAACTGTCCAAAGCCGAGGAGGTGGTCGTGACTACAGACAGGCCAGCCAGACCATCGGTGAGATCAGCAAATCCGTACGACCAGCCTCAGCAAGATGCCACCTTCTCGAGGGAGGTCGCCGACACACTTGAGGGCTCCGCCTGTGAGCTGAATTGCAACCCTGACGAGATACAGCCTGTCTGCGGCAGCGATGGACGTACTTTTCTTAATCCCTGCCTCCTGGAACATCACTCTTGCCTGAACGAGCAACGATATGGCACGCCGCCTGTCCGTGTTCAAACCTGGGGCTACTGTCCTGCCACGGGCCTGGGTCAGTTCAAAATACTTTACTGTCAACATGCATTCACAGGGACCATTAATGCTGGTCGAAGGGCTTAAAAGCTTTTACAATCTCCTTATATTCGTACATAACGCTGATAGGTTTCAATCGGGGCCACGACAGGCTGGCCTTGCTTTGCGCACTTTGTTAAAATGTTCTAGGCAAGCCTATCAAAGAAAATTAACAGATTATGGAATATCGTGCACAAATTGAGAGTAATTCTTATACGTTTACCTCTCCCAACGCAGGCTTTCTTCCCCTGAAATGGTGTTTCTTTGTGGACACCGCGAACTTTCTAAATAGGAGAAAGTGTTCAGTGACAGATAAAGAAATTTACAATGACTACTGTTGAATACAGTCTTATTTCAACACATATGCAACTCCATGTCATTCATTTACCATAGCAATCGAAGCATTTGCGCAGTCTAGAAACGGCATTCTTTTAAAATGGCACAGTTATTAGATTTGCCCTTAAACAGAATGGTAGTGTCCCTTCTATTTAAGCGGAAACGGACGTATTTCCGTTTGCCGATGTTTTTACTAAAATTCTGTACTATTTTTGTATGACCTACTTTGACAGCTGAACAAAGGCATTTTCAAACTCTTTGCTTTGCCCGGAAAAATAGACAATTTTATCGTTTTAAATGTCCACAAGTTTGAACAAAACTGACGTAACGATATAGTCGTAAAAATTTCCATGTTAATATCTGTTCAATACTATGTTTTTTTTGAGAGGAGAATAATGTGCCTTCGAGAGTCAAGGTATTTTGTCGTACCTGAGATTTGTTTGGTCCTGTCTGATGCTTACAGTTAGAATTAGGTTGCGAATCCGCAGGTTATTTTTAGAGGAACAGACGTTTCGTCGATCCTCAAAGGCCGGATTAGCAAATCGTTTCTTAAAGTGCGGTAATTACGCACTGCCACTTGGAAAATATTATGAAGGTCACTCTATCGTGTGCTCATAACCGTTGAACGAAGCCTAAACGTAGGCAAAGGTATCAAAAATGACCAAAATATAGAGAGCAAAAAAAGCTCTTCAGTTCTTGACGGAAAAACGGCCAAAGCATAATTTTTACCAGAATTTTCCATGTAAAAAAGCACAGTGCATGGCATCCGTCGACGGAATACACTATTAAGGCACTTTTTAAATAGGTGACTCATAAAGGAAAGTTTACAGTTGTTGTGGACTTTCGATTTTTGAACAATAACATTTCATATTTGAATGTGTCGTCAAATACGACCCAAACTGCCATCGGCATAAAAAACATTGAAACAGTCATCACCTGTGTAGATTCCTAAAATAATTATCTTATTCTGCAGATTTTGATAAACATATAGCACAGAATCTATTTATATATTGGCGATCGATTAAAAACACCGAAAATCTTGAAGTATTCGTTGCTATTTCGAGGACGCCCCGAAACTCATCGGCCTTTACCGTCAGCAAATCTGCAGAGAAATTTGATAGAAGAAAGAGCCTTTTGGTTACCTCTGATTGTATCTGCCAACTCTATCCATCAGTATTTAACATTGGTCAGCCCGTCAGTATGTGACCTGATGGAAACCTTTATTTCCCCGATGACTTTATGAGGGAATTCGAAAGAAACCGCATATCGAACAACGCAACACGAAAAATAACATCGATTTTGCTCAACAAGATCTCGAAGCACATGATCAACCATTTTGCATTTTACATTGCGCCAGACTTCGCATAACACTAGTTCTCGGAGGATATTTAATATAAATATACTTAAAAACAGTACTCCACAAATTATTGAGCTTGTGCCGTTTTGCGTGATTTTTTATTTACATGGACAAGCATCAGGTAATTCTAAAATTAGGACCAACTTGTACGACAAGATTTGTCGCTTTTTCCACATTTGTCCTTTTTTAAAGAAACATGAGCATAAAAACCTTAAAAACCTTGGCAAGGGTCCCTTACGCTGTCTTGTGGGCATTTCAGGTAAAACAACCCGAAGGAGAATGCTAAAATCCTTAGTGGGAAAATAGGTAAAGTTAAAACGGAAAGGAGCAACCTGTTGTTTTGGTTTAAAGTTAAGGTTAGTTTAAGGGTTTGGGTTAGTGTCAGACTAAGAAGTGAGTTCAGGGTCAGGGTTTGTGTTAACTTTAAGGGTTCCGGCTGGAGTTAGGGTTAGGTTTGCGGTTAGTGTCAAGGTTGGGGTTAGGGTGGGTTACGGTCAAGGTTAGGGTTATGCTTAAGGTCAGTGTAGAATTATTGGTAAATTGAGTCACGCGTATAAGCCCAAACAGATTTCGGTGTGTATACGATACTATTGATAGAATAAGGTAATAATAAATGACGTAAAAAACTCAACAATGGATACCCTAGACAAAGAACTCCTTTGTTACTGTTCGGCCAAATAGAATTCCCAGCGCAATATCAGAATATAAAAACTAGTTATTAATTGAACGCCGATCACGTTCGAAAGAGGGTTACAAAAAGGGGAAAGGGGAATGTCAACAGGGGCCAAATGTGGAAGCACTTGCGAGGAGGGCGTGGAGAATTCCAAGCGTTTACCAGCTGGATACAACAGTTAGGGTTAGGATTAAGGTTAAAATTAGGATTTGGGTTAGGGTTTGCGGAAGGTTTAGGGTTATCGTTAGGTCTATAATTACGCTAAGGATTAAGTTTACTTTTGAGGTCACGGTTAGGTTTAGCGTTAGGTTTGCGGTATTGCTGCCCCGCGTTTCCTGGGTATTCCAGTCTTTCGTCACTTTCGCGGCAGATTTGTCACATATCCGGTTGCCTTTTCTGTTTCAACCTCGGTTACTTTCCTCACTAACGCCTTCAGCATCCTCCTTCGGCTTATTTTATTTTCACTGCCCATGTGGTGCTTACATTTGAGAACAGAACAGCGTACTCGGCCCTTGCCAAAAATTGCTCTTTCTATGCAACGGATTCGTACCTATATTACTTATTTTTCACTTAACTAGAAGTCTTTCTTTATTAGCTGGATGTTTTCGTGGACCCAATCGAACTGGTTTTTGGGGCTAGTTAATGATTTTTCGTCAGATTAGGTATATGGCGTGGCTAAGGTCAGCAATCGCACTTAAGTAGCCATTTTTTGTCGGCTGTGGTTTTCGCAGAAACTAGAGCTATCTAAATACCCAGACGTGTTAAAGGCCTTTTTTGGCCTATGCGGGGGAATTCGAATCGTTCTGCAAACTAAAAATGACAGCTCTTTTTTTCGAAAATACAGACCCCTGTGACTTCAAGTTAGGGTTGTAGTAAACTTGCTGACCTCGTCATAAAATGGAAGTTGGGAGTTCCTCCTTTGATTGCAACCTCAGTCTAGTGCATCCAAAGGTGATCGGACCGAGTTGATCAACCGAAAGTCGACAAATGTTGCAGAAAATGGCAAAAGGGACCCGAATTAACATCCCTCCGTCAACTTGCATCTACCGGGTGGGCAAACCGCCAGATTCGACTTACAAAAAGGGCTGGGTAGACGCTCACTCATTCTTGTGGACATTAATTCAGGCAAGGCCTTTCTGCCCGAAATCACGCTTAATAATGCCCAGTTATCATTGGCGCTATATCATAAATCGGAGGTGTGATTTGAAAGAAACGGAATGAAGTTTTTTCTGCATGCCTCGGTCACAAACAGCAATAAATTTCCTTATCTATATGTGCCCACTCCGTCAGCTCGTAGGGACCCTTGGAAGTTTACCCAATGTGACATCCTAAAATTCATACGGGTAAAAGTGTTCAGTTGGAACACACTCCTTTCAGCGAGATATATCCATTTTATTTTAGTAGACATGGAACAGTTTAGAACTTCGAAAATTCTGACAACTGATAGAATCGAACAGACGAGTTCCAGGAAGCAGTTCAGAAAAAGAAGATGTGATCACTGGAACAAGAAGTTTATTGGCCTGACGTCTCGGATTCTCACTTGCAGTTATAGGTAATGAAGGCACAAATACTACACTATTTATAGGTCGTGGCTGCGTGCTACAATTAACAGTTCTCGTGATCACAGCTTGGGGTCGTAATTAAGGCGATGATGGCTCGTCAGTCCGCGTCCGAGTCGTTTATTGCCGCAATTATCTCATCCGTGTTGAATGTTGACTTGATGATGACTCGGCAATTTGGCCCGCTGTCACCAGGATAGTTGAGCGTCCGCGCACTCCCCATGTGACTGACTCCCCTGCCCAGGGAATGGCTCAGCACCGAATATGGTACCGGAAGGTCATTGAGTTTGTTGATGGATTGCGGGCCTGAAAACCACGATTCGATTGTCTCGCGGCTGTCAGCTCTTGCGAGCATTTCAGACGCGCACGGCTGAGCACGCAACAGCGGTATGGAGGAAAGACGTAAGCTCTCGCGTAGCAATTCATTCCACGGAACCCTGTCATATTTTTAACTTTCAAGAGGCCGAAATCCTCTCAAGAGCTGACAACAGCGTGAGCCGCAAGCTGCTCGAATCGTGGTTCTCAGGCCCACCATCCATCGACAAGCGCATTGACCTCCCAGTACCATATTCAGTGACGGTATTGATGAGTCATTTGCACATCAATAGCCAACACTGTGCACGAAACTGCGGCGACTAACGACTCGAATGCAAACGACCAGACAGCCACTCCATCCTCGAAGAATGAGGGATGTCGTATATGGCTCCAACTTATAAGTGAAAGTTGGTCCTCAACTGGCACACTTAACACAGCTATAGGTCTGCATCCCGCCTACCAGGCGCTACGTACAAGGTTATTGCACTTACTGATGGATTGCGGGTCTGAAAACTATAATTCGAGCAGCTCGCGGCTCACGCGGTTGTCAGCTCTTGCGAGAATTTCGGCTTCTTGAGACTTAAAACCATGACCTGGTTGCCTTGTAACAACCGAACATCCGATGGCAGTATCCAGTACTAGCAAATACCTTTATGTCACTTTAAGCTCGACTGAAGGAACTAGCAACCTAGTGTCTAACCTCTCACAGTTGTCATCTCTAAGGCGACTGACTAGTACACAGTAATTTGACGTTTTGCGGTTTGGAGTTGCCCTCTGAATAGCATTTAGTGACAGTGAGATGGGTTTTTAACTGCAAGACTGTTAAGTAGTATTTACCCTTGAGATCTGAAAATTTAGTCATCTACTGTAGTGTATGCTCTTATCTGTTCCTTTTTTGACAAAAATGAGCAAAAACGGCCGTCTGGTGTCGCCTAGAAAAGCAGCAGCAGACCTGTAGACTGTGCACTATCCTTTCCCGTTCGGTAGCTTCATTTACGGCATTTGAGAGCTCTAGGTCAAACTCATAAATACAGTGAGTGACCGATCTCATGAAATGTTGACCAAAATTCTGAAATGCGTTTCAGATTAGGGAGGATTACTTAGGTACGGTTGCAATATGGATTATTATGCGGCATAATCCTACAATGTTTTGTACTGGACAGGATGTCGGCTTTTGAATGCACTCCTTTTTGACCTCCTGTAGAAAACATTCTCGGTAAGAAATGACTACTTCAGTAGCATACATTTCTTCACATGGATTTTTGATGGTTTTATCCATTTGAATATATTTATAGAAGACATGCATAAAAATATGCTTTATTTTACCCACTTAGTTGAGAATCACGTTGTCTTTAAATTTTTAACCTGAAAAAAGGGCACATTTAACTTTTGAAAATGTTTTCAATTATGACATTTTTAAGCCCGTGCAATGTCCATTCATACAGCATTACATTGTCCGTTTGCCAAAGCCTCTCATGAAATAAAGAACATAGTCGGCATCCATTGCAATATTTTATGAACTGTAAATGGTATCTTTTAAAAGGTATGGGGGAATATATGATTTTCCTCACGCAGAATGCAAGCACCCTGTAAACTGAGATCGCTAAAAACTAATGTAAGTGCTGATCAGCCTCAAAATTATTCGGGCATAGAGAAACTTTTTCACAATCTTAATGTACCCTTTCTTCAGGTAATAAATTTAAAGAAAACGTGATTCTCCACCAAACGAGTAAAAAAGAGCATATTTTCACGAATGTTTTCTATAAAATATGTTCGAATTTATAAGACCATCAACAATCAATCTGAAAAATACATGCTGTTAAAGTAGTCCTTTCTTACTAAGTGTGTTTTCTACAGGAAATAAAAAAGGAGTGCATTTAAAAGCCGACATCCTGCCAAGTAAGAAACATTGTAGAATTATGCCGCATAATAATTCATATTGTAACCGTACCTAAGTAATCCTCCCTAATCAAAAATGCATTTCAGAATTTCGGTCAACATTTCATGAGATCGGTCACTCACTGTAGTTTGATAAATTGCATTTTTTCTCTTCTGCGGTTTGGGTGGACTTACAGACGTCAGGAACCATTCCGTAGCCCAGATGATCTCAGAACGCCTGTGCTAATAAAAAGCCCAAACACGCTTGCGTCACCGAGATTCTGCGGTTGTATGCAGTATCTGCAAAATGTTCGGTTCATCGTCTGAAATTCGAGAGACAGACGATGAGATGACACATGTTGCATATGCCGCTGCCAGGCAACGTGGAAGTCGTAATTTTTCTCAGAATGTTTCAGCTGCTGACAGTACCAAGTGCAAATCTGCGTACAAGAAGTGCAGTCAGCAACTAAAAATAGTTTCTTTAACACTGCAACACGTTTCCACTGCAAGTTCTGACTGACATTTAGAAGAAACGGACTTCTTTTATGTGAAAATGACACAGAAATGGGTCAAGATATTTCCTGAAAGCTGTTTCCCGAATAATCCTGAAACTCGCTGCACCGTTGTCTGGTTTTCTTCTTCAGATGCTTATTTTTGAAGATCGAATCGTCCTCTTTCAACTGCGCAGTCCGACAAAAAGAACTTTTGGTGTTGTGTAATTCTGCCTCTTTTGAAATAATAGTGTCCGTCTGAGGAAGGAAATGAATGTTTAAAGTTGTCATTGGGAATGGGAAGTCCAGGTGAGAAGACTTGCTTCCCAGAGAAAGCTATTTATTCCTCTGACGTTCGCACCCTCACGTGGGAAAATCACCAGAGATAACGACAAGTAGACCCAGCGGACGCTAGGGCGTTCATTTGGGTACGCCGTGAAAATCCTACTAAAATTAGCAGCTGTCATGGTTACTGCAATGCTTGAACTTGTTGCCGGCTCAACGTCGTAAATTACCGCGACTACAACCACGGTGTCAGTAGACTGCCTTGGTAATTACTTGGGCATCCGGAGCTCACTACTGCTGTCAATGAAAGCTCTACTCATGGGCGTGTTTCTCGCCTGATTAATTGTCCTGCCCACGCGAAATCTGCTAGTCGGATAAGGGAAGGGGGGACCACTACTCAACTGGCAGACCTCACGGCGGCGAAGATGACTCTAATGACCGTCACTTCTCGCGGGGACCTCAAGTCTCACGCCGAGAATTTAAATTGTTAAAAAAGTGGAGGTTCCTACAAAATGAACGGTTAAGTGTGCATTTGTTCATTCTTTCTAGAAAACACATTTGGAAGTAATCGAGCATTACAATCAGTGGAAAACGGGCAATAAAATTAACAACTTTCATTTCAGACATAATCAGACCACGTGTTTGGGAAGATACCCGTTTAAATACCAAGTTTTTGTCGCGGAAGGATTAGTCCTAGATCATTTTTTGGATAAGGGTAGGGTATGTAACCCCCCTGGATGGTTGGTTTGCTTCATAACGGTTTGCTCAGCGATGGGTTGCGAGAGGGAGTATGTAAGAAGCAGGTTTTTAGCTCCAATAACGTAATCGATATTAAAGGTATCCGTTTTAGACTCGAGGTTAGAGTTTGGGAAGCAGTTAAAATTGATGTTGGTCGGGTTATTCTTCTGACTAGGGTTTCAAGGCTTGGGCTATGGTTTGAATTTGGGATGGAGGTTAGGACTGGGGAATTAGGGTTTGGCTTATGGCTAAGATTTCATTCGATCTTTCCTTAAATGCTTTCAGGTTAGAGATTGAATGTTATTATGGTTAGGGATTAGAGATTTCCCCTGAAGGCATGACCATGATTGATGTTAGGTTTGCAGCTGACCATGATCTCACCAAGGGGGCTACATACCATAGCCCTCCCATTTGTTACGTTGACTGATATCTCAGGGACACTAAAACGAGCCCTTCTGTTCGGAAACATGGTTTTCTTGAAATTCTGAGGGATTTTATTCCTTACTGAATGGCATACATAAAACGTTTTTCTAAATTAAACAGGAGCTTTAGGCATGATATTTTTTGCCGGATATTTCTTGCTAGATAAGAGTAAACTTGTCTTGGAATATCAGTGCAATCTGAAGTTAATTAGTATGCACGTTTATGCTGTCCTTCGGAATAAAATGGTTACGGCCAAGTGCGTTAGTTTCGGGCGGAAAATAATTTTTATATTGATGGTCTTACTCCTCTGCTGACGTTGTTGTCATCAAATCTTTTAAAAGTGGGTAAATAATTCCTCATCGAACCCACATAGCATGAATGCAGAAATGCATCTGTTTGAATGCATTTAAATAGTCAGTATCCTATTACGTCTATCTAACTGGGTATTCATTTCCCCTAGAAGAAGTTTTGACACCTCTTCTCATGTCCCCGTTGATGGAACTGCTGAGGCTCATGGGACGATGAAAAAAGCACTGGAAAAACTTTATAATATATAAGTTGCAATACTAGAGTCGGCAATATCGACTTACAGTGCCTAATAGGGGGAAATTTTGTAAGGACTACTTATGGTGAGACATTGTCTTCTTAATATTACATGCAATGAATAGCGTTTATAGGCTTTTACTGGGAGGCGTCAATAGGTTTGTGCAACAGGAAAGCACAGTCAAGACAAGTAATACTTGTCCCAAAAGTAATGAACGGCAACATCTGAGTGGATTGTAAACCTTGGGGTACCGCGTTGTTGTGCAGGAATGAGTTTAGGTTTGCATACTATAACATGATACAAAATGACTTCCAACAGACATTTTCAAATAGTCCTGGTATTTGAAGACGAAGACAGGCTCTCCGGAAGAGGTTTATATCCAAAAGAAGAACACCGCCTCGTGAAGAGCCGACCCAGCTCTTTGAAACGTCAGCACTTAAATAAACCTCTTCCGGAGAGCCTGTCTTCGTCTTCAATTAATCAACCCGGATATCTCAACTTTGCCAGTCCTGGTAGTGTTTTGTGGACCTTACTGCTGAGATCCTCTTGTGAAAATGAGCGGTGGAGCGCGTCTAATCTAAACTCTAGTTATATTGGATGAACGTAGCAGTTCCAAAGGCAATGTTTTCCATTAGAACAAAGCAATAATATTCATAACATCTTGCTCATCTCCATTCTTGTAAGACTTAACTAATTTGCCGGAGAAGGGACTTAGCTTTGATAGTATTCAGTGCCCTGTGTGAATATCCTATCGAATATCTGGTCCGAATTGAGTTCTGCAGAAAGAAAGATTAAAGAAAATTGGGGAAGGTGGAAGAAGGGCCCGCATATATTTATGTAAGTAAAGAAGCAGATTACTGTGATGGAGCCATTAAGAAGCTCGATGGATGACATTTTGTGCGCGGCCAGAGTAAGTCTCGTAGCCCAATGGTCTACCGTTGTGTCACTGGCCTTAAGGATAAGGCTTTAAAACCAAGAGCCTCCGAGTCATCTTATCTGTAGTCAGCTGAAGCCGATGTCGGCAACTTTATGTAAATGCGGTTTAAATGGTGTATAGTGATAAAAAGCTTTCGGCAAACTTCTTACGCTCATTAGACATGCATTAACACGGGAAGCCGCTAACGTACGACTTCCCTCAGGATGTTTCTGGTTACACAATGGATCAAGAGGACAGTTGGTATTGTGGCAGTACTGTATTAATTCTCATGGCATCTTTAATAGTAATTGCCAATACTACATGACGATTTTCACTGTGCGGACAAACAGTTGGTCAGGAAGGCGGATATCTGTCTGAACTGTTGAATAAAGTTGTCATTTTCAGTAACGGTTGCATACAATTAACCGGGATGTTTTGCAATACATAGATATATGCAGAATGATATTACCGACAAAGACAAGGGAGACTGGAATGGCCATTTCTGGCTTATTAACCGTCGTCAGCCAGTCATACCTAACTCCAAAGTGTGGCACACCCGAGGTTCGAACTCGCGACCTATTTGTTAGAAGTCCTCGCCTCTAACCACTGAGCCACGAGCTCGTTGCTCTGATGGTTTTCGATCGGGAATATACAATGGTAGAGGGCGCTCACCGATCGTTCTTACGTAAGTCACTCATTCCGTTGTGCCTTGCAGGCCCTCTCTCGAGCCCAACCAGCAGCCGCACAGCGGCACCCTTGTCTTTGTCGGTAATATCATTCTGCCTATATCATGCGCCGCTGTGCGGTTGCTGACTGGACTCGAGAGAGAGCCTGCAAGGCACAACGGAATGAGTGAGTTACGTACGAAAGATCGGTGAGCGCCCTCTACCATTGTATATTCCCGATCGAAAACCATCAGAGCAATGAGCTCGTGACTCAGTGGTTAGAGGCGTGAACTTCTAACAAACAGGTCGCGAGTTCGAGCCTCGGGTGTGCCACACTTCGGAGTTGGGTATGACTGGCTGACGACGGTTAATAAGCCAGAAATGGCCATTTCAGACTCCCTTGTCTTTGTTCCGCAAATATTCCCATGTTACACTTGAAAAGTCAAGTTGGCTAACACGTGTTTTCAGTAATTCTTCGTCAGGCCAGTACAATTACATGAAGGAGTGAAAGTGTACAAAATTAACAGTGTTTACAGGTGTCTCAAGGTCAATTACGTCATTACCAATCATCTTTCCCACGCCGCCCGCATGACGGGGTCGGCGGGTTTTGGTCCTTAGGGCTGGGGGAGGGGGGTAAGCGAGTTTTTGAGTGATGCTCTTGGATTGAGTACACGGAGTACCCATCACTGTAATCAGGCATTTGAGGCGGCATGTCGTCATCACGTGAGGTTGGCGTTGGCCACGGCAGAGAGAGCGCTTGTGTCAGGGTTTTCTGACAGCATAGCACCGGATTCGTTAGTCGTATTGCCACTGTCTCGGCCGTTGCTAGTATCCGTTGGCGTAGGCCTTTAGAGAAGCTTGTTGGTGTCCGATAGACAACCTGAAATGCTTCCTTGGCATCGACTCGGTGATCCGTATCGATTAAATGTGCGAGAATAGAACTCGAAACCGATCGGGTCTCACCTCTGCCTAGCCAGGCGGGCATATGTTCACGCACCCTCTTTACCAGGCGTCTCGTTGTACGGCCGATGTATCCTGCTCCACAGGAGCAAGTGAATGAGTAGATGCACATTGATGTGGCCTCCAACGGTAGTCTGTCTTTACCTCCCAAACGTAGGAGGGGAGAGTTTGTGAAACATACACGTAAATTCTCCGCGGGGAATGCTCTCGTGACAGCTGTAGTTAAGCGCCGTCTGACTATTTCGCTCGCTGCGTTCCCTGCAAAAGGCAGTCTCATGAATACATCTTTCTTTTCTGCAGTCGCAACAGTGGGCTTTGCAATGCGTTCCCCAATATTTCGGAGGATAAATCTATCTGGATATCCGTTCTCGCGAAGTGTGTTCTGCAGATGTTGGAGCTCTGCTTCAATAGCTTCAGGTGAGCAGATGCGCCTCACTCTAGCTGCCAATCCCTGGACTAGATTTCGTTTGATGTTGAGGGGAACAAAACTGTGGAAATTAATGTACTGTCCCGTCCAGGTTTTCTTTCGGAACACCCTGCGCTGGATAGACCCATCCTCCTGCCTGTGTAGAAGGACATCGAGAAACGCAATTTCGTTATCTGCCTCAGACTCAGCAGTGAACTTTAGCGAGGGGTGCGCACTGTTGAACTTTTGGACAAGGTCCTCGATATCGGTGGTATCATCCGCCAGACAGAAGATATCGTCCACGTTCCGACCTTGTCTTTGTCGGTAATATCATTCTGCCTATATCATGTGCCGCTCTGCGGCTGCCGGTTGGGCTCGAGAGAAAGTCCATAAGGCACAGCCCAACAATTGTGACGCCCCTCTCCATCAGACAACTTTGTATATTCATTGGCTAGTATCTGCAAGGAAAGTGGACTGTTGAGGAGATGGAGGGGGGAAACGTTTAAGCCAACTAAGGTGGACTTTGGGCATCGACCTGAGGAGACGAATAATTGTGTGCCTACCTACTTACTACTTAGGTAGGGTTTTAAAAGTAATCATCCTGCATCAGAATGTCATATTAATTCAGTTATCGCAAGATTTCGGCTTTTGAACGAACATCTTTGCGGCTGCGCGTACAAACCATGCTCTGTAAAAAATGACTACTTATGTAGCATGTGTTTTTCTCATTGATTTTCGATGCTTCTAAAGATTCAGTTTTATTTCACGAAAAACATACGTAAAAATATTCATTCTTTTGACCATTTGGTAGAAAATTGTGTCTTTTTCCAATTTTATAATTGAAGGAAGGGTATAATGCGGTATTAAAAATTTCTAATTATGAGATTTTTTAATACAGCAAAATGCCCGTATATAGAGCATCGTGTCTCCACATTTACTAATGATACTTGTAACGTTAACAATATGGTTCAAATTCACTGCTATATTTTATGAACCCTGTGTGGTTTCCTCTTATTACTGTAGAAAAATTCATGGATTTCCGTACTCAGAAATTATATGGTATGTAGTTCGGAAACCCTGAATGGAAGTCTAACGGCGGGTCGGATTCAAAATTACTAAGGAAACCGAAAAGTTTTTGAAAAACGCATTATATTCTTTTTTCAAGCATAAAATTTGAAGAAAACGTAAAGTTCTACCTAATGAGCAAAAGGATGAATATTTTTGTGCTTGTTTTCAATGAAATATAATTGGATTTTCAAGGGTATCGAAAATCAATGAGAAAAGATCATGCTACATAAGGAGTCATATTTCACAAAGTATATTTTTTGTATGCCGCTGGAAAGATGTTCATTCGAAAGCCGGCATCTGAGTGATCATAGAATTATGCTGAATGATGATTATTTTTAAAACCCCACTTAAGTAATCCCTTCTAAACGAAAACGCATTTCAGAATTTCGATCATCATTATATGAGTTAGCACACCCACTGTATATGCCTGATAATGTGAACTGTAAAAAAGTAATGAAATATTCCAGGGTAGCGCAGTTGCCTAAATAAAAACAATTTTTCCCAAGAGATGGTAGGTCAGACCAGCCATAGGTTACATGGATAAACATAAACATAATAGGCGTTGCATTGGCCGCGGGGTTTGGTGCAAAATTGCGCCGTGTTTGGCCACACAAAACCGATCAATATGTGCTTGATGAAAGCGAACTGGAGTCTCGCATTTTTGCATCCAACTAAGTTGCTATTTCTGGAAAGGCAGTGCCGCACAAACCTTTCAGGCAGGGACATTCACGATATTAAGGGGGCGACTTTAAATCAGCCGGCAAAAGACGAAGACAGAGCCTAGGTTTACGCTTTATAAGCTGCAGACTTCACATGGCAGGGCTGCCCTCATCCAAAAACAACAACGCCTGGTGGAGTCGTGTGGAAGTAAGATAGAATGGTTCGACGTACGTTGCACAAACGTTTCCGCTGTCTCCTACCAATCAAATTCAGGAATAGGCAGCTAGTTTGCGAATTCAAGGGAGACTGTTTGAATGAAAGCGTTCTCGTTAAAGGGCAATTCGCATTTGAGCGTTTAGAGCGTGCGGGCGAATGTGGTCCAGCCTGCAGCCGGCTTTGAGCACTCGCGCTAACACTAGTTACACATAAGATCGATAGCTTGTTAATCGGATTACTGAACGCAGTCCCCTAGCTTCGCTTCCCCTGGAAGCTTCAAGCCAAGAGATCGTGCGGACGCTCGTATACCGAGACAAAGCTATTACTGGGGGGGGGGGACGTATTGACGGAGGCTTAACCGTCGCGAACGTCGGTGCATACCTTGTGCTGCAAATTAAGGCGCGTTCAGGATGATGATTTGCGTTCGAATTGAGCTACAGTGATAGTGGACTCGCACAGCACTTGCTGCAGTCTCTCCAACCTCAGCTTCCTGGGTCCGGAGACAAGATTGAGTCAGAACTACTGAAGGTGGGAACGGACAGCCCTTCCGCGACTGCCGCACTAGGTTGGTCTGTGCACGATGGACCATTACTTCACCTAAACAGCAAATGAGTGGCTACCAGGATCCCATCTGAGTGCGAATGCTGTAAAGGCCACATTCAGAAGGAACTCTTGCAGCCTGAATCTCAGTCCCAAGGGGACCGAGTTATTCCGATCAGCGGAGGTAAGGACGATTAGAGTGACCATTTCGGGCAGGTTCGAGATGTCAGGCCTAGTCGTTTGGTTGCTGATCATTTGGGTAAACCGCCCCGCCAATATAAACCCTTCCAGTCATCGTGCAGATTCCAGTAGTCGTGATTGCAGACCTAAAAGTGCGGCATTTCGTCTAAGCGCTAACAGCCGCATCGATTTGGATTTAAACACAAACCCTCCCTGAATGATGAGAACACATGGATCATAAACGAACACCGGTCGAGAGTTCCTTGCTGCAGTACGCTCAGCTTTGTCGTTGACTGTGGTAGGACTGGATAGGGTCCTAAACCCCGATTTTAAACAGATGACCGTCGTTGCTTCTCTAAGCGTTTAAGGGGGGGAGGGTGACAGAACGGGTAACTACGCCGAACCTGAATTTGCTGACCCACTAACTCATTACTTCTGCAAACACTTTACTTTGACTCAACCGTGAAAAGCTCGGTCTTTCGGTGGGATTCGAACCCAAGGCTTTATTACAGCCAACGCTCTAGCCATCTGAGCTACGAGGCCCCACCGGACGACGCAAGTTTAATCACATTTGAATCAAGTTTACTCCCCCAACCCACTGCAACGTCTGGAATCCACCAAATCTGATACAGCAAACTGACTGCCCAAGCAGGGTTTCCCAAGTACTACATCTAGAATCCTCCAGATGACTACCAGGCTCACTTTATTCAGATGTGTGTTGGCAGATTTCGAATAAGGCACTTTGACCCAACTGTGAAAACTCGGTGCTTCGATGGGATTCGAACCCACGACAACAAGGGGAGGCTTTTGCACATAAACGATTGCCAGTTGCTTGCAGTCAGATGCAGGGACGTTCACGATATTAAGGGTGCAATTTGAAATCAGCCGGCAAAAGGCTAAGACACAGCCTAGGTTTACGCTTTATAAGCTTCCAGCTCTCTGGGGCCTGGAAACTTTTAAGGTTTCTGAGCCCACAAGTAACCTGCGTACGTCTGGGAGAAAGCATTCATTACGACAACGATACTAAAGGTGCCATCCGAAAGTTGTCTGCTAAAGGTGCTGACGCAATACAAGCCTTCACTGTCTAAACTTTCAGCTCTATGGAAATGACAGGTAGTCAGTACGGTATCCCTGGAATTGTCAGGGTCTTGGAGCCCACAAATAACCTGTGCACTTCCGGAAGAAAGTGGTCGAGAATTTGCGGACTATTTCCCTTAAAGCACATTATTTGCCTTGAAACTCTGCGCTCTGATCGCGCCAGTTGGCGGCCCTCAAGTGATTCGTGACTCCTTCTGCCAGCCGCCAGCATAAAGGCCTCTTCATTGAAATGCGGCAGTCGCGACTGCACAGACGACGGTTCACATGGTCCTCGTGTCTCGTCGCCAGCGAGCGTCGGCGCGAAGCGTGAGAAATTTGGGACTCCTGGTTGCGTCTGAGCGCAGGCCTTGGCAGCGCCAGGGATGAGTCATCAGTCGACTGACGGGAGGTTGGCTTCGAGCAATCAATGAAAGTTTGGGTGTACACACACGCACACTTGCGTCTTTTGCAACGCTGATAGGTTCAGCGCCAGCCAATTGGCTAATTATGCCCGACCTGATGATCAGGAAAAGCTCAAGGTCGTGCGCAGGCAAGTCAATTCCGTGCCCCATGCATATTTCGCCTCTATTACAGTGACTTCAAAGGCATGGTCACAGTCCTGGGGAATGTCTACCTCGACTCTCACGTTGCAGTCAAACTTCCAGGGTTAGGAGTAGTTGGTATAGCAATGAAAAATCTCTCGCCAACTGCAGAGATTTAGACTAGCACATCCGCAAAAGAGAGGTTTTGTCAGCAATTGCTGGTGCCTTTGTGGTCCAGTATACAGCTCCTCTTATGACGTGGGCTTCTCGGCTCATGCACTCTCAATTGCAACCGATAAATTCAACTTGGGATTAAATAACGTCTTTCTTGACTGTTGATCGCTCGTTGGTATACGATCGTCTTTGCGAGCAGTTGACTGGAATTGAAGGAAAATTAAATCGACAGTGTGCCGGCCTGTAATCAGCGTAGGTCGATGAAGACCACCTCGATGCGAGGCATCCTCGTTAACCTGAATGTGTGCTTGTGAGAAAATTATGTCGGCACTCTACTCTAGTACGAGAGGGGTGTGACTTGTATAAGTATTTTTAGACGCTATCAAGGAAAACAGTCAGGTTTCATGACGGTAAACTTTCTGACAGTGCCAGTCGGTACATTTATTGGTTGGCACAGGTATTCCTTTGGATGTTGGCTTAATCTACTTGTACAGTACCTGTGCTAACTCATGAAATGTCACGAATTAACACAGGTTAACGACCTTAACGCGGAATCAGTAAACACTACGGATCCCAAAGTCTGATAGCGGAAAATAAACGATGTGTCAAAGAAATAAGGGAAAGTTTGGTTAAGAAAATATTATTTACTGAGGTAAAAATAAATAATTTTCGACAAAAGTCACATTTTCGAGAAACGCCTATATTACAACCAAGTTTATAAAGGCTACGTATGAGGACGTTTAAAGGAGTAGGGCGCATAAAAGGTCAAAAATAATTAAGGACAGAAACAGATACAAAAAATTAGTACTTTGTTGATTGTCCATACGAATTAATAACAGCAGAAAGTCTGTCCGACATAGACATGACAAGGTTATCTATGGTGGATTGTAAAATGTAATTATTGAGTATGAAATCCAATTTTTCCTGCATTGAAAGAGTCTTCTTAGCTTTGTGCCAATTTCTTTT
>CACRXP010000009.1:2838319-2894525 GCA_902702965.1 Spirometra erinaceieuropaei
TTTACGACACGCATTTTCAGTCTGGTAAAACAATCACACTGAAAAACTTTTTTATTTCGGTATTTTGAAACACAAAACTTTACGAATTTGTAAAATAGAATTTTTTGATAAAGAATCGCACGTTATTTCCTGAACACAATAAAAAATAATTTATCTGCATTTCCCTGATTTTGTTGATATTGAAATTTAATTTTTTCTTTTTGTTCGAAAGTTTATTAAAAAGTTTCGTCCTTTTATAAATCGTCTTAAACAGATTAATAAGATTACACAAGGAATTTCCATCCGTAAGCTTTAATAGCGTAGGAAACTGCTTGAATATCAGGAATCCTCCGATTTTGACTAAATCCGGCCCGTTTTCTATTTAATATACAGATCCGTATCAAACATTCCTTCAGAAAACGGTCTTTTCGTCCTTATTTCAACTAAATAAACACAAATAACGACACCAAAAATACGCTACATTTTCCACTATAATTTTGACCTCGGCATTTCATGAGTTAGCACAGGTACTGTATATCACTTCAACAAGATCGCTGCACTGTGCGAGATGCAGTCCATAATTTTGACAACCGAGAAGCCAACGTGAACAAAAAAACGATGGAAACAAAATCTACTCTATTTGTTCGTCATATCCACTAGATCAATAGTTAAACGACGATTTATTTTCACCCTCGAATCTTGTGGCTTGCGGAGTACATGGTTTTGGAATTTCGCAAATGAATGTTTAGGGCTGCTGCGTTGGTGAACCGCTTATGTTTTATTAGGCATGACCCTCAGTCTCTACACAATCATCAATCCCTTTAGAGCATGCAGAACAGTACATTCCATTGTTGAATCCGCAATTCCGAACCTTATAGGCGGTCAGTTATGTGTTGCGATTTACGAAACAGTCTTCGCCCAGAAAAGGTGTCGGTAACAATCGGGAA
This sequence comes from Spirometra erinaceieuropaei, assembly GCA_902702965.1. NCBI lineage: Eukaryota > Metazoa > Platyhelminthes > Cestoda > Diphyllobothriidea > Diphyllobothriidae > Spirometra > Spirometra erinaceieuropaei. The sequence continues at coordinate 2,839,246 of CACRXP010000009.1, forward strand.
AGAGTCCCCCCCCCCATGAAATACTCCAGCAAAGCAGCCTGTCTTACGGGAATGATGGTAATAGGGGTTTTATGGGTGGGTCCTATGAATACGGGATATGAGTCAAGTTAAATAAAGATGTGAGTAAATCTGCTTTTCGAGCCTAAAAGTTTTAGTGCATCGGTATATAGCAGGGTCTGGGTTGATAAACCAAGGGTCGGTCTGCAGCGATCGTTTCTCAACTCGCCGAAAGTATGTTAGCGTAGATTTAGCCGCATACGCACTACTGTGTTCGCTCCTTACCTGTGGAAGCCTAGGTCAAGGTTGATAAACGTAGGGTCGGTCTACAGCGATTGTTTCGCAACTGTCCTAAGGTATGCTACCATGTAATAAGCCGCATACCGACTACTGCGGTCGCTCCTCGGCACTTGAACCTGAGGTCAAGGTTGATAAACCAACGGTCGATCTAATTCGATCGTTTCGTAACTGTCCTAAGGCATGCTAACATAGAATAAGCTGCATACGGACTATTGTGGTCGCTCCTCACCTGAGGAAGCTTATGTGAAGGTTGGCAAACCAACGGTCGGTCTACAGCAATCGTTTCTCAAGTATGAGGCAACGTACCGACTGAAGGTCAGATGAAACTGAGATCAGGTGAAACAACGAACGTGTAGGACTATTACCTATTCAAATAGCTATAGTAGATATTCTTTCTAGGCAACAGATATTTGGGTGCCCTCTCCCGATTGTTACCAAGGTGTCAATTTTTAACTACTTATGAATCATACTTTTGATACCAAAAAGGGTCGCGTCTTCCTCTAAATTTTCACACACTTTGCTCTGCAATACTGCCATATTTACTTACAGTGGGGGGCCAATCTCATGAAATGTTGGCCGAAATGCTGAAAGGCGTTTTCTATCGGGAAGGATTACTCAGGTTGGGTTGTAATGCTGATTATCATGCGGCATAATCTTATAATATTTCAGACTCGACAGGGTGTCGGCTTTAAATGCACTTCCTTTTGACCTCTTATGGATCCCGTACTCGGTAAAAAATTACTACTTAAGCAGCATGCATTTTTCACATAGATTTTCTGTCGTTTTATAAATGTAAATATATTTTGTAAAAAATATGGCGAAAAATGTAATTTATTCTACACGTTAAGGCAACGGTATAGAGGAGGACCCCGCATAACTGTCAATAGGCTGTGGATCGTGTCATATGAGGTTAGATCTTGGCATACATTTACAGGCTGTTGCAGAAATTACGCTGCCAACAACGATTACTCCCCAAGACCTCACACCTTGACTCAAAATCCGTTACTTTGTGAAATTTACTTTTTGTTCATTGTTTAATTACTACTCTCATTCCCTTTGTTGCACAATAGCCTATAATAAGACTTTTGACATAAATTCGGGAAATTTTTGTGTTTTCTTTCATTTTATCAGCTTACTTTCTAGCGTGCTGCCCCACCCATAAAACTCCCTTTACCCTAAATCGCATATGGACGATCCACAGTCTACTGACAGTTAAGTGGCGTCCTTCTCTATATTGTTGCCGTTTTCCGATTCCGAATAAATCTTAGACCTGATCAGTCGTTGCATTGGCGTTTAGTGATTTCAGTCTACAATGTGCATGCTTTCCGAGTAAGACAAATCATATATTCCTCTATGCCTTTAATAAGATATCATATTGGTTTCATAAAGTCTTGCGATGGATGCGAACTATGTTGTACATTTCGTGAGGGACATTGGTAAGCGGACATTTGCTATGTTGCATGCATGAAAATCACACGATCTTAAAAATCTCATAATTGGAAACTTTTAAAAACCAAAAGATAACTTTCCTTGAGGTTAAAAACGTTAAGACGGCGTGATTCTCTGTTAAACGAGTAAAAGATGGCATATTTTTGTCTGTGTTTTTTATACAATATATTAGACTTTATAAGACCATTGAAAATCAGTGCAAAAGGTGCATGTCACATAAGTAGTCTTTTGGTACCGAGTACGGTTTCTACAGGAGGTCAAAAAGAAGTGCATTTAAGAGCTGACCTCCTGCCAAGTCTGAAATATTATGGGAATTTACCCCAAAATAATCACTCTTACAACCCCACCTCAGTATTCCTTCCTAAACGAAAGATAAATTTCAAAATTTCGGCCAATATTTCATAAGATGGGACAATCACTGTAGATACTATCGTCTCCTTTCGTAATCTGATGACTTTCCGATGACCGTTTTCCTATGCAAATAAAATGCGCCTTTTCACTGTTAGATCCGCCTTTCAATAAAATTCCATGGCGAAAAAACTTTTATCCTCAGACTCTATCGAACTGTAGACTTCCCTATTTTTCACTGAAGTCTACGCCGCCATAGCGGTGTGCGATTCACGTAACTTCTGGATGAATAATGAATAATCTCTGATTTTTTAAGTTCGTCATTTTTTATAAACGGCCATGAAGATGTCCAGCTTGTCGATACAGGCGAAAAGTCTGGTCCCCGGATGTCATTGAGAAGATAGAGCTGTGATCCTTGGAACGGGAATGTCACTCGTTGAACAGTTCGGGCAGTCGCTCGAGCCACTTATCAGAGGCAATCACAGATAAGGCGCATGGACCCACATGAGGATACGCTTGATCTGCCACCGCGAACTTATCTGAATTGGGTGCTTCCGCAAATGATTAATTGTCCGCAGCCAGAGAGGTGAAAATCACGTGAGCCGTGAGTAGCTTGAGTCATGGTGATCCAGCTCTCAGACTATTAACAAGTACAATGACCTCACCCCCGACCATGCTATGTGCTGAGACTTTGCCTGAGCAGAGCAATTAGGCACCCAGGAAACGCGCGGACGAACACTGCTCCCATCGCCAATGTCAGTGACCCAAATGGCCGAGAAATTATCACATCAGTAACCTAAGCTAGTGATTAGATTGCGGCCTTTATCGACCCGACGATGGCAATCAAGGACGTAGTCCAACCATCTGCGGCCCCACCTATTCATTTCTCATTTAGTTGTCTGCGAATTTCGTACTACTATACATTCCAGTAGGTATGCTTTTGTTCATCGTTAGGGTTTGGGCCAAGATAAGGGTCTAGAATTAAAGTTAGGAGTTTAGGGTTTAGTGTTAGGGTTAGTATCTGGGGTTAGGGTTAGGATTTTGAGCTAAGACCTAGAGTTAGGATCTAGAGTTAGGGTACAGAGTTAGGATTTAGAGTTAGGTTTTAGGGTTGAGTTTAGGCTTATTATTCAGGGTTAAAGTTTAGAATTCTCCGAATTGCCAGATGGAGCCGCATTTTACGCCTCTGACCATCCACAATGAGGGTTGGAACCGCTGATTCTGATAGGTATGCGATGGCACAGCAGATACATCCAACACCTTCGCAGCACCTTCGCAACACACTAACCCTGGCTAAATCTGTCTCTGATGATGGAGTAGAGTGTAAACCCGGAACGCCAGGCTAATGAAGTTGTTATTCCAGCGATTGCACCTCCCCTCTTCTGACGTCCCCACAGGGCTTATTAGTTGGTGTCAGTTTGCTCTATATTCTCGTCGGCTGAAAAGCAATCCTGATGCACCCTGTTCCTGGGACAATCATGCGGTTGGGCGACATTCATTTATCAAAATAATGGGCAGGGAATCACGCTGTATTTTCCGGGATGCAGAACACGAGGCATCTGCAGAGCGCGAGGTTGAACGTGCGGAATGCGCTCAATTTTATGGTGCTTTGATCTACAGTATATTAACACGCGCACTGACCTCCCCTCTTCTTATTAGGTATTAAGAACTTACCTGGGCAGGGCAATTAAGTACCTAGCTCTCCCTCCTTCTCTCTCTCCCTCTCACGTGGGTCTTTTATCTTATTCTCCAAAAATCAGGCGGTCAGTATCATAGAACTACTGCGAAATATATACGATGTAACCCAATATCACTTTGGATACGCTCAAATCTCTCAGTTCCTGGCATTTGACCTCAAAATTAACTTCACATCTGACGGAGCATGTGGAGGATACGCCAACTACCTCGCCGATTTCGGCGGTTCGACAACGGTTGGAGTTGCTGATTCTTCAACACTCCTGACCGAAATTCCAAACTATGTACGAGAATACCACCTTTGTCGTTATTGAGGGGCATCAAGTGATAGCATTTTAAGAAAATATCAAGAAAGTTTTCCCGGACATCTGGGTTATGATGAAAGAAAAAGAAAACAACCGGCCGGTTTTCATTGATGTTGAACTCAGTTATAAAGATTGCAGTGATCCGGAAACCAAAGTGTTGAAGAAACCAACAACCGCAACCACCCAATCAGTCACGAGATCACTATACCGGCTTGTTAAGACAATTTGAAGGTGAACCAGAAGACAGGTCCGTGGAAATACAGTACCTTCGATGGGTGCTTAAAGCGCATGGTCGCCCGGTGCATGCGCAAACCTGACGAGAGACCAAATCCAGCCGTCCCAAAATTTTGGCGAAAGCTGCCATGCGTGAAAGATGTTCCGAAAGCTGGTAGCCGCCTTCTCAGGTGCCCTGGATTTGGGGTTGAACAGAGACAGGTGGCAATCATCAGACGCCAGGACGTGGAGCAAAAAGACCCTCTACTACTGCTGGAAATGTTTGCAGCCGTTTACGGGATCCGTTGAAGCCATGGACAATGTAACTATCTTCCGAATGTGTGTCATGAGCAGTTGAAATGCTGAAGTTATCAATCTTATATGCATACAGGAACGGTTTGATTAACCAGAGATTAAAAGATCGCGGCCATCGCAACAAACGAGAGGTCGTAGATCCGATCCCCTCCGAGAAGAATGCCTTCTTGTTCTACGAGTTCTGACCAAACTGACTCGTGTCAGGATACTAAAGAATCTAACTTAGGGGCAAAAACGAAAGGCAAAAATGACGCCAGGATACTTCTATGAAATAGTAGGGCGTTTTGACTCTAGCAAGTCTTTATTATGAAGTCGGGGTTCCGTAAAGCGATTTCGAAAAGACTGACTTGATGCGCTCCGTAAAGACCATTTAGTTGTTTGCCACTGATATTTTAGCGCCTCCTGATGACGAAAAGCACTATTTTTCTTTTTTGTTTTTGAACAGAAGACCAGGCGGAACTGTGTGGTTTCGCTAACATTTGCCTCTACGGTGGCAGATGCACTCGAAAAGGAGCAAACGGCGATACAGACTACGTTGGCAAGTATCGGCGGCTCAAAGGCGTGTGCTCCTGTGAGCACATAAGTTGCGAGCAGACCTGGAACACTAATCCTGTTTGCGGCGATGACGGCATGACCTACCGCAGCGAATGTTTTTTGCGCAGAGCTGCCTGTGAAACCCAAAGCCCCAAGAAAGTTCTCTTTCCAGGACCCTGTCGTAAGTTAGAAAACATCTCTACTAGTTTAATATCAGTAGCTTATAATGATGAATTTAGATTTGTCGCTGAAGATTGATCCTGGCGGCGACATCTCGTTCTCGTGCAACATCATATTTCCGAGTTTGACTAACCGAGGGCGAGTTCAGTAGCTAGAGGGGATCGAACTGTGGACATACAATGTTCTGAACCTTAAAAGACCAGTGGTTAAACTGCAGATATGGTGGGCCACTGTCCCCCGCCCCTATCAATGACACTTCCGAAATTGGGCTTAAATTGAGAAAAGAGGCGAAAAATTACTTCACTTGAATCAAGAGGCTCTGATGTTGACCCGAGTCAGACAAAAGACGCCATCCCTTTCGATTGCACTCATCTCGTTGTTTAAGTTAAGCTTATATCGACGGCTGGGAAAAAAAGAAACATTTTCACGTTTCTTCAGCCGCATATTGCTTTTTCGCCATCAGTTTTAATGTCGACTTATTGAGCTTTTTTGTAAAAATTATGCTCTTGGCGGTATTCATGGATCTGGAGTAGTTTCTTTCTCAGTGGGTATTAAATTCGACCATCGAAAAAACGGTTCAAGAGATCTCCCTCGATTTCTCTAAATATCACCTTGGGGGATTTTGGTCTTTCCCAGAGTGATTGAGTTCCCTAATTTTTGGTACTGCGTGGACCATTGCGAGTGGGAGGACCTTCCTTCAGAATTCCTCGACCGAGGCATAACTCGCATTTCTTCATCGCTACCTAGTCATGAAAGGGGCAAAATCGAAGTCAGCTCTTACGGACACCACTGGTTGAGCAGAAACCGAAAAAAACCAGGACTGAACGTTCATTATTCATGCGCAAAGGACACTTGCAAACCTGGACGTCCTTTTGACCAAAAACTCAATGAATTTTAGAATAGAAAATGTGGGGCATGATTTGTGTGCTGGTGCACTGTCTTTCATCGTAAACCCCCACCAGCAAGCAGCTAGTAACTCTCCAGGTTGAGGCTGGTTTCGAAGTAACAGATAACTTTCATAAAACCGAGGTCATATAGATGCTTTGTGGGCATCAGGTATTCTCTGACCCTTAGCAAATACCAGAACAAGGAAATGAATCGGATAGTCGACCTATAGAGAAAGCCTTAACTCTGCAAAATCTGGGTTCCAAATGAACAACTAGGTAGTGCTCGTTGTTGCAGGCTGTTCCACGCAGATTGTCTTGCGTTTCTTCTACTCTGGCGTGGTAGCACCGATTCGAGTGCTCACAAAGGGTGTGCATCATTTAGAATTATCTTCCCCTCCTACGCGAGCTATGTGACTGTTAGACAGAAACGGTATTGAAGAAAACACCTCCTAAAATCCTACAGCAGCAACAACCCTTTGGGAAACAGAAGTCGCCCTCTGAGGAAATTCTGCCAAAATAAAGAAGTTCTCAAAAAAATACAAGAGTTGCCAAAACAATAAACTCCAATCTCTTCCGGAAAATTTTTGGTGCGAAATAATGCACAGGGTAGAGCAAGCCGAATTTAGAAGTGGCATCCAGGGCCGTGGTTGGATTTGTCGCCTTGACAGCAACTCACAAACCCTAATCGACAGTAGCTCCCGGTGGTGATTCTAAACGTCTGAAACCTCGGCGGGTAGAAATCCCGCGTTTCCCATCGACCATTATGTAATTGAGGAAAATAAAAATATGACGAGGAGACCTATCGAAACGACTGACCAGGATATGCGAATACCATCTGGCGGCGCCAACGTGGCGTCCGACGTATTTCGCATGAATATTTAATTTAGACGAGGCGGACGGATGTTAAAAGTAAGTGGCTGAACAGTTGCAAGTGCCGTAACGACTGTGCGACAGCTTACGCTGAAACGTCTTCTAGTAACCACTGTGCCCGCTGACGTTGCATTACCACCGACTACCAGAGCAATCCACGAGAAAGTCAGGCAAGCTATTCAATACACTGTGTCCGCAACAGCTGCGGCCAGAATGAGGTCACGGGCGATGTTCGGTTTCACCAACCTGAGATGAATAACACCACCGACAAAATCAACGGTGTCTGGGACGGCCACTTCTGGTTTATTAGCCGGCATCAGCTAGCCACACCCGACCACGAGGTATGCTGCCTCCGAGGCTCGAACTCGCGACCTGTCGGTTAGAAGTCCAACGCCCTGACCTCTGAGTCAGGGATCTGTTGTCTCGCCGGTTGCGGCCGGGTACATTAGCAATGGTAAATGGGGGACGCACTGATCGAGTTACGGAACTTACTCGCCAGTTGTGCTGTGGGGCTCTTTCTCCCTCTCGAGCCCCCGCCAGCAACCGCACAGAGGCGCGTTATATATATATATATATATATATATATATATATATATAAACAGGGATTATCCGCCCACGGCGAATCTGATTTTCAGTTTGAGCGAACGCTGGCGTTCGACACTGTACGCCAGAGTTGGAACTGTCCCAAACAGGACAATATATTCCATTTGAGAGGTCGAAGTTTTTGTTTTGGGCCGCGATTCCCTCATAGAAGACAAAACAAACGAGACTGCGTGAAACTGTTTAGGCTGTTTAAAAGTTGATAGTTAGTTGTACTATACCCCCAGTCTGAGAGGATTTGAATTCTAAACCAGAAATTTCTGGTCACGTAGTACCCGCAGGAAATTCACCGCCCTTAGGCTAGGAGACCGTCAGTTACAATCGAGAACGTCCCTTCGTGTGAAAATAGTGTTTCACCGTTTCATATAAACAATGGAGTATAATCCTTGCTTTTTCCCTTAGACCTCAGTCTCAAGCCCCGCATGTGGTCTGTTTCGCCTGCAAGGCCATGTTGTTTTCAGGGAATGCTATTTTCTGCAACACTCTTTTACGCTTCCTCCTAACAAGGGGAAAGATTATTCAGACATATGTTTCCATACCCTCAGCGTCAAAAGCGCATTTGAGAGACCAGAAGTCCTGCCCAGACGTAATTGCGCTGTCTGAACTCCGCTAAAAATCCGATAAATTAGTCAAATTCCAGAACGCAGATAAGGACCTCGCGTCTGGACTCCGAGTCCTTGCCGCAGGATGACTTCTCGGGCGGAAAACCAGAAGTTCACTGACTTTTAAGGTTTACCTAGAGTGAATCATCCGTAGAAAGTAGTGTCAGAATTAAGACAGCGACCAGCACAAAGACCTGCATACCACTTTACGTCATCACCCGGACGCGTACTGACCGAAGGCCAAGAACGTCCGTTACTCAAAGTCGATTTCAGTTTAAATCAAATCAAATCAGAGTATTCGGAGAAAATGAGAGAAGCCCTTGAAAACTCCACATCAAAGAAGATACAAGTCTGCACGAAGGGCAGTTAAGTTGCAAAGATTTGCGGTTAATTTCAGCGCATGCAGTGCATGAGACTGATAGGGGAACGAGCGTGTCAGGAAGCAGGCAAATTTTCCAAATAATGGCGAACAGCATATTGACCGCATTAGTACACACTTAGCCTATCAGTGCTCAATTGAGTGCAAGCTAAACGGGCTACTGAAAACAATGCAGTAACATGTTTATAGCTATCGCACTGACTCGTTACACGAGTTTTGGGAGTTCGGGCCCACATTTATCGTGCGAGTACCAAGACGCCCCTTAAACACGCTCATGCTGGTAGAATATACGACACGCCCTGGCAAAGGATTCAGTTGTCGAATGAATCTGCAAGAGATGAGTCGGAAGCACCTCCGGCGTAGTCATGATTAACGCTGTTCGCAACTGTCCTCACTGAAACATGAAAATAAGTTACTTTCGGCCCCCTACGAAGAGTAACTGCAGGTTGTCGCGCGACTACGACTACGTCATCAGTGACCGCAGTGTGACTGTCTGAGAGAGCGCAGCGGGACGAACATGCCCTATAATCTGATCCCTGACAAAGCTCCCAGCATAGTTCACACGGCCGATCGCGAATGACATGACGTGGAGTCCGTGGCTCACTGGTGAAGCGTTAGGATCACTAAAGCCTGGTGACGGCAAATCTCCGGTTCGGTACTCAGGTCATCCAAAGCTAGGCTTAGACGTGGCTGGTCGACGATGACTAAAAGTCAGAACTGGGCGTCAAAGTCTCCCATGCCTTTGTTAGTACTCCGTTCTGCACTTGCAGTAGGTGGGCTAACTCATGAAATGTCAACCGAAATTCCGAAATACGTTTTAGTTTTGAGAAGATTAATTAAGTAGGGTTGTAAAACTAATCAGTATGCGGTGTAATTCTATCATAATCCAGTTATTTCAGGATGTCGGCTTTGGAATGTAGTTCCTTCCGACTGCATGCAAAAACTACACTGTAAAAAATGACTACTGATGTAGCATGAATTTTTCTTATTGATGTACGATGCACCTAAAAGTCCAATCATATTACATGGAAACATACATAAAAATATTATTCTTTCGCTAATTCGGTAGAAAATTACGTCTTCTTCCAACCTTACACTCAAAGGAAGTGTAATATTCACTTTTCAAAACTTTTCCAATTCCCGAATAATTTTGAACCTACTCTACTGTCACACGTGCATTCAAGGTTTCCAAACTTCAAGTCATGTATTTTCCGCGTACGGAAAACCACACATTTCTTTACGGTAAGAAGGGGAGACTATAAAGGGTTCATAAAATGTAGCAGTGGGTTTGATCCATATTGTTAACTTTACAAGCCACCATGGTAAATGCAAACATATGACTTTTTATAAACGGCCATTTCTATAAGTCTGACAATTAGAAACTTTTTAAAAACCGAAATATACCTTACCTTTGAGTATAAAATTGAAAGATGTAATTTTCTTCCGAATTTGTGATAGTGAATATTTTTATGCATGTTTTCCATGAAATATAATTGAACTTTTAGGGGCATTGATAATCAATGAGAAATATTCATGCTACTCAAGCAGTCATTTTTACAGAGTGTAGTTTATGCATGCAGCCGGAAGGATATTCTTTTGAAAGCCAGCATCTTGAGGTAACTGAATTATTTTAGGATTAAGGTGTAGGCTGATTAGTTTTCCAACCCTATTTAATTAATCTTTTCGAAAGAAAACGCATTTCGGAATTTCGGTTGACATTTTATGTGTTAGCCCACCTACAAAAATTGCATCCAACTTAATATCTTCCTTATAAAAAAGGTCATCGACTCTTTAAAAACACAGCAAACGGGAAAAAGAATTGCCTCACTCATGCACAGTAACTTCTCCGCAAGTGAGATTGGCATTGACGGCTAAGAAGTCTCCCTGCCCAAAGATCAGCATATCGTTATGCAGGGAGTAATTTGAAAGAAAGACCCACTTCTCCACTTCGCAGCCTCTGCTTAGTCCACCTTCCCGGTTTAAGACGTAAGTCCGAATGACTTTCTTTGTCTACTCCGAAAGTACTGATCGAACATGCGGTTAGCACATCAGGACCGAACTTGTCAGTTACTACGCAAACGTTGGAGCATCTGTAGAACCGACAGTGAGTACTGCGTTTATTATAGATAAAGCGGGCTTCACCATACTCCTAACACAGGTGTTAACAAGAACGCTATATCCGGGTTACTCCGATCTCCTGCGGCTGTATAACTTAAATCGACTGCGCGTCTCCAAAGGTCGTTTAGTAAACTCGGAGGGAATTGTGAAATTTACTTCCAAAGTCAAAGCCACATTGGAGTGCCGACGAACTCATATGCACCAAGCAGGCGTTAACATCTGTTTGATGAATATAATAAAGATGTCATTCATATTGACCCAACTGTGAAAAACTCGGCGCCTCGGTGGGATTCGAAACCACGCAGTAAAGGGAAGGCTTTAGTATAGCCAACACTCTAACCACTTGAGCTCCGAGGCCCCGCCGAGCGACGCGAGTTTAATCACATTTGGGTCAAGTTACTCGCCCAACCTACTGCGACGTCTGGAATACACCAAATCTGATACAGTAAGTTGACTGCCCAGGCAGGATTTCCTAAGTAATTCACCTAGAATCCACCAGATGACTACTAGGCTCATGTAATTCATAGGTATTTTGGCAGATTTTGAATAATTCATATTGAGTTGCGAAAATTCCCATAGCAGTAATCAGAAGACGAGGTGGCGAGCATACGTAGCTTTCGATAAATTCATATTGACCCATCTGTGGCAAACTCGGCGCCTCGGTGGGATTCGAAACCACGCAGTAAGGGGAAGGCTTTAGTACAGCTAGCGCTCTAACCTAACGCTCTAATCCTGCCTGGGCAGTCAACTTACTGTATCATATTTGGTGGATCCAGACGTCGCAGTAGGTTGGGCGGGTAACTTGACCCAACTGTGATTAAACTCGCGTCGTCCGGCCGGGCCTCGGAGCTCAAATGGTTAAAGTGTTTTCTATACTAAAGCCTTCTCCTTAATGCGTGGGTTAGAATCTCACCGAGGTGCCGAGTTTTTCACAGTTGGATCAATATGAATTATTCAACATCTGCCAAAATATTTATGAAATGATGTTTTTATGCACCTTTAAGAAAGGCCATTACGATCATGTGGAAGTATTCACGACCGTTTGGTTTATTGGTACAGGTGATTTTACGGCTTCCGCTATCGCCAAGACGGACAGTAAACAGACTTAAGATGCACAGTTCGGATACGTTGTTGGGTATGGTATTGTCTTTTTAAGATAACTGCCTACGTAGAACCAATTGGTTACGTGCTACAGAGGTTTTCCAGTAAGGGAGACTAGACAAAATAACGATCAAAACTGACGCTAAGTTGCCCTTTCAGACGTCCGCAGTGTCTCTCTCGACCACTGTGAGGTTTTTTAATTCCTCTGGGAAAAGGAAGTCTCTCTTTTCCTCAAGGCCGAACAGACAACTTCCTCTTTCCCATACCTGTTCATTCGGGCCTATGACAGCAGGTTAATGGTCCCCGCGCGCAAAACTGCTAGTTATAACCAAAACCGCACGGTTGGACGCGCAATTACTAATTAGCGCTCAGGCGGAGGCAATATACCCGCCTCCTCCCCCCCCCGTGACGCACCTGATTGGCTGGTTTCGCTCCGACTGGAACTGCACCACTGCTGACTGCTCATACGGCTGCGCATACTCCCGACATGCGGCGCATCTCGCTCCTCCTCCTCCTCCTGCGTACGCGCATTGCGCTGCTCCTCCTGACCGCTGGGCAACAGCACCGCACTGAAGCGCAGGACCTGGGCGCCTCTCGCAGCAACGCCTGTTTTCGCTACCGCTTCCCCCAGGCGCCACGAAACCCCTGTCAGGATTACTCCTGCTCCTTCAACGCCTGGTGCGTGCCCTCGGCTGATCTGCGCAGCCCGACCTGTGTGTGCCACACCACCTGCTACGATGTGGGCGACGCGATCGAGAGCATGCCGGTATGCGGGTCAAATGGGGTTGACTACGACAGCCTCTGTCACCTGAAGAGGGAGGCGTGTACAATGCTGCTCTCAGTTACTGTTAGGTATTTTGGAAGGTGTGGTGAGTATGCAAATTATAAATCGGTGGTCGACGATACTACTGTAATTCCTTCCCCGGAAAGTAGTCCGGATCATGGGGGTAGGAATGCCCTGACAGTTCGGACTACTGAATTATTCTTGAGTATACTACAATCTGTCAGAATAAGTTAGAGGCTAATAAGTCAGAAGACCGTTTAAGACTACTTAAGACCCGCAGAAAGGAAATCGAGTCTATGCTCTGTGGTCAAGTCACGCAGAATGTTGAGCTGGCTTCATTCTGAGATTAGTTAACTGGACCATATTAAGGAAAGCTTCTGTCGTAGCAAAAGGTCCGGTACAGGGTAGTGGAGTACTTCATCGTGTTGGTTTTATTTACAAAACAAAATTGTCCACAACAGACTAGAAGAAACTAGCGATGCTAAGCTTCTCATGCACATTTTTAAGGCCATCTCAAATGAGGTTCCGTGTCCTAAACAATGTACTCCACTGGTGGTGCAGCAGTTACAAGCGCAAATTTTACTACACTCGTGGTTGTGAAATAAATTCAAAAACCTACTCAAAACTAAAAGCGACTATCCGCACCAAAAGTCGTGGAATTGGAATTTTTCCCTTTGAAAATTTCGAATTTAACTCACCATTTTAGTGCGCAGGTTTTTCAACAAAATTTAATTAAAACACTCTGACTAATGAATACTATTTTAACTGATATCTGCCAGCAGGCGATGCAGTCCCCTGGTTAATTCGAGTTTTTTGGTTATAATACTGAGCACTCTACAGAATAAACCCAATATATTTAGGCCAGCCTCTTTCCGGCCGCCTGTCAAAATCGCATTAGTTGCATAGGATGCCATTTGAACAGTCATTTCACAGCCGTACAAAATATCATATCTGCGAGCTTTTCAAAATGTTAGCTTCTTGCACACAATTTTAAAAAAGCGTAATTTACTAAAAAGAGTACTGGAATCTCAATGAAATATGTTTGGGGTTTTTGACAAGATTTTATCTTAAATGCAGGTATGACTGAAGAGTGTTCCATTTGGCACTCAAAAATTCCGCACTGCAAAAATTGCATCCAATCGGGCCAATTCAGTAGCACGCATTCATTGTTTGTCCCATAAGTTCAAATACACGTTAATTTTTATCGTCTCGGTAACGGTATAAGTCCTTTTCTGTTTTTGGAAACTACGGAAGAGTCTGATCAAATTTCGGACCCTCTGAGACATCGGATTATTCCTGAAGGACCTGACAGCACGCAGTTATAACAGGCTGTCCCAGGGATTCGGAAATATTACAAACTATTTTATAACTCACAACCGTAATCCAAGCTGCAATGCGTTTTTCTGTGTGACTGCGGAATAATTGATACATTTAGCCCAAATTTGATCTGTCAGTCATTCGGGAGGTTTCAAAAACGGTGATATTGCAAGGATACATTCACACTGGCTATTATCACACCCCAAATGACCTATTTCGCTGCACTTGCCATTATCCCGGTGTAATTACCTTGAGCCTAAAAAGTCCTAAAAAACTAACCAATATCATTGAATAAAATTTAAATCGTGAAATTCCACCTAAGTAAATTAACAGTGTCGCTGAGTATAGAACAGGCTTCCAGTTTCCTAAATGTAAATTAGTGCAAAATCTTAAAACGCACTTGCATATGCAGTAGGTGAGTTAATTCATGAAATGCCAACGAAATTTCCGAAGTGCGTCCTCGTTTCGAAAAGATTAATTAAGTGGGGTTGTAAAATTATTCAGCTGGCAGCACAGTTCTATTATGATCCAAAGGGTGTCGGCTTTCAAATGAACTTATTTCCTACTGCATGCAAGAACTATAGTCTGCAAAAAATGACTACTTGGGTAACATGAAATTTTCTTATTGATTTTCGATGCCCTTGAAAATTCTATTATATTTTATAAAGAATATGCATTAAAATATTCACTCTTTTACATAATCGGTAGAAAATGACGTCTTCTTCCGATTTTATACTCGAAGGAAGAGTATCAATCGGTTTTAAAAAATTTTATAATTCCCGAGTAATTTTGAACCCGACCTGCTGTTACACTTGAATTCAGGGTCTCCAAACTACAAGCCGTATGTTTTTCGTGTACGGAAAACCATGCGTTTCTCTACAGTATTAAGAGGGGATCATATGGGGTTTATAAAATTAAGCAGTGGACTTGAACAATATTGTTAACTTTATAAGCCGCATTCGTAAATGCAGATACATGATGTTTTATGAACGGTTTGTTCACGGTACTACAAAATCTCACAACAAGAAACTTTTTTGAAACCGAATTATACCCTTCTTTCAAGTATAAATTCAAAAAGACATGATTTTCTACCGGAATGAATAGTTTTATGCATGTTATTCATGAAATATAATTGGACATTTAGGGGCATCGAAAATCAATGAGAAAATTTCATGCTACCCAAGTAGTCATTTTTTGCAGACTATAGTTCTTGCATGCAGTAGAAAATAAGTTTATATGAAAGCCGACACCCTTTGGATCATAATAGAACTGTGCTGCAAGCTGACTAATTTTACAACCCCATTTAATTAATCTTTTCGAAACAAGGACGCATTTTTAAATTTCGGTTGGCATTTCATGAGTTAGCCCACCTACTGTAGGTATACTTACGTGTACCAAAAGCGTTAGCTGCTATTCAGCAGATACTTAAGGTGAATCTCTAAAATCAGCAAGCTGGTTGTTGGGTAAAAGTATCTTATTTCACCAACATGGACGGCACTCATAAAAACTTGTCGAGTGCGCAATATTTCCACTGGACTTCGATGCTTATATAATTCTAATTATCTACCACGAGAGCTGGTATATTAGTCATGTCTTTCGACCTCATGCATGAGTGCATGCAAGCGCCGAGCCAAAAGTCCCTGCGGACGTCCGTGGAGGTTCCAGATCACTTAATGTGGACATTGAACCGGCTCAATATAAGAAGACAGTCGGTTTAGAAAATGCTCATTTCTCGATGTCGGGGTGAGGCATGAGTTCGAAGCGTTGGGCACATATACTCAACTTTCTGGTGATCGCTCAATAATTTTCTCGAAATGCTTCCTGAGATAATACTCGCTATTTAATCCGGACAGTTTAGGCTCGATACACGATGAACAAAGGTCTAACCTTCAGGTTCAGTCCATAGCTCGAATTCCTAACTCGGGACCTGGCCTACTTTCGATGTATAAAAGCCTCTTATTACGAGACTGGTTTGAAATACTTAGGTAGTTTTCATATAGCTTGGTGTCCAGGACTTTATTAGTGGTGTCTACTGAATACGAAATCTGGCCGTCGTCAGAATATACCAAACCTGCACATCTAAGCCAAATTCCTATTCGCCCAAAAATACTGTTGGACACAAGAGGCGTCCTCAAGGGATCACCTATATTTGGCTTTCTTGCAGAAATTAGAAGCTACGGTTTTTCATTAACTAGCCGTAATATCAGGCTGCCTTGTGTAACTAGCAAATATTTCGTAAATAAAGGAGGATCGTAAAAACGCTCCGCATTATCAGTAACCGAAACTTTCAGGAGTCATATTTTTGCTCAGAATTGAAGTGAACTAAAGATTCCCCATTCTAGATGTTTCCCCATGGTCGAAGTGCGACACAACACCGCATACATCGATCTAACTTCAAAGAATTTGTGCGAAAAAAATTTTATAATATGAAAACAACCCCTCCATCGATCATTAAAGGAGTGCTGTCAACAGTCCATTTAACCGGGTGGAAGATCCCTGCTATGACATTAACAGTCATAAAGGCCACCTAAGTTAAATGTACAAACTATCTTCCAGAATACAGTGAATGACCGGTCTCATGAAATTTTGGCTGAAATTTTGAAATGTGTTTTCAATTAAGAAAGATTATTCAGGCGCGGTTGTAATACTGATTATCTCGCAGCATAATCCTATAATATTTTGGACTTGACAGGATATCAGCCTTTAAATGCCTTGCTTTACAATCTTCTGTAGAAACCCTACTCGGTATAAAATGACTACTTAAATAGCGTGTATTTTTCACATTGATTTTCGATGGTCTTACAAATTCAAACATAATTTAGAGAAACCGCTACAAAATATGCTTTCTTTTAGTTATTTGATAGAGAATCACGTTTTTTTTATATTTCGTACTCGAAAAGTGAGTAAAATTGGGTTTTAAAAAAGTTTCTAACCAGGAGATTTTAAAGACAGTGCATTATCCATTCATACAGCATCGCATTCGTCCGTCTACTGCTGCTCCTCATGAAATGAACAACATATTTCGCATCCATTGCAAAATCTTATGGACTCCATATGTTATCTTTTAAAGGGCGTAGAAGAATACGTGATTTTCTTTACGCGGAGCCCATGCGCCTTTTAGACTGAAATCACAAAGCGCTAACACAACGACTGATTAGGCCCCAAATTATTAGTGAATTAGAAAACGTTTTTGAAGACTAACTATACTCCTTCTTCGAGCATAAAATATGAAGATGACGTGATTCTCTATCAGACGACTGAAAGAAAGTGCATTTTTGTTCGCGGTTTCTCTAAATTATGTTTTAATTTGTAAGACCATCGAAAATCAATGTGAAAAATGCATTCCATTTAAGTAGTCATTTTTTCACCGAGTACGGTTTCTACAGGAGATTGAAAAGCAGTACATTCAAAAGCAGCCATCCTGACAAGTCCGAAATATTATAGAATTATGCTGCAAGATAATCAGTATTGAAACCGCGCCTAAGTAATCCTTCCTAGCCGAAAACGCATTTCAGAATTTCAGCCAACATTTCATGAGATCGGTCACTCACTGTATTTGCCTTGGAGGCTTTTTACGCCAGCTGATGTGGGATCACGAGTCGAAAGAGAAGCAAACGGGCGGTTCCAACCGGAGGCTCGATTCGCCAATCTGACGTATCGTTAGTTGAATAAGGTTATTAGGGAATTTCTGTAAATGGACGGGACCGCCGGCCCCAAGTCGTCATGCATTCTTTCGGTACTGGGAGCACATTTACGCACGTCCGAATTCCCGCCGGTGTAGGCCACAAGGCCATACACTCGGTTCAATCATGCATAGATCGACATATATAGAGCTGAGTGCCGCGCACAAAAGCTGGAGGAAACTTGAGGCAGACAGCAGTAAATCCGAGCCAGTGGACCGCTTTCTGGTTCAAACGCTAGACTTATATTGAATAACTGCTTTTAACGTCGAATTTGTCCGGAGACGACTTAGGAAACCCGCATGGATAATCTACAGAATAGAATTTGTAACCTTTTAGGGATTCTATTTAATGTCGAATTAGTTTTCTCCAGATGTCCGTCTTTTAATACGTATAAAGTGGGTGACGTACCATTAAAAGTGTCGTACATCTCACAGGAAATCACCCGTAATGCAAAATCCTCCCATCTCACGTCCTACACAGTTTAATCTAATTTAAAAAAAGAAATTTATAGGAAAACGGTAGGTTTCTGTTTAACAATCACTACTCCCTAATTGGGAGATCTGACGGTAGCGTCCGAAGGAGCGTCTGTCGGAAGAAAACCTGGTCTGGACAATACACGAACTTCGCTAGTTTTGTATCTCTCCAACAAAAACGAAATCTAGTCAAGTGTTTGGCAAAAAAGGGCTAAAAAATTTGTTCAACAGATAGTATTGAGGAGGACCTTAGAAAAATCCAAGACTTGCTTCACGAAAACGGGTACCCTGACAGGTTCATTGCACAGAACCTTGTCGAACGACCCGCAAAACCCACCACAATTATCAACGAAAAGAAAACGTTGTTCCTCAAAGTCCCCTTCCAAGAAGATGCTACAAGTGAACCCCTAAGAAGACGCCTTGACCAAGCTGTCTCGGGAACCTTCCCAGCAGCAAGGATTCGCATATCATCATCTAATAACCCTATTTTACGCGAAGATGGCAAGGATCGGCTGCCAACTCAGACTGCCTCAGTGTGCATCCACTCATTCACTTGCTCCTGTGGTGCAGGTTATGTTTGTCGTACGAGTCGGCGCCTTTCCAAAAGAATACGAGAGCACCTTCCCGCGTGGCTGGCATAAGGTGAAACTAGGAGAATAGACAGCGTCATCCTTGCGCATGCAGTGGATTCAGGGCATCGTGTGGATCCCGCTGAAGCATTTCGTGTGATTTATGAGGTCCCCTTGAGCTACCCTAAGCTACTGGGCCAGCGCCTGTTAGCAACAGCAGAAGCGGCCTCCATTAGGTTATGAAAACTGACCATATACGTCCAGAAGAACCTCGTTCAGGCTCCGCGCTTACCGTAGTCAAAGGTTGACTGACCACATACAACTTTCTGCGCCCTTCTTGTAATTTAAAAACTAACTTTTATCGATATTTTTTAGATTCACTGTACCCCGTTCCCATATAACTGTACTGGCCTGACGAGAAGTTATTGAAAGCAACGTTCGTTAAGTTACCGGCCACTTTGAGTACCCGGCCTAGTTCATGAAATGTTAATCGAAGTTCTTAACCGCAATTTTGATTAAAAAGGATTATTTAGGCGGTGTTGTTAGTGCTCATCACAAAATATAATTCCAAATTATTTCCGTTAAGTCAGAATTTCGGCTTTTTTATGAGGTTCTTTCCGGTTGCCTTTAGAAACCAAATCCAGTGAAAAATGCTATTTTATACCATTACAGCAAAAAATATGTTTTTCTCAGATTTTATACTGAAGAAGCGGTAACTCACGGCTTTAGCAGTATTTCTGATCTTGAACTTTTTAAGACCGTGTTATGCCCATTCAAGTGGCATTGCATCTATTTGGCTAGAAAGCTCCTAATGAAGTCTTCGACATAAGCTAAGTTCATTGCAAAATTTTGCGAGACCTTTGAGGTCGCTTCCTAGTGACGCAGAGAAATTCACGATTTCACCGTAACAGGTCGTTTCAAACATGTATTTCGAAAACCCAAAAAGTAAATGCAACGACTAGTCAGGAAAATGAGAAACGTTTTAACAGCACATACTGAACCTTATTTGGGCGTGCAATTTCTAAAATAAGCAATTTTACATCCTACTGGTGCAAGGCAGAATGTATTTGTAATGTTTCCTTAGAAATATGATTAAGTGCATAAAAACGTTAATAGTTAAAATAACAATAATCCCGCTTAAGCGGTCATTTATACTGCGCATGGTTTTCGCGGGCGAGAGGAAAGAAATGGGTTCAAAATCTGCATCATACTGTGGCCGAAATAACTTGGAACCCTTCTGTGGGATGATTGATATTGCAAACCCACCCGATCATACCTTTTCATTCGAAAAAATAACATTTCAGAATTTCGGTCAACATCTAGTGACTTGAAATACCTGTAAACAAGCGAAACTTCTAGCGTTTAAATAGCACAATCAAAAGCGAGACAGTGTCTTGACTCAGATATGAAATTTGACAAGCATGCGGCTTGTCACAGAAAGGTGAAAATGGGGTGTCGTTACGCCCTTTCTAAAGACTGGTGTAGGACTTCCAGGTTCATTTGTGTCTGATTTTTGCAGATAGAAGCATAGATGCTAAACGAATCAGCAAAACGTTAGGGTTAACTTGAGACTATATTTCATGCTAGTCTGAAAGCAATATGTCTTCTGGGAAAGATGGCAAACTTTGTTCCGGAAATTTTTCCACTGGTTCCCCATATCGTTTTCAGATGTGTGGAAAAATAGAAAAAATGTGCATAGAAATCGACACCGCCCTCTTCATCCTGCCAATAAGCCCTGGCTGGGAATCGACACCCCGTACGGATTGGCTGCCGCCTTTTCCATTTTTTCCGAGATTGTCGTATAGGGCGTTCAGTCCAATGTAGCGACTTATGCATGATTAATCGAAGCGTACCACCTCCAGAAATTCCCGGACCTTCTTAGATGGGCAGGCGCCAACAATGCAGCCGTTTCTTCCTTAATCTTCTGTTTAGCAAGCACGAATTTTGTTCAGCGTTCTACGAACATTGAAAAGAATTTTTATTCATACTACCTCGGATGCTGACATTCTGTTTGAAACCTGATTGTCTTTCAGAATGTGTTTTTGCCGTCAAATCAATGATGTTTTTTACCTAGAGCACACACGAAGGCTTCAAGTTTCAACCTACCTTTTTGCACGTTTAAAAAGTTCAGTCAAGTGCATTTTGGAATTTCGCGGAATTTTTGATGTATTTTTTGGAAATGACTTGTATTTCGTCCATGTGTTTTCTGCAAATGAAGTTAATGATTTACGTTTGTTTTGAAATGGATCGACAAGCCCGACTAAGAGTAAACACACATGACTCTACTTGGTGACCAAATTAACTACGTTTGGGCCTCAGGAGTGCGATCATGACCGGCAGATGCCGGTAGATAAGCCGGGGATGACAATTGCACTCTCCCTCCCACGCCATCGAAGGGAAGTTTCTTTAAAGAGTTCTCTACGACCAAAATGCCTTAACTGCACTGAAACCTCAAAAAAAAAACACGCAAAACAGAGCTGCACCTGCTAGAAAATGAGCGACATCATTCACCACCTTATGTTTCCCACCTCTTCTCATCCTTCACGACGCAGATCCCTGTGATTCCATCCAGTGTCCATCTGGTGCCGTCTGCCAGCTGACGGACGACCGGAAACCGGTTTGCCGCTGTAGAATGCAGTGCAGTCTGACCACACAAAGACCAGTCTGTGCCAGCGACGGTCGAACCTACCCCAATGCCTGTGCTATGAATGAACATGCCTGTCGGACTGGGCAGCAGCTCAAAGTGCTGTTTGACCACAGCTGCACTGCTGGTTTGTAAATTGCATGTTGTGCATGTGGGTGTGTATATGTGTGTCCGTGTTCGTGTACACCTGTCGGGCATCGGGTCCTGTGTGTGGCACGCGTAGGAGCGGTGTCCTACTTTGTCAGCCGCCCTGAAATTGCTCTGCCATGGGAACAAGATGGGTGGTGAAGCAGAAAGTGCTGTAGAGGCTAGTGAAGTGTGCTTTAAGTCACTGGTAGTGCATCCAATCTTTGGGGCAGGCAGTGAACGTGCTTTCTTGAGACGGTCGATCTGTCGTTTGTCTGCACCCATAGATATAAAACCTTCCCAAGGTATTTAAAATACAGTCCTGGAGTGTAAAATACATCCTACTGGCATTTCTCGCAAATGTCGACCCTGGTTTGCCCAATTTCTAAGACCTGTTGGTCATTTCAAATACCGGAAGCGGGGGAAATGAAATAAGGGGAAATCGGATAAAGTGACGGGTAATTACAGCCCAGAAGGACACATTGCTTTATTTCCTCCCGATTTTTAAGCACTATTTCGCGGTCGATGCCATCTGGCAGTCGCCAGACTCAATAGGCGTAAGTCACTCGAAAGGTGACGAAAGAAGTTGGTGCATAACGCGAGACTCACTAGTCGAGGAAGGGGTCATAGGCAAAGCCGCCTGTCCTACTTTCGCCTTAACCACAAAACTAAGCATTCATGGACTCAGTACTTCCGTGATGGTAGAAAAATGTGGCTTTTGCCTTTCTATCAAAAAGCCATCACAGAAAAATAAAAGCTTTTGAGGTAAGTTAAAAACAAATCGGGTGCCCACACACTGTTGTCCATTTCTGTCGTCTGCAGCCGTACGCCAAAAAAGTCGCTCGCCGACTTACTGTGTGCCCTCTTCGCATGCTTAGTGCCTGCTAACCGTGCTCCTGTATAAAGTTTTATCAGCTCATTGCTTAACCGAATCTCCTTACAGGCCAGAACCCCTGCCTGGGCCAGGCCTGTTCCTGGCCGGGAGAACTGTGTCGGGTGGACAGTCGTGGGGGAAAACAGTGCGTCTGTCGGGAGAGCTGTCCGCGGGTGGTCGTACCGGTCTGCGGTTCTGACGGCCTCACCTACGACAGCGTCTGCCACCTGGAACGAGCTGCCTGTTTGCAGAAGAAACACATTTGGGTAGTCCACGCCGGACAGTGTCGTGAGTTCTCTTCGCCCTCCTCCTCCTTTTTTTCTGTACCTCCACACTACCCAGTGATTTCGGGGCAAACTAATTCCCTCCTTAGGCCGCAGCTCAAGTCGTTACTTTTTGACTCCACACCACAAGTTCACTAGGTGAACATGGAGTCAAATACCTGCTAGGGGAGATTTCAGACTAGACTAGAACTGTTTTAGGGAAACATTTTATTAAAACAATTCTCGACTTCCATGAAGTTACTGCAGACAGCACAGAACGGTCTCTGGTTGTGGGATTAAGAGGCTGAGATCGCAGTTGTCAAGTGGCGTTACTTCGGGCAACGCCAGGCAGGTCGAAATCCTCCTTGTCTCTAGTAGACTATGGAAAAGATGGATAGGGAAGGAAGTCCGTTATCGTCCTGTTCTTCAGTCCGAGTTCTCTGAGACCTAAGCTGTGACGCGACGGTTTTTTCACTGCGATAATTAATCAGTAAGACTATACCTCCCAGTCTGGAGGGCGGGCCCAGTTACCGCCTGAGAGATGGTTCTGTTACTCTGGTAAGTAAAATTTCCTAGTGGATAAATAAACGATGATGACAGCTGGGCCGGGTTAGGTAGGTGCAACCGATCCATTTGACTTTCTGGTTTGGGTGATGGAACAGACGCTTTCAGCTGTGCTTTGAATTTTCTCTGACCAAAAGGATTTAAATTCAATCAAGAGACAGAAAGTGGTGCGGGATTAAACTGTCCGGAAGGATTAATTGAAGAACTAAGGCCGTAATGCTCTTTGTGTCGACTATGAGATTCTTTTTCCAATGTGAAACTGATTGTCTTTCGGCTGCTTTGCGTTACTGCTAAAGTGGAAGTTGTTTACATTTTGTACTGGACAAGAGGGCTGACCTTTTAAAATAAAGTTGGATTTGATATTCCCATTACGTTGTTCCTCGTAAAAGCGGAACAAAGTTGGCGGTACTTTTACACATCTCTGATGCTGAGATTAATCTTAACGGTAAGATGTGGTTATGTAGCCCCTCCTGATGGACACAATACTGTTGGGGTTGGGGTTAGGGGTTATGGTTAGGGGTTAGGGCTAGGGGTTAGAGTTAGGGGTTAGGGTAACTATTTCTCAACCATTCAAAGGGTAACAGCGTATTCCCGATAACTTTTCTTTTGCATAGAATTGCTTGACCTCGTCGTCTGTGCGTTCCTCGGCCACACCTATAAAAACTCCCATTACCCCCGGGCCGGTACTACAGGTAGCAAGGGTTTGTTTGCTTCAGATGGGGCTACAAAAGCACATCTCACTGGGATCGTTTGCGGACGATAAGACAGTATTGTGAGGGTAGTATTTCAGAACCAAGGGCAAGGAAACCCAACTAGAAACAAACAAAAGGACCTGTTGGGGTTGGGGTTAAGGGTCAGAGTTAGAAGTGAAGGTTAGGGTTATGGTTAGGCGTCAGGGCAACTATTTCTCAACCATTCGAAGCACAACTGCGCATTCCCAATGGTTTATCTTTTGCATAAAGCTACTTGACCTCGTCGCCTGTGCGCTCCCCGGCCCTATCTGTAAAAACCTTATTACCACCGGTCTGGTGTTACAGGTGGCTGGGGTCTGTTTACTGCAGATGGGGCTACATAACCACATCTGACCATCTTAACCTCGATTCCAAGTGGGGTAAAAACAAGTCTTTTTGCCTGAAGTGATTTTTTTAACATGATTATCAAAGTCGTTGCGCTGTTCAGGTATTTCAAGCATACTACCCTTCAAAGACTAACCACGACCTTTACATATTGCCTACGAATCAGGCGGCGTCCACGCCGTGGTCATCCGCCACTGGAACCAGCATTGATCTCCCCAGGACGGTCTACGGTTCGAATGCACTGGACCGAAACGCGCGTCACGCCGGCTCACGGCACTCGTTAATCCGGCCGCGCAGAGTCCGCGCGTGACCAGAGATGCTGCCGTTGCATGTGTGGCACGCCTTTGAGGTGTGAATTCACGGTGCGACGTCCATCGCGTCCAAAGCCTCAGAAATTGACTGATAGGCCCGCAGAGTCGGTTAGGATGCGGGGAAGACGGAGTGAGAAATCCATCCTCGCGACAAATCGGCGTACTTAGCACAATCATGAGGAGCTATGGGGTCTTAAATTTTGAGGAGTATCAACTGACGGGGTAACTCAATTGGTCTTCTCAGTGGGGCTGAAATGGCCCCATCTTAATGCAGCCTCCGTTGCACTCTCACGCATGTGCGATCCGAGCCGCCCCCAGGGAATTCCGGTGCGCGCTTCATGGGGCAGGTCGTATGTGTGGCACGCGTAGACGGGTTATTTAGATACGCCAGCTACAGTGTCTCAGCTCACCTACAAACTTCTCTGCATTGTCTTGAAACTTTTGAGGGATCGGGAGTTCCTCAACACGGAATATTACATTCCTTTCCCACTAGCAATTCAAGGACTCCTCTTGCTTTGTTACTGACTCAGGCCTGGTTTGCTGAGACATTCGGTACCCTCATGAGTTCCGCGGCTACATCGGTGGAGCTGGTGTACTATCGATCAAAACGAGGGACACTGATCTTCCTGAGCGCTAGAACCGGAGTTGCATGATGTGACAGTTTACGTCCTGTTAGCAACGGTTCTCTCCGTGTGCTTAGTCAAACTATTAACATGGACAGAAGGGCTTTGTTAAGTGGTCTGTGGATGCACATCAGCCCGAAGACATTAGGCTTTCAATATTACCACGGGGCAAGCATATAAGCAAACAAGTGAATTCGAGTAGTCTTTATTTCGCGTAAGAAGGGGCGAAAAACTACTGACCTATGCAGGGTTTATGCAGACCAGGCGTTTATTTCTGTTCGTTCGGAGATTGCAATGAAGAGCCTTTAAGTGGGATTCGACTTTTTCCGGAATATTGCAGAAATAGGATGCTGCATATCAAAAAATACACTGTAAGGACAACTTATAGCTGCTGTGATCGCAGGAGGGAAGCTAATCGCCTACTGAGTTTCTCTTCTTCAGTTTCACCAAGAAAAATTGGTTAATTATCCTCTTTTAGAAGTACAGGTTTTCCATTTAACGCATGAACAAAATACAATAGGTGGGCTAACTCATGAAATGTCAACCGAAATTCCAAAATGTGTTCTTGTTTCGAAAAGACTAATTAAGTAGGGTTGTAAAACCAATCATCGCGCAGGGTAAATCTTTAGTAATTCAGCTAGCTCGGGATGCCGGCTTTCGAACGAACTTTATTCCTGCTGCATGCAGAAACTACGTTCTGTAAAAAATGACTAATTGAGCAGCATGAATTTCTCTCTTTAATTTTCGATACCCCTAAAAGTCCAATTATATTTCATGGAAAACATGCATAAAAATATTCATTCTTTCGTTCACTTGGTAGATAACTACGCCTTCTAATTTTATACTCAAAACAAGGGCATAATTCAACTTTAAAAAACGTTTCCGATTCCCCAATAATTTTGTATCCGCTCTGTGGTCACGCTTCCATTCAGGGTTTCCAAACTACCAGCCATATATTTTTCGCGTAAGAAAAACCAAACACTTTTCTACGGTATTAAGAGGAGACCATATGGGGTTCCAAAAATTTAGCATTGGCTTTGGTCTATGGATACAAGCCACATTAATAAATGCAGACATGACGTTTTATGAACGGCCATTTTACGGTATTAAAAAATTTCAAAATCAGAAACGTTTTTAATATCGAATTATGCCCTTTCTGCGAGCATAAAATTGGAAGAAGACATCCTTTTTTACAGAACAAGCAGAATAATGAATATTTATATGCATGTTTTTCACGAAATATAATACAATTTTTGAGGGGATTGAAAGTCAATGAGAAAAATACATGCTACGTAAGTAGTCATTTTTAGAGTGTATTGTTCTTGATTAATTTTGCAACCCTACTTAATTAGTCTTTTCGAAACAAAAACGCATTTTGGAATTTCGGCTGACATGTCTTGCGTTAGCCCACCTACTTTATCCTCTATCAGTTCTGCATATAAAATCAAACTCACTGGGCCATTGTTGGTAACATATCAAGTTTGGAAAGATTAGTAGTCTGTTAGCTATGATTTGAAGATGCGTATTTTGTTATCGGCCAGTCGAACGTAAAATGCGTACGTCGGCCGAGCAACATTTGGTTGTCCAATAGTTAACCCTAATTTTCTCAAGTGTTTTATGTAGCAAATGTTTTTTTTTAAAACGACCACTTCTTTTTCCAGACAACAGCGAAATTCAGGCCTAGGTCGAACGTGTATTTCTTTTTCACGTCGAGGCATCTTTTCGCTTTCAAGTTTCCCACTTTTGGATAAGAGCATTTCCTCATAGTCAGCTACTCCCTTGCTTGATGTCTTGTCAAATTCGTGGCCTTATTTGCTTGTTTTCAGAAAACTGGTCTATGATCGCTTATGCCGGCAAAGAGTTTTCGCGAATAGGTTGAGCACGTTAAAAGTATCAGTAAAACAACCTCTCTGTCAAAGCAGGACTTAGAGAGTGTTAAACTAACTTTGAGACACTCTGCGACAGCAGTTTTTTACTTAAACGAGACGCTCCTCTTTGGGTTAATTCTCGGCGAAAACACTGACTAGTTTCTTTCGTCAATTTTGTCTTTGAAGTTTAGCTAATACTTTCAAAATTCTTCCATGCACCAACGGAAGCAAAACAAAATACGATCGTTTTTCTGATGTAAAAGGCGCACTGGTTGAAAACAAATTAATCACTCAATTAAAAAAGGAAATTCCAAAAAGGCAACCGCCTTTTTATTTGAAGGGTAGACATCTTCGAAAAACACGGGTTTTACACTTCTAATTCCTACACCAACCTAGGCGAACGGACCTAAGGACACAGAAGAAACAAATTAAATGTGTTTTATTCTTTTGCTCATGAGTGTACAAAAGACTAAACCCAAAAGCTTACATTTTAGTGGAAACCTCGACGCATCATCAAGTTACCTTACTAAGGGAATGATTTGATTTAAAAACACTTTTCGAGGTTGAGTTCCTCC
The DNA here is from genome assembly GCA_902702965.1 of Spirometra erinaceieuropaei. Taxonomy (NCBI): domain Eukaryota; kingdom Metazoa; phylum Platyhelminthes; class Cestoda; order Diphyllobothriidea; family Diphyllobothriidae; genus Spirometra; species Spirometra erinaceieuropaei. The sequence continues at coordinate 2,866,889 of CACRXP010000009.1, forward strand.
CCTAACGGCCTATTTTTATAGTTAGGCACGTATCCTCCTCAGGCCTGTGTGTGGTAGAGGGGTGCCACCGACGCGATCGCTCCGGTGTGCCCTGATGCAGATAAGGAGTTGATACAAGCGATGATGCGAGTTCCAGGAACTAGTTGCTCGGAAGAAGCGATCGCTGGAACAAGGGCTTTATTCGTCTGACGATTCGGATTCTCACCTGAACCCATCATCAAAAACAGTGGCAGGAGAGGGTGACTCGTGCACAGGAAGTTGCAGTATTTATTGGATGCAGTTGCTATGCTACCGCATGCCTATAGCAAGTAACTACGCTCCCCTTCATCAAGAATTGTTGCCCGCTGGTGCGCTAATTGCTTGATGTCCGGCGAGCAAGTTGTTAATTGTTGAAATCTCATCACACGTGTTGGCTGCTGGCGTGATGATTGCTCGGCCATCTGGTTCACCGGCCTACGCGTTCCCCGAGTGGTCAGTTACTTTGGCCAGACTATGCGTCAGCACGGAATATAGAGTGGGGATATCGTTACCCTTTTTGATAAATTGAGGTCCTGCGAACCATAACTCAAGCAACTCGCGGCTCACGCGATTATCCCCTCTCGCGAGAATTTCGTCGTCAAAGTAACTGACCCCTCGGGGAGCGCGCAAGCCGGTGAGCCAGATGGCCGAGCAATCATCACGTCAGCATCCAACACGGATGATGAGATTTCAGCAAGTACCAACTTGCACGCCGGCCATCAAGCAATTAGCGCACCAGCGGGCAACAATTCTTGATGATGGGGGACGCGGTTAATTGCTATAGGTATGCGGTAGCATAGCGACTGCATCCTATAAATACTGCAACTTCCTGTGCACGAGTCACCCTTCTCTGCCACTGTCTCTGACGATGGGTCCAGGTGAGAATCCGAAACGTCAGGCGAATAAAGCCCTTGTTCCAGCGATCGCTTCTTCTTCTGAACAGATAAGGAGTTACCAACAAAGACACAGGAGATTGGGATGTAAGTTTCCGGCTTATCAACTGTCTTCAGTCAGCCGCTTCCAACTGGAGGCTGACGACGGTTAATAAACCAGGCATGAAAATTCTAGTCCCCCGTGCCTTTATGGGCACCCCCTCCTCTACACTGGTATTTGATTTCGGTTAGAAAGGATTGCCTATAGTAGGTAACGTATCTGGTGAATTGTTAGCCATATCCATAGAATGTGTTGTCGATCAGAAAGAGTTACTTAGGGGGGAGGGTTGTATTACACAAATATCACGCAGGTCAGACCTAAGATATTTCAAACGCTTCATGATGCTGACTTTTTAATGTGTGTCTTGTTGGGCGTCCGTAAAATAGCTCACTTGATAGAAAGTGGCCATTTATTCTTTAGGTATTTTCCATCGATTTTTAATTTCGTCATAAATCTAAACGTGATTTGTGAAGCAGTGCACAAAAATATACTCTCTTTTATTCAGTTTATGGGTAATCTTGAAGTTTATTCTCGATAAGGCGTAACTTTCGGTTTAAGGCGTTTACTAATTCTCAAATGTTCTCATACTCGATCTGTCGTTACACCTACGCTTAGGATCTTCGGACCAGAAGCAGTAATTTTTTTCGTTTAAGCAAAATCCTGCATCCATGTAAACTATAAACAAGGTCCAGTGTAGGCCTTGTAAAAGTTTGTAATGAATGCAGACTACGCTGTACACGCAGAATAACATTACAAAAAATTGGGGAGACTAATAGAAGCGAAGAGATGAGTCGCAGGAAGCAGTCTTGGAGACGGAGACACGGTCGCTGGGACAAGAGCTTTATTAACCTGACGTTTCGGATTCCTGTTCGAAGCCATCATCAGAGACAAAAGCAGATACGTATCTGCAGTATTTATAGGATGCAGTCGCCATGCTACCTCATAACTATGAATATTCACGGCGCCCCCCCCCACCCGCCCCCTTCATCAGGGATCGTTACACGTGGTGTGATGACTGTTTGATGGCCGATATTTGCGTCGTTAATTGCTGCAACTTCATCACGTGCGTTGGATGTTGGTGTGATGATTGCTTGACTATATGACCCACCGACTCTGACGTTGGTAACGGTGTTCACCTGCGCGCTCCCCGAGTGGTCAATTACTTTGGCCAGCCTATGCCTCAGCACCGAGTATGGAAGAGGATGGTCATTGCACTTATTAATGGACTGGCGGCCAGTAAACCATGACTCAAACAGATCCCGGCTCACGCGGTTATCACCTCTAGCGAGAATTTCGGCCTCATCGAATTTGAATGTGTGGCCGGATTTCGAGGAATGAGCCGCAACTTGAGAGCTGGCGTCATTTCTCCGCACCGCTAAAGCGTGCTCGGCCATTTGCGTTCGGAGCTCTCTTCCAATTTCTCCGGCGTAGTTGCTTTGTCCGCAACTGCACCAGATCCGATAAACGACTCCAGACGTTTCTTGCCGTGGAGTGGGTCTTTTGGTTTCATCAGTTGACGCCTGATGGTTGCCTCTGGCCTGTGTGCAACTCCAGCCCCAAGTGGTGCGAGAAGGCGGCCAACAGCCTCCGAAACGTTCTTGACATATGGAAGCGCTAGCCAAACTTTGGTGTCCGTGCGGTTAGGCCTTTCGTTCCTTTTGCGTATGCACCGGTTGACAAAGTTTCGCGGGTAGCCGTTGGCTTTGAAGACCCGTCGGAGGTATTGTAGTTGGGCAATCTTGTCTTCCGGCTCACTGCAGTGCGTTTCGACACGCCGATAAAGCGTCCTTACACAACTGCGTTTGTGACTGATTGGGTGGTTGCTGTTGAAGTTCAGTACTTGCATCGTATTTGTTGCTTTCCTGAACACTATGGTTTTTAGTCCAAAACAATCTCTGCGGCATACGAGGACGTTCAGCAAGGCCAGCTGGTTGTTCTCTTCCTCCTCCATCGTAAATTGAATGTCCGGAAAGACCGCACATGTTCCTTGAATGTCAGCAGCTGATCCCTGTCGATAACGACGAAGGTAACATCCACATACCGTGCCCATGATTTTGGTCTGTGGTGTTGGAAGACCAGCGACTCTAACCGTTGCAGGACCGCCTCGGCGAGCACATTGGTGTTCCCTTCACCCGTTTGTAGATTGTCCCGTCGAAAGTGAAGTACGTCCTGAGACAGAGCTTCAGAAGCTGAAGGACTTGGGAGTGTCCAAGACGATTCTCTGTTTCATCGTTTGGCTGTTGTCATCAGCCCACCGCACCCCGAATTTTTGAATAAACCTTCTGAGACTCGATTCAGAAGTTGATGCAAATGCGGAAATGCGTCCTGACCTCATGCCAAAATGACTTAGTGTATGAAGCTGCGTCGGTCGACTGCATGGAATGTGCCTTGAGTATTCCCTCGGCCTCATTGTTTAAAAGTTGTCATGCCAATACCTCGGAGGTAAGTCTATCCAGGGGCTTCAAGGACAACCATCACTCGCATGATCCGTCCTGTAGCCGCTCTTTAGTGATTCTGCATATTTTCGATCACAGTTTAGAAGACGGGAGCCCGTGGTAGGATGCCTGACCTAAATGCCCGATAACTAACAGATCAAGGTCCAGGTTTCATGTCATGATCAACTGATAACGGTAACTAAATCTGAAATGATCATTTCGGCTGAGGGAATTCTCTTTCTTATGCCCACATTAGGAAGCCGTCTTTCCCTCTTCTTAAAATCTATCTCAACTAATTGCCCTTTGACCTCTGTGTCCTGCTCACCCTTATAGCCCAGTCCATCGACGAGTGCGCACGATTTGGACGGCCCTGCAAGGGCTACGAGGTCTGCATTCGAAGACCCGTCGTTGTCAACTCTGTCCTCGGCGCCGCAAACACCCTCAGCATGTCACGCGGTCCGAACCAGATCACGATGACGCCTCAGTGTGCCTGCCCCATCTGTCCGGAGGAGGGACTGGGAGACAATGTCTGCGGCACAGACGATCGCACCTACCGCAGTGAATGCCATCTCCGAGCAGCGGCCTGTCGGGCTAGGCAGCTGGACCTCCGCGTTCAGGGAAGAGGACCCTGTGGTAAGTAGTAGACCCTAAAATGTTTACTCGGGCAGTTTTGGCGCTCAGCGAGATAAGCACTAGTGAGACAAGGCATTGAAGCAACTTGGAGAAACACGAGACAAGTGTGTTAAGGGCCTTTGGAAAGGAAAAGAAGACAGAAGAACACTTGAGCTTACGGTCAGAATTATGGATTCCCGCTCTTGGACTCACAAGAGCTCGATTAGGTCAAGGGTAAAAGCCGGATCAAGTTTCTATCGCAAAAGAAGGGCGAATCTTATTTCACAGCCGCGCCTGCAGTAGACAAGTCCCAACTGCCTGCCATATGGCACTGGTGGTAAAACGGGGTTAAGCACTAACAGCTTGCCCTAACCCCCAACCCTAGTCCCTACTCCCAACCCCCAACCCTAACCCCCGACACTAGCCTCTAACTCGAGCAGTTCTGGCAGGTAGCGAGATGAACACTACTGAGACAACGCATTAGGGTCACTTGCATAAACACGAGACAAGTGTGTTAAGTGCCTTTGGAACGAAAAACAGAATAGCAGGACATTTCATAGATCTTTTGGCAAATTTAGGCTAGATCGTAGTTTGTAGCCCGGACCCACATTACAGGTGGCTGGGGGGTTTGTTTACTGGGGTTATTTTGTGGGGTTCCATGATCACATCTAACCCATTTGGCTTCCGTTTTACGCTTGAGGTTAAGATTAGGGAACCGGTTAATGGTTTCGATTTTCCAGTTAGGGTTATGCATTTAGGTCTAGGTTTTCGGGTTATGGTTAGGGTTTGAGTGTACGAATAGGTTCCAATATTACGGTGAGGTTTTTCAGTTATGGCTGTGTCTAAGGGCTACGGCTACGTTTACGATTTCGACTAGGGTTAGGGTTGCCTTTAGGGTTAACGGTTAACGGTAAAGGTTTAGGTCAGGGTTAGGGTTAAGGTTGGGATTAGGGTTAAGGTCGCCGTCCGCTTCCCATTCCGGGCTACCAACTGCGATCTAGCCAATTTTGAATAATTCGTATTGACCCAACTGTGAAAAACTCGGCGTCTTGGGTTGGATTGGAATCCCTGCAGCAAGGGGAAGGCTTTAGTACAGCCAACGCGCTCTGACCATTTGAGCTACGAGGCCCCGCCGGACGATGCGAGTTTAATCACATTTGGGTCAAGTTACCCGCCTAGCCCTACTACAACGTCTGGAATCCGCCATATCTGATACAGTAAGTTTGAGGTCCAAGCAGGATTTCGTAAGTAATTCATTTAGAACCCACCAGATGACTACCAGGATCACGTAATTCATAGACATTTTGGCAGATTTTAAATACTTCATATGGACTTAACTGTGAAAGACTCGGTGCCTCGATGGGATTCGAACCCACGCATCGCGTCCTCTGGCCGGCTCTCGTAGCTCAAGCGGTTAGAGCGTTGGCTGTACTGAAGCCTTCCCCTTACTGCGTGGGTTCGAATCCCACCGAGGTGCCAAGTTTTTTACAGTTGGGTCAATATGAAGAATAACATTTGAGATTACGGTCTGGATTATGAATTTCTACTCTTGGGCTCACAAGATCTCGTTTGGGCCAAGGATTAAAGCAGGATCATCTGGTTTATGCGATCGATCAAGTTTTTATCGCAAAAGAAGGGCGGATCTTATTTCGCACCCAAAAGAAAGCCTTCGGAACTTCATCTCTGTTGGTTGAGACCGATGATTTAACAGTCGGGATTGTTTACATTTGAGTTACTTACAGTCAAGTTCACAGGTGTTCAGTATTCACATCCTCCCTTCCTGATAAGTGGTTGGATCTTATTTCGTAGCCGCAACTGCAGTAGACAGTCCTCAGCTGCTTGTCATACGTGACCGGTGGTAATGGGGAGTTAGAAACTAACCTCCAACCCCTAATGTTAACCCTAACCTCTAACTCTATCCCCCTAAACCTAACTTCTAGCCCCATACCCAAACCCCTTACAGCCGCGACTGCGAAATAAGATATTACCTGATAATTTTTTTCAGGAGTGTCCTCCTTTCGAAGTGTTCTTCTTCCTCTATTACCGAATTTAATATGATTTCTTGATTTTTTTTAAAACCGATGTTATGCCCAGCACATCCATTCATTTCTGGAGAGGTTAATATTTCAGTGCCATGAACCTAAAACTAACTCTAGCTCAAGCCTCCACCGTATGCTAGTCTTAACCCTAACCTCAATCTCATTTCTTCGGAATTTAGCCAACAACTACCTCTATTATGGGCGGTCTCTTTCCCCACGTCCTGCACGATGGGAATATATAAACAATGCTGCCACGCAAACTAATGATACAACGATGGTCGAAAGGAAACTAGGGCACTGCCTATTCTGTTAAATTCAGTGTTCCTTTAGGTTACCACCTTTTTTAGATCAAAATAGCAAAGTGTTGGAGCAGTATATCACTGATGAGATTGCCGGTGACAATGTCCTCTGGATTACCAGCAGAACCGTCCGTAATGTGTTTTTTTTCTCTTCTTACTGTAGTGAATATTCGTTTCACATAAAAAGGTTTTTATATTTTGCAGATGCATGCAAAGGGATAAAGTGCAAGTTCTTCTCCATCTGCCAAACTAATAAGCTGGGAGAACCCTTCTGCACCTGTCCAACTGACTGCGTTTTCGTGAGTCTTATAATTTGCCCCTTTCGTTAGACACGACATAGTTCCTGCCCCACATTGGAGGTCTAACATTCAGGTCCCTGCGTAGTGCGCGCGCGTGATGCAGTGGGTATCTGGTGTTGTGTGTGTGGCGTGCGTGGGCGGGTTAGACCAGAGGCGCGTTCGTGCAGGTTTGGAGCCTGCTGTTGGGACCAGGTAGGGAGTGTGGCCCGCGTAGACCGGGTGTTCAGTTTCGTCAGATACTGCATCCGCACCCAGCCCCGATCGATTCAACGTTAGCTTACCAGCAGTGAAAGGTGAGTGGGAAAAGAGAGCACCCAAGAGCGTAAGTCTGTCTCATAATAAATTAACTCTCACGATGGACGACTGCACTCGCAATAGTCAAACTTTCAGGTATCCACTTCTTCAGAATACGGCGAGAGTGTCAGTCATATTTATGGTGAGCTGACTAGAGAACTGAATTGTTGTGGGCGGTTAGCCTGAAATTTTGCCAAAGTAAAGAAGGTAACTACAGGTTATTTCATACGTCTAGGCATGCCGGGGAGCCATTATGAACGCTCATCGTCAACTGAAGATAAATTTGAAACTCGACTACAGCCTATCTCATGCATCGTTAATACAGTAGGGGGGTTAACTCATGAAATGTCAACCGAAATTCCGAAATGTGTTTTCGTTTCGAAAAGATTAATTAAGTAGGGTTGTAAAACTACTCAGCCGGCAACATAATTCTATAATATCTCAGTTACCTCAGGATGCCGGCTTTTGAACGGACTTCCTTCCTGCTGCATGTAAGAACTACGCTCTGTAAAGAATGACTACTTGAGCAGCATGCATTTTCCCCATCGACTTTCGATGCCCCTAAAAGTCCAATTATATTTCATGGAAAACATGCAAAAAAGCTATTCATTTTTGCTCATTCGGTAGAAAATTACGTTTTCTTCTAATTTTATACTCGACGCAGGGTATATTTCGGTTCTCACAAACTTTTCCAACTCCCGCATAATTGTAAACCTGCTCAATTTTTGCACTTGAATTAAGGGCTTCCAAACTACAAGGCGAACATTTTTCATGTACAGAAAACCATACATTTTTCTACTGTTATAAAGTGGGACCATATAGGGTTCATAAAATTAAGCGGTGGATTTGATCCATATTGTTATCTTTAAAAGTTACATTGGTAAATGCAGAGGCATGACGATTTATGAACGGTCATTTCGAGGTATTTAAAAGTCCCACACTTAGAACCTTTATTATACCAAATTATATCCCTCCTTCGAGTGTAAATTAGAAGAGGACGTAAATATCTACCGAATGAGCAAACGAATGAATATTTTTATGCATATTTTCCATGAAATGTAATTGAATTTTAAGGGCATCGGAAATCAATGAGAAAAACTGCATGCTACTCAAGTAGTCATTATTTTACAGAGTATAGTTTTTGCATGCACCAGGAAAGAAGTTCGTTTGAAAGCCGGCATTCTGAGGTAACTGAAATATTATAGAATTATGTTGCCGGCTGAGTAGTTTTACAACCCTACTTAATTAATCTTTTCGAAACGAAAACACATTTCGGAATTTCGGTTGGCATTTCATGAGATAGCCCACCTACTGTAGGTACTTGGATGAAGTGCGATGCTCCTTTAGAGCAACCTTAAAGTTTGCTGTTTGACGTTCTGGGGACCATTTCACCTGTTTTAAAATCTGGTGCCCGAGCTCACATATTTTTGATTTTAAAGATTTTGTTCGCGAATATAGTAACGAAGTCCTGTAGAAGCGACGAAGGCTTATTCTGTACAAGTCATAGGAATAGGTTTTTTTCTGGAATAATGCAAGGGCAGTTGGTTTAAATTATCCTGGGTTAGGTGACAGCGGCATTCACCGATTTAGTTTGTTCACCGAGCAAGAAAAAGACGTGATTTTCTATTGGTTGACTAAAAGAAAGCATATTTTTGTATGTGGTTTCTATAAAATACATTTGAATATCCAAAACCACCGAAAATCAATGGGAAAAATGCATGCTACTTAAGAAGTCATTTTTTTTACCGAGCAAGCTTTCTACAGGAGATTGAAAAGAAGTGCATTTAAAAGCCGACATCCTGCCGAGTTCGAAATGTCATAAGAGTATACCGTAAGATAATCAGTATTACAACCGCGACCAAAGTAATCCTTCCTAATCTAAAACGCATTTCAGAATTTCAGCCAACATTTCATGAGATAGGTCACGCACTGTATTTTTTATTTTAACGAAGCCCTTTAGAAGCGACTTATTCTGCACAATTCATAGGTTTTTTCCTCTGGAATAATGCAAGGGCAGTTGGTTTAAATTATCCTGGGTTACGTGAGAGCAACGTTCACCGATTAAGTTTGTTCACCGAGCAAAATGCAGTTGCTGATGCTTGGTTTCAGGGTTGTTGTCGCGGTCTATGGCACAGCAACGAGCATCAATTCGATGTTTTCGGCAATCTGACAGGAAGTACACCCGAAATAACTGGGTGTAGTTTGACTTTTTATTATCCGGCAAAATAAGTGTCAGCACCATTCATCTAGAGAGATTGGTTATCTGGGTTTATGCTTCTAAAAATCCCCCACATTTAGTAATTCCAAGCGCCTGAAAAGTTTAATTCGGCAATATGAAAGCTCCTAATATGATTCTATGATCTGTTCTTAAAAAATAAATAGGCACTTTTCTGAGCTATACCATGAAATAATAGCCAAAATTCCAAAATGCGTTTTTGATTAGCAAGAATTACTTAGGTGCGGTTGTAATACCAATTAGCATGCGGCATAGTTCCATGACATTTCAAACTGGTCAGGATATTGCCTGCAAAAATCGCACTCGGTAGGAAATGACTACTTAGATGGTATACATTTTTCGCATTGATTTTCGATAACCTTAGCAATTCAAATGCATGTTATAGATAACATACACAGAATATGATGTATTTTTCTTATTTGGTTGCAGATCACATAATCTTCACTCTTCACTCGAATAAAGAATAATTTTTGGTCCTAAAAGTTTCAAGCTGTAGGGTTTTTAAGACCGGACAATTCCTGTTCATACGGCATCGTATCCGTCCGTTTGTTAATGCCCCTCACGAAGTGTACAACATACTCCGCATCCGTTACAAACTTTTACAAACCCTGCATGGTTCATTCTCAAAGATCTGATTTTATCCACGCAGAAAGTATACACCTTGCAGACTGACATCGCTAAACGCTAATGCAACGTCTGACCTAGCTAAGAATGTCCCGGAATCAGAAACGTTTTCAAACTTCAATATGTCCCCTCTTCTGATATGAAATATGAAAAGACGTGGATTTTTACACAGCAAAGGAAGGCAAATTTTGTGCATGTTTTCTATAAATTATATTTGAATTCATAGGACCATCGAAAATCATTGTGAAAGATTCCTACCATTTAAGCAGTCTTTTTTGTCGAATGCAGTCTTTACAGGAGTTTGAAACGAAGTGTCTTCAAAAGCGAACATCCCAGCGAGCCTGAAATAACATGGGACTATTACAACCCCACTTAGATGAACCTTCGTAATCGAAAACACCTTTCAGAATTTCTACTTAGATTTCATGAGATAGGCCACTTGCTGTAGGTGTGCCTCGGCTACATATCGGCTAACGTCGGAATGGGAATTCCGATGCTGCTGGGATGCTTTTCATTTCTGCGATAGAATATACTTCTTCGATAAACATTGTTTACAAAGACCGGGAGACTGAAATGGCCGCCTCTGTCCTATCAGAGATCATCAGCGAGCCAAACACCATCTCCATTTCAGGACAACATCAACTAGGTCATAACCAATCCTGATATTGTCATTACTCTTCACAACCACTAGTTGCCCTTTGATGCGTTATCATCTTTCGAGGCGCTAGACTGGAATTGCATTTGACTTAAGTCAGTAAACGCTACTGTGGCTTCCAGCAAGCCAAAATTTGACCATTTTTTCGAGCTGCGAAGGCGACTACGCGTTTAAGATTGTATTTCTCTTTTAGACTGGCAAGTGGGTTTGTGGATCAGACGGCCGGGCTTACGAAAGCGAATGTTTCCTGCGTGTTCAGTCTTGCGCTCTGCAGAAGGAGATCTACGTCCTGCATCCCGGGAAATGCGGTGAGATTTCTTGCGCATACTTTTGACAGATGAATATTGCTCAACCGCATGATTGCTTCAAAAACAGGGTGCATCAGGATTGCTTTTCCGACAGGTGCGATCGGGAACACAGCAATTACATTCGCATGGCGTTTTGGATTCACAATCTACTCATGGACAGAGTCAGCTAGGGTTGGTGTGTTGAACAGGTGTTGGTGCTGTGCCATCGCCTGTCTAGCAGAATCAGTGCTTCCCGCAGTCATCGCAGATGGTTGGACTTCGTGCTCGATGGCCACCACCGAGGCGCTAACTGCCGTAATCTCGTCGCCCACTCTCGTTAATGAGTCACTGACTTTTAGCGGTGGGAGCAGTGTTCGTCCGTGCGTTTCCGGCTTGCTTAGTTACTCTGCCCAGGCAAATTCTCAGCACCTATCATGGCCGGGGGGGAGTTCATTGTACTCGTTAGTAGCCTGTGAGCCGGCTCACCATGACTCAAGCTACTGATGGCTCATCTGATTGTCACCTCTTGGGCTGAGGACAATTTGTTGTCTGCGGAAGCCCCCCGTTTTGATAGGTGAGCGGTGGCAGAGCAAACATGTCCTATAAACACTGCACTTCATGGGTAAGGGGATACCATACTAACAGCATAGGTACTAGCCAAAAGCCCATACACGCGTGTTTTGCCGATGTTCTGCCGCTGCATGACACAGCTACATGGGGTTCGGCTCGCCAGTGGGTCCCCCAGCCTTCCCTGTCTGCTTTCTGGTAGATATTCAAATTTAGAAATTGTTGCTATTTAATCCCCCCAGAAATTAACCGCGGACTTGGAGTAGATCAGTTTATTCAAGGTCTATAGGCTCAGACGGCGATTTTTATGTATGAATACTTGGAACAGAGTCCATCAGTCACAGTGGGTAACCGCGTAATATTCATTAACTGCCGACAGACAGCTAGTAGTATACTTTAGGGCAATGTGATACCATACTAACAGCACATATACTAACCACACTATATACATATAAATACCATATATATACCATATACTATAGTATATATTATATATCATATACTATGCCATACTAACAGCCTATTCCGCCGCTACACCATGCAGCGGCAGACTATTAGCTAAACACGCGTGTGTGGGCTTTTGGCTAGTACCTGTGCTGTTAATATGGTATCACCTTAACCTAAAGTATGCTACTAGCTGTCTATCGATATTTCATGGATATTACGCGGTTACCCGCTGTGGCTGATGGACTTTGGCCCAAATATTCATACATAAAATTCTCGGTCTGAGCCTATAGACCTTGAATAAACTGATCAACTTCAACTTCTTAGATAATTTCCGAGGAAATTAAAAAGCGACAACTGCACCTCATGCGGGTCCGCGAGCCTTATCTGAGATTGTCTCTGAGAATGGCTTCGAGTAACAATCCGAACTGTTCCACTCCTGTTCCAGTGATCACAGCTTCCTCTTCTCAACTACATCCGGGGACTCGTCTTTTCGCCTGTATCGATGAGCGGGACATCTTCCTGAGAGATTACAAAAAATAAAGAACTCAAAAATCCAGAGAATATACATTATTCGCCCAAAAGAAAAGTGAACCGCACACTGCTGCGTCAGCGTAAATTTATGTGAAAAGTAGGAAGGTCTACGGTTCGATGTCGTCTGAGGACACCAATTTTCTCTCCATAGAATCTCACTGTGACAGGCAGATCCAACATCGAGAAAACACATTTTGTTTGTGTAAGAAGATGACTATCGAAAAGTCGTTAGAGTGCGGAAGGAGGCAATTTTATCTACGCAAATATGGCAGTATTGCAGAGGAAAGTATATGAAAAATTTAGAGGAAGACGCGTCCCTTATTGGATTGACGAATAATTACCGAAAACTTGTGTTTTCCAGCTTGAATTTTCAAAAATAAAAACTCAAAAGCCAAGGAATTATCATTATTCTTCCAAAAGCTGCATGAACTGCACACCGCTGCATCAGCGTAAGTTTAAGTGGAAGACAGGGGAGTTTACATTTCGATGCCGTATGAAGGCACCGTTTTTATCTCCTAGGAATTTTATTGATAAGCAAAAGGCACATTTTATTTGTGCATCTGCTATGCCATCGGCGGCTCCCGCATTCATGACAGATGGTTGGACCTCTTGCAATGATTGCTCGACTGCCCGTCACCGAGTCGTCAAATGTCGTAATTTCATCACTAATGTTGGATAATGGTGTAGTAGTTACTTGGCCTTTTGACTCGCCGACATTGGCGCTCTGAATAGTGCTCGGTCACGCGCCCAAGTACTCCGCTCAGGCAAAGTCTCAGCATCTAGTATGGCCTGGAGGATTTCATTGTGCCTATGAATAGACTGTGGGTAAAATCAGTATGACTAAAGCAACTCACGACTCATATGATTGTCTCATCTCGCGTTGCGGACAATCGATAGTCTGCGACGAAGACGGGAGCCATTACTTTTGATATGCATCCGGTGGCAGAACAAGCACATCCCATAAATACTGCATTCCATGCGCCTCCATGACCTTTATCTACGACTGTCATTAATGATGGTCTAGAGGGACAGGCCGAATTGTCCGACGAATTGTACTCTTGTTTCAGTGCTTGCAGCTCGTCTTTTCGATTGTGTCGACAGCATCGAGAACTTTTATGTATCGACCAACAGAAAACAAAGTGTTCAGTCTAGAAGTCGGATTTCAGAAAGAGGTCTGAAACAGAACTTGTACCGAGGAAGAAATTAAGATTATTTATTCAGGATCCATAGAAAGCATCATTTTAAAAAGAAGAGCGAAGTGATAAAGAAAAGGAGAGCAAATAGTTCTTACTGGTCGTAGCATTTCAGACCGGATAAGCGGTCTATCTGTTTTTTAATTTGGTATATTTCTCAGTTTTTAAATAGCATGTCCTTTCCAAGGCGACCCATCCAATTTTATCGTCTGTGTGCCTGAATGGACCACGAAGGCTTACATGAGTTGCGAGTTATCGGCGTTTTTTAACGACACCTTTGGCACCTGGGTGGTCAGAGGTGGATACGATGAATACCTCCCATAGTATAGTACAAAGAAAAGTTCTGTCATTCGGATTTGTCAGTGAGATTACATTTTAAACTGCATAAGACTATGAATTTTTATGTCGTGACTTAGTAAAATCATCGAAATTTGCGCCACTTTGTTTTCTCATACACGCATGTAGTCGAGACTTATGTTCAGTGTGTTTGATGGTAATAGGCCTATGCCTCCGAACACTCAGATAGCAGTACCCAAACACAGTGCGTAGAGAATGAAACATTTCACGCTCCACTGTGCATATTCACGAGGTCATTGGCTGTGTCCACATAAGAAAATGCATTCTGTTGTGCATAAGGTGCCTGTTTGCCGAAGAAATGCCGAACCTGAGAATCTTTCTAGGAAGTTTTTAGGGTTGCCGTTCCCCATTGGTTTGTCTGCACGCATGTGGATAGATGATCATGCCAAATTAAGAAATAATTTGGGTGAAAACTCCAATTTTACTTTGTAACTTCATATTCAACTTTATGCATGAGGCGACTTGGCCGTTTACACGAACCTCTGCTCCCTAGCTGCGTCATGCTTTTCATTTTCAGACACCAGTTATTTTATGTCAAAACACTGTGTGAGACACATTTATTAATACTCAGAGTAGGTGGGCTATCTCATGAAATGCCAGTCGAAATTCCAAAATGCATTTTCGTTTTGAAAAGATTAATTAAATAAGGTTTTAAAATCATCATCACGCAGCGTAATTCCATAGCATTTCGGTTATCTCAGGATGTTGGCTTTCGAACGAACTTCTGTCCGGTAGCATTTGAAAACTATACTCCGTAAAGAAATGACTACTTATGCAGCATGCATTTTTCTCATTAATTTTCGACACCCCTAAAAGTCAATTATATTTCATGGAAAACATGCATAAAAATAGTCATTCTTTTACCCATTTGGTAGGAAATTACGACTTCTTCCAAGTTTATACTCTAAGGAGCGGTATAATTCGGTTTCGACAAGTTTCGTATTGGGAGAATGTTTAATACCGTGAAATGGCCGTTCATAAAACGTCATGTCTCTGTATTTACTATTGTTGCTTGCAAAGTTAACTAAATGGCTCAAATCCACTGCTAAATTTGGGAAACTCATATGGTTTCCTCTAAATACCGTAGCGGAATGTGTGGTTTTCTGTACGAGGAAAACATGCGGCTTGTAGTTTGGAAACCCTGACGGCAAGTGTAACGGCAGGTCGGTTCCAAAATTATTCGGTAATTGGACAAGTTTTTTAAAACCGAATTATACCCCGCCTTGGAGTGTAAAATTGGAGGAAGACGTAATATTTTACTAAATGAGCAAAAGAGTGAATATTGCTATGCATGCTATGCAATGAAAAACATGCATGATTCATAAGTAGTCATTTGTTTACAAAGTATACTTTTCGCATGCTGACGGACAGAAGTTCCTTCGAAAGCCGGCATTCTGAGATAACTGAAATATTATGGAATTACGCTGCATGGTGATGATATTTACAATCCTATTTAATGAATCTTTTCGAAACAAAAGGGCATTTCGGAATTTCGATTGACATTTCATGAATTAGCCCACCGACTGTAGATTCAAAACTGTATCAAAGGAAAGTAACAAAGAGCGTCCAAATATACCAGCAGACACGGTTGATAAATTAACTCTTGACATCGTATGAAAAAGCGCTCAATAAGCAAGCCTGCGGACTCCCGCTTTTATTGCGGATATTCAGTCTGGTGGCGTCGCAGGCAGTCTTACCATAAAAACGACACAAGCACAATGCACGCAAGCAAAATAAAGCAATAATAAAAATTAGAACCGAGAAATAATGCAGATGACGACAAGATAAACCAGTATGCTTAATTTTAATCTATTAGGCCTCATCTTTAGGCGAGGAATAGGTCATAACCCACTGAAAATGACAGTTACATCAGAAACCGCTTCTTTATTTGGCCTGTCCTTTGTCGTGAGAACGTCTCCCTAAATACACTCAGCCGGAAACAGTAGTTTCCGATACTCCAGTAAACGGAAGCGCCCTTCAGAACTCTGAGGTTCCGTGTCTTCGATTGGGTACATTTTGTCACAAAATTTATCGGCACCATCGCGCTTGTGAAGCGTGTTGACACTTGTTGTAAAACCGCTTTTTAGAGGAGTGTTCAAAGAACTGCCCCATCGGCATGATGTGCCTGGACGGTAAGTGTGTCTGTCGGGAGAGCTGCCCAAAGTCGGGTCTGGACCAGGAGGTCTGCGGCACAGACGGTCGTATCTATCCGAGTGTTTGTGAACTTCGACGACAGGCCTGTCTACAGAAGGCCACGGTGAAGATCGACGGCTCCGGGGTCGTGTGTCGGAAGAGCCCTTTGATGAGGAACAGAACGATCGAATTTCAATCAGGTTAGTTGATTACTGTTCAACACGCTTACTCACTTAGCTGTCGTTGGTGTGTGGCTCACGAAAGATGTTCAGCAGAATCCACCAGATGACACCTGTCCTTTGGCCGGGTAGTTATTTGTAATTCGACATGTTCTCTCTGAAGTTCCTATTTTCAGGAAAATTTGACGACACTTTTATCTTAATGCCGAGTTAGGGGAACAACACGTTTATCAGTCATGAACACTAGGCGAGGCACCCCATGAAATGTTAACCGAAGTTCGAGAATTTGATTTTTACTTGAAATGATTGTCTAGGTGTTATTGTAATAGCGATTGGTATGCAGCATTAAATAATTGACCACCTGCACAAACTACACTTGTTAAAAGGAGACTATTTATGCATTGCAGTATTTGAAATCGATTGAGGAGGCTTTAGAAATCCAAATATACTTAACAGAAAAGATGCCTGGAAAGATCCTTTCTCGTGCGTATTTGGTAGAAAATTACATTCTCAAATTTTGAAAAAATTTGCAATTGTGAATTTTCGATGGCGTTAAATGCCCACTTAAATAGCATTGCAACTGTCTCTTTATCAGTGCTTCTTAAGACATATACGACATAGTCCACATTCGATCTTTTTGAATGTGAGGCTACAGGAGTTGGGATAACTCATTAAATTTTAACCGAAATTCCGAAATGCGTTTTCGTTTCGAAAAGATTAATTAGGTAGGTTTGTAAGACTAATCGTTTTGCAGCACAATTGTATAATAAATCAGTTACCATGAAATACCGGCTTTTGAACGAATCTCTTTTTGGCTGAATGCAAAAACGATACTCTGCAAAGAATGACTTCTTAAGTAGCATGCATTTTTTCCGAATAACTCCGAACCCGGTCTGCCGTTAAACTTGAATTTAGGGTTCCCAAACTACAAGCCCTATATTTTCAGCTTATTGAAAATCATATATTTCTCTACGGTACTAAGAGGAGATTATATGCAGTTCATAAAATTTAGCAGTGAATTTGAGCCGTATTGTTAACTTTACAAGCCACATTGGTAAATTCAGAGACATTACGTTTTATGAACGGTTATCTCACAACATTAAAAATCTCACAATTAGAAGTTTTGTTAAAACCGGATTATACCCTTCCTTCGAGTATAAAATTGGAAGAAAACGTAATTTCCTACCGAATGAGCAAAAGAATGACTATTTTTATTCATGTTTTCTATGAAATATAATTGAATTTCTATGGGCATCGGACATCAATGAGGAAAATACATGCTACATAAATAGTCATTTTTTACAGAGTATAATTTTTGCACTCGGCCAATAAGAAGTTCTTTCGAAAGCCGGCATTTTGCCGTTGCTGAATTATTCTACAATTATTCTGTGTGATGATCAGTTTTGCAACCCTACTTAATTAATCTTTTCGAAACAAAAACCCATTTTGGAATTTCGGTTGACATTTCATGAGTTAGCCCACCTGCTGTACATGCATAGAAATATTCTTTCTCGTGCATATTTGGTAGAAAATCACATTCTTAAATTCTATACTCGTAAAAGGAGTATCTTTTGGTTTTAAAAGTATATGCAATTGTGGGTTTTTAAGACCGTTAAGTGCCCACTTAAATGGCATCACAATTGTCTCTTCGTCAGTGCTTTTTGGAATCTTCATTTTGTATGGAGAAAAGGCACGCTTACAAAATTTAAAAACTTATTTTTACAAAAACGCCTTTGAAGATGACGCCTTGGCTGATCGATGTGACTGCAACAAGATCGGTTCGAGGGATCCATACTGCGACGAGGAGGGGGTCTGCCGGTGTCATTGGGGCGTGGAGGGACGAAAATGCGACCGGTGTGTTGACGGCTACTGGGGCATCTCCAACGGCAAACCCTGCATCAGTAAGTCTGACACTTCACTCAGCAAAATCTGCTTATATTTTTGAAGAATGTTTTTGGGCACTTTAAGCTCCTCATGGGACCTTACACCATCTTCTGACGTCATTTCGATAAAATGTCATGCGCTTGGCGTGTTTTATGATATTTTTAAAAGTTGGATCGTGGATTAGCCTAGGATATGACGCAGATGGCAAATGAATCAGTTGCACTATGCATATTGCTAGGAGGGACCCAATATCACTTTACATAACTCATGAAGAGCGCGCAGTTCAGTGAGAGCCTTTGACGGTGGACTATCATAGAATTTATCACGCAGAGTCAAAGACCCGTCGTACTTAATGATTTACCTTACAACTCACCGTCAGTTAGGGCGGCAGTATTGAGATTGCAGCATTAATTGACCTCTAGATCGACTTCGCTCTTCATCGATTGTCTAGGCGCTCATATCTCTCTAGATGGCTTAGTACTAATATTAATGGCAGTTGGACTATTGCGAAAGATGACGTCCACCGGTGTGCTCCACAGCCTCGCGGGTGCAGGGCGCTGACTTGCTCAAGAATTGATTTTGTAACGATAGCAGACTTGCGCAGCACCTGCCGCCATATGCACACACGCAGTCCACGCATGTGTGAGAGTGACAGAGGGCTAGAAGGAGCCGTGGCAGCCTAGCTCTCAGCACACCAGTCCGCCACTCCAAGCACACATAACTGAGCAGACTGCGTGGACTTAGTTGAGGCGTCAGTCGGCAGCCTTCCTGGCGCACTGTGATAGTCCCAGACTCGGAGCACACTTGCAGCAGAGAAGCCACATGGGAAGGGAGTTGAAAAGCAGACTTCTCGCTTGCGCGGGAGGGGGAACTTAATGGGATAATATTAGTAGTATTGACACTTTGACCATCACGAGCGATGATGTTCACCGTGTGCACTGTGGCCTCGCTGGGACAAGACGCCGACTTGCGCAGCATCTGTCGCACTCCCTCCTCGCACATTCACATAGGCCTGGTAGCACGAATGAGCGGGGACGACTGGAGGAGGGGTCCGGCGCAGTGACGGACAAAACTGAACAGCCCCTCTATGCGTGCCACACGCATGCGTTCCACGCACGATTAACCAGGTTCACACGCAAATAAGAGGAGAGCGACTCGGATCCCACCTAAACGGAAGTGCTACATAGGCCACATTGAAAAGAAGCCATTGCACCCAGACTCTGCGAGTTGCCCAGTCAGTTGGCAGCCTTTCAAGCTTTGAGCGCATCGCGATAATTTCAAAGAGTGCCGGATTGTTTATGGCGAGAAAATGCTCTGAGTCGACCTCACTTGTTCTTGCCTATTCCATGCATCAACTTGCTATCCGAGCCGGTCAGCTGTCTGATAAGAGAACCGTGTGCGATCGCCATATCGATCCGTCTACCCGTGCCACGCATGACGTGGTCCCCCTCCTACAAACCATGCTTTCACCCAACAGGGGGGTACTGAAGACCACAATGCCCCAGCTTCATCGATCCTGGGGTAAAACTACGCAGTCTGCGGTAGTACGGTTCGTCAGACATGGGTCTTAGCACATCAGTGGCGTTCTGCATTCATCGCACAATAACGGTGATAATTATCATCATCAACGCCACTGTCATCATCAAAAGCCTTACGGTGGCCGAGATGCGCGATCAGCGGGGCGATTATGGACAGTCATTTCAGTTTGCGTTATGTTAAACATTATACCGAATGTTGATACTTGGATTAAAATAGAGCGGGTCAAACTTGTGCAGCACCGACCGCACTCTGTACCTCCCCAGTCATAAAGGCCACACTGAGAAGGGACCGTAGCGGCTGAAATCGTGGTCCTGTGAAGGAACGAGTTTTTCCGTCGGTTGGCGGCTTTCTAAGTTCAGATTGGCGAATTTTAGCGGTCCAGATTTATTATAACGAGAGAAACACTGAGACGCCATGAAGTTGAATCCCCCAGTGTCATTCTCATCCCTCCCCGATCGGAACCGGTCAACCGGGGGGTGATGGGATTGAGATGAGTGTCTGAGGCGGCATGATGGCCCGCGGTTAAGGCGTACCACATACCTGCACGGCGGTAGTAATAGGTTTGCGAATATCCAGCGCAGCTGGGTAGACGCGTATTGCGAGTCCGTCTGACTTCATTTTCATCTAGTGCCTCCACGGCGCAGCCCGTCGATACTGCCACACACATACTGTGGCGCGAAAGTTCCCTTCTGCCAACAGCTGCTGACTTAGGAACCTAGACAGGGCATTTAGCGGATAAATCTTAAGATAGCGCGGAAAACCCTAAAGTTGACATGAAGTGGATAAAATCGCCGCCCATCAGAGCAAACTAGAAAAAATTAAAAAACTCATGCAGCCAGACAGGATTTATCCGCTATCCCTCGATTCTGCGAGTGGACGCAATACCGACTGAGTACACGGCTGCTAGTTGCAAAAGGGATTCCGCCCCGAGACAGAACATCCGACGCAAATCTGCGAACTGGGACAAGTTGGTACCGCCTGGCGTCACACGTTCTCACTAACTGCGCAAGTCTTCACACTCTCTGTACTCTGTTGCAATTGAAAAATTCCAGTGATCTGAAGCATTGCGATCATTGTGCGTGTCAAGAAACCGCTTAAGTTGATGATAAATTACAGACTATGTATGACTGAACAGCTTTAAACTCAAGGCTTGCAAGCTTCTACAGAAAGCAGGGCTTAATTTTCTTCGTAAAACTGCAACAGCTTCAGTTCATCGGGATGTTGTGGACTAATAGTCGCTTCCCAGTACTCCAAAGAAGGTATTATCTGAAAACTGCAGCCAGTTTTTGACTGTTACAAAATGTTTGAAGTAATCATTTAGTCCTAGTGCGGGCGACCAGTCTAGCATAGGTTTTTTTTCAGGGATTTTTATAAAAGACAATAATGGAGATTGACGGTGTCCTCTTACGTGAACGGTTACCTAGCAACCTATTTAAATGGTAACCACATGGCAATTCGATTTTCACTTAGCTCATTTGGCGGTCTCGGTTAGACTAGAACCCACAACAGCAAGGACAAGGCTTAAGTACAGCTGACGCCTTAACCACCTGAGCTACGAGGGTCCACCGGGAGTCGTGAGTTAAGTTACATCTGGAGTCAAGTTACCCGCCTTGCCTACTGCAACATTTAGCTCATACGATGAATAGAACGATCTCTAACCAGGCTTATTCAGGTCTCGGACGCCCGTTGGTGGGGAGGAAGTGAGGAAGGGAGGCGAGTGTTGGTTGGGTTGCTTCGTGTTTGACACCCCTCACCGTCTTCAATCTCCATAGGCAATCACGGTGGTTCATAATCTTCTGACTTTCTATCGGACGGTTGCGTCTTCAAATCACGTCGGGGTCACCAATTCACGAGAATAATAATGGCGATGTACTAGGTGCCACAGGAACCAATCCAAGTTCAGAAAAGCTAGTGAAGACAGGGTGCACCAGAACAAGCGACTTGTTGAGTTCCTGTTGCAGAAAGAAGTGGCCACCGGCGAGTTAAGTGGTGGCCCGGCAAATCTATGTTTTGCCCAAAAGATTGTGTGAGTAAGACAGTGACAGCAGCTACTACACTAGGATCGTGGGGACAGGCTCTAAGGCTTGTGTCCGAGTGGTGTTGTCTTAGCCGAAGAGTAGCATGTTCAAGTGATATGTGGACGGTTATGAGCATCTGAATGCCGCCGTCCGCCGGACCCCAAGGTCAGTGCGTTTAGAACCAACCGCTGGGAGAGTAAATGGCCTTGGCTCGGCGGAGCGTTGAACAACGACGCCAGGCATCGTACTGTTAGCTGTTGACCGCAGGAACCCTCTACTGGGTTCCAATGGACACTGAGCTTCTTAACCACGTCATCAGCGCATTCTTACGAGGTTACTTTTGGACGCCTTGTGTCCAAGGGTCTGATTGCCAATCACACCAAGATGGATTATTCGGCAGACACTCGTTAGGCAGCCTTTTGGTCCCTCCGTGCTCACCCCACAGTCTTTTCACAGTCTTTTAGCTTCCTGATTATCCCGAAATGAAGGAATTCCTTTGCATAAATGCAGGTTTGGTGGCTTCTCGTCTTGAATCCGCCCCATCTGAACAACAGACGTGACTTCCTGTAGGTGTTAGAAAGATCACATGGCGCCTGTGACGGCTCATTAACCGGGCGGAAATGGGCGTTTGCGCCTGCGATAAGCATCGATCCTGGGAGACCAAACATCTCAGCTGCATATGGCTATTTTTTCTCGGATTTGAAGAGAGCGCGAGGGAGTGAGCTCACCTACGTTCGCGTGACATTTATAATTTCGAGTCTGCGATAAGCCTGGCGTTAATTCGCGTGAGAATTATTCCCGGGCAAAATAAATGGTTCTACCCTAGTCACAGTCCCTTGAAAGGACTGGAATACATGCTGAGTTGTTGAGCGGGGGAAGGCGGAAAACCTGTCGAACAGGCTTCCCATAGCAGTTCGTCGGACGAAAGTATTTTATGATATTCGGACATCAAAGGTCTGTGATCGGAGTTCATATATTTGGCTTGCATGTGTGCATATTGATATTTTCGACTGGTATGAGAGCTATAATCCACATAATATACAGTATCCATAGTCGGCATTCTTTTAATTACTATCACCTAGTGTTCATATTAATCAAACGTTAGTTGCACAAGGAAATCGAAAACTGTATTTTGTGAATCTGATGACGATTCTTTGAGTCGCTACCAAACGCGATGTGTGAGTGGAAGTGAAAATAGTCTTTGTTGGCGTCTTAGAGAATAAAAGGCTGTTTACAGTTCTAACATATTCGTAGGCTCTTAACGTGAGCTTTTCTTTCTTCCTTCCTCCGGGAAAAGAACTTTCACTCATCTAAAGAAACCGGTGGATTAAAATACAAATCGCCCTCACCCTGGCTTTATTGCAGGAAGGGTTATCTATAAAATGAATGGCGCATTAACTAGTAAATCATTGGACCAGAAATTTGAGCACGGCTAAAAGATTATGCCCGTATCGCCGTCAAAAGGGAGTATATAGAACTCGCCGCGAGTATTTACATGCCAAAGAGGAGATGATGGTCTACTCCAAGTTCCATCTTCGCCGCCATTTCTAAGAGGGTTTTACTAAACGCGTCCGAGCACTGCATAACAAAGAGGCATTAACAGTCCGTGGAGACTGCTCTCTGTTAAGTGCCTATATTCGAGAAGCAGCCCCCTCTAGTGGACCATTTTACCGAAAGGATTTTTGATGTAATGTTGCGTCTCCAAATGCTAGGTGGCATAATTTCCCACGATGGTGGGCTAAACGACCGTCAGAAAAGAGATGTTGCCCTAGTTAGCCGTGCGGCAAACTCTGGCTTGCAGGATAAATATTAAGTTAACCGGAAAATACTGGCCGATTTCAGAAACAAACATTTATTCTGGGAAGAGTAACACTACATATGTAAAAGGTAGTTGAAATGGGATCTGTGAAGATCTCAGTATCTCTGACATCCTCGTCGGCAAAAATCAACTGGCTTTGATGTGAAGTAATCTTCGGAGCCAGCTTCCACCTCGGTTTTGTTTTTGAAGGTTTCTTTGCCAAAAAAGTGTCTAGGCAATTGACATAGCGTGGGATGCTGATAGCCGAGAGGCCTGCAAGTGATTAAGACAAGCAATCTTTGACTCCTAAAGACATACTGAAACATTTGGTAAAAACAAAGTTCCATGAAAAAGGCATGCGGTAAATACAACAAGACTTACTGCTGTCGTTCAAGTGGAAACCCCATTTGGGTCCAGATCAGTGAAAAACAGTCAATAAGCCCGTAATAAATTAACATGACCTGCGCTCTAAAAGATATCAATCTACTGGACTACATTAACCAAGGTATACTGCTATTTTCTCAAAAGAGTGTCCTCGAAAGACATGCCGCAACAGCCATACCCTTCTGGATACTCCTTTCACAGCACTGGAGGATAGAGGAGAGATAGTTGTGTTGGGTCGGGTTTCCCTGGCCTACGTAAACAGTTAGACCACGTGGTCAACCTCAGCTTGCCCTGGTAGATCTGCGCCCTTTTGATATACATCCTTTTGATGTTTCAACCAGCTGGGTCTGCTGGTCAGTATTAAATAACACCTTGTAGGGCAAGACCCAAACGGAACTTAACCGATTTTTTAAACTGGCCAGTTTCTTTCCTGCCTGTATTACAATTTCTTCATCTCGAGAAGCCATACAGATTTGAGTAGCCAAGCATTAGAGTTGGTAACTTCACTTGGTCGGCCCCGAGGGCACTACCTTAATTGCCGACCAAGAAGTGCGGTTTTGCAAAAAAAATATTTACAAACACACCTTCTGATCCTTTAAGGTTGTTCCTGCAATCGCTTCGGTTCTGAAGACGCCCAGTCGTGTGATCCGCACAGCGGGCAGTGTAAGTGTAAGGAAGGAATTACTGGCCAACAGTGTTCCGTATGCCCCAACAGAGAACCCGTTACAAGCAAGGGTTGCCCAGGTAAACAGCTCTGCTCTTTTTCTTTATTTTCTTTCACTTATGTCGCCTTTAAACCAACACTTCTTCACACCTGTTAGAATGATCTTAAGGAAACTGATATTCAGCTCTAAATGGACTATCTGAAATGTTGTTATGCAGGACAAAATCAAAAGTTAGTTTTCTTAGGGGCGTTGATATACTGCTCCGAGCTTCAGACCAAACTCTTCTGACAGCTATGACTAAGCGTGTTTCCCTCAGTGCCTGATAGTCACTTGCTACGGCAGGGATTGCAGCAAACTGTTGCCATATTCCAGACTTCTCTGAAATAGTTGTTTAGAGGCATTTTCGACCGAAAATTGCGACTTAAATGGGAGTCAAGTGCTAACAAATCTGACAAAAAGCTAATTAAATAGCATAAAATTTCGAATTTTGACCGAAGACTGCGCAGTCACATCTGATGACCTCAGTCGGGAAAAGGTACGGCCTAAGTGGCTCAGAGACTCCCATGATTTTCCGTTTCATTTAATATTGTCGTATTTCCCCAGCAAAGTGAAGAAATGGCTACTACCTATGGTCATGTTCTTGCAAACCGAAGGACGACGTTTGGTCAGGCACTTGACGGAAGCTGCCCCTTCCCGCCGGTGGAAGATGAGAAAGTTACTCCTAGACTGAGAGCATGTTTTGAAAGCTGGACTAGAGGCTCTGCATTGCAGAAATTGTCTCCTGGGGCTTTGGGTAGTAGCGCAATTCCTGACGCTCTACCAGGTGAACGACGGTTCTTGCGCCGCCGCTTTCGATCAGGGATGTTCAAACTTACAACAGAATTTTCGTGCATTCATTTATCGGAATACCGTAGGGGTCAGCGGCCCTATTTTTGTCTAAAGTTCTGATCTAGAGGTCATGATCGGCCATATGGTAGTGGAAAAGAGGGAAAAATGATTTTTGTCCGCCCGGTGCTACGGATTTCCTCTGAATCCCGTCATCAGAGACAGCAATAGGTAGTAATGGTAGACACATGATGAGTACAGCATTTGAGTCGATGCTGTTGCCAGGCTCTCAAATACCTACGAGAACTGTCAGCCTCGCACGCATTCATCGCATGCGCTCTTATCTGTTGAGGTAACGGTTTGAACGCGATTTCACCCCTGACAGTTCGACCGTCGTTGCCGACTATGTTCACCGTGTGCTCCACAACAAGGTGAGAGCAGGGACGGTGACTTGTGCGTGACTCAATTTATAGTGAATGTAGGCTTGCACAGCATCTACCGCACTCCCTCCTCCCCCACTTGGACTCAGTGTCGAGACAGAGTCAAAAAGACCGGAGGCGGAGGGGGGGGGGCGCAGGTGGATAGCACGGTCGAGCCCGCACCTTGGCGCTCAACTCCACACCAGCCCCTGGTCCACACAGAAAATGACCAGGTTCCTAACCAAAAAACAACCATGGGGGGCGGCAGAGGTCCCAGTGTGTGCGACGTCTGTTGACATCCGGGCCTCCACCGCACCCCGAAATGTTGACATTTGTTATAATGCACGAATCCGATAACTCCTCGAGAATCCGAAATGACCCCCTTTTTGGTTCAGCGCATCTACCACGTGGCCCGCTTGGGTGGTACGATTTCATCACCAACGCGTTACTACAGTAGGTGGGCTTACTCATGAAATGTTAACCGAAATTGCAAAATGCGTTGTCGGTTCGAAAAGATTAACTAAGTAGGGTTGTAAAACTAGTCAAGCTGCAACATAATTCTACGGTATTTCGTCACCTCAGAATGCTGGCTTTCGAATGAACTTCCTTCCTGCTACGTGCAAAAACTACACTCTGTGTAAAAAATGACCACTTACTTAGCATGGATTTTTCTCATTGATTTTCGATGCCCCTAAAAGTCCGATTATATTTCAGGGAAAACATGAAGAAAAATATTAATTCTTTTGATCATACAATCGAAAATTACCTCTTCTCCCAATGTTATACTTGAAGAAAAGGTATAATACGGTTTTTAAAAACTTTTCCAAACCCGAATAACTTTGAACCCGCTCTACCGTTACTTGGATTCAGGGTTTTCAAACTACAGACCGTATATTTTCCGCGTACAAAAATCCACGCACTTCCCTACGGTACTAAAGTGTGACCATATAGGGTTCAGAAAATTAATTAGTAGATTTGATGCATATTGTTAACTTCACAAGCCACATTGGTAAATGCAGAGATATGACGATTTATGAACGGTCATTTCACGGTATTTAAAAGTCGCACAATTAGAAACATTTTTAAACCCGAAATATTTTTATCCTTCGAGAATATAAAATTAAAAGAAGATGTAGTTATCTACCGAATGAGAAAAAGCTTGCATGTTTTTATGCATTTTTCCATGAAATATAGCTGGACTTTTAGAAACATCGAAAATCAATGAGAAAAATTCATTCTAATTAAGTAGTCATTTTTTACAGTGTGTAGTTTTTACATGCAGTCGGAAGGAAGTTTATTCGAAAGCCGACATCCTGAGGTAATCAAATTATTGTAGAATGACGCTGCAAGATGATCTATTTTACAACCTTACTTAATTAATCTTTTCGAAACGCAAACGCATTTCAGAATTTCGGTCGACATTTCATGAGTTAGCCCACCTACTGTAGCTGCCGTGAGAGTCCTTCGTTCATGATGCCTGACCAGCGCGGCCAGCGTTCGCCCGTACGCCTTCGGGCGTGACTAATTGCACTACCTTGGCAAATTTCTCATGGAGTAGTCGAATCGCCATCATCTAAACTGCCGCCCGTGACTTTCCTTTTCTCGTATACTAGTAACACCCGTAAAAGAAATCCCACGCGACGTTTAAAATTCTCTATGGCAACAGCTTGACTGTAAGTAGATGGTTCAGGCGGGAACTCGTCTGTCTCATTCACCAGGTTCTGACTTCTAATCAGGAGTACGAGGCTGTATGGTTGACTTGTAGTCCAAAAAGATCCACTCTCTTTTCAGAACCAAACAAAGTGCAGATACTGGATGACAGGCATCGCAAGGACGATAAAGTGGTCGGACTCTTCTTTGGCGCCTCAACCGCTGCATTAATTCCCTTCGAATACACCGTCGAAGCTGACGTCTCTCTTCACCTGAATATGACCCCATTGTCAGCAAATGGCGAAGTCTTTGTTCTC
>CACRXP010000009.1:2895372-2955394 GCA_902702965.1 Spirometra erinaceieuropaei
CCGGAAAGATATCTTTCATTGGCTTCCTTCGAGGTCGTTAGTGAGTGAGTAGCTTTGACATCAATTTGATTGTTATTAAAAGCAGTCAGCGGTCGTCACACAGCTATGCTCGGGTTTGTACACATTTTACCTTCTCGGCGAGTTTGTCCGCCTTTCAAAGCGAAATCTGACTTTTGTACATGCAGTGACCAGCATCCCAGCTGCGGTTTCTCCGGTTGCCTGACAGGCATTGGCGCAAAGTTCACTACTCCCGAGGGTCTGGAGAGGTATGTGGACCTTCTGGCTACAGGAGAAGGCAGGAATCTGCGGTGGATACGGTCGCCGGAGGGTGCAACCCGTTGCGAAACCGGTGTGCTTCGAATGCCAGCGTGGAGTGATCAGTACGGCGTGGGTGGCGGTCTTACGAGCAGTGCAACACCTCCGCCCGATGAAGCAGCAGAAAGAGACGTGTGCAAGTCGGACAATCCCTGCCTGCATGGAGGACTCTGCCAGTCAAAGGCTGGCGCATTTGTGGGGTGCACCTGTTCCCCCGGTTGGCAAGGCAAACACTGTGAGAAGGGTAAGTTCGTGAGAAGGAAGCTGGCTGTATGATTGCAGACCTACAGTGCGTGACCGATCTCATGAAATGTTGGCCGAAATTCTATAATGCGTTCTCGATTAGGAAGGATTACTTAGGTGGGGTTGCAAGATTGATTAGCATGCGGCGTCATACTATAGCATTTCGGACTCACCAAGATGTCGACGTTTGGATGCACTCCTTTTTGACCTCCTGCAGAAACCACACTCGTTAAAAAATAACTACTTATGTAGCATGCATTTTTCCTATTGATTTTCGATTGTCTTCTAAATTCAAGTATATTTTAGAGTTGCGAAAAGTCCTATAGCAGTAATCAGAAGACAAGGTGGTTAGCATAAGTAGTTTTCGATAAATTCTCGTCGGGCCAGAACAGTTATATGGGAACGGGGTAGAAGTAAAACATGTCAGCGATAAGAGAAATCGATAAAAGTTCTCCTTAAAACACAGGCGGAGTGTGGGAATGTGGGGGAGGGGGAGGGGCAGTGTCAGAGGCGGGGTGAGGGCGAAAGGGCGCGGAGAGTTGCAGCGTTAGTCGACCTTCGACCACTGCAGGCGCGGAGCCTGAACGTAATTCTTCTGTGCGCATAAGATTGACTTTCGTAACCTAATGGCGGCCGCTTCCGCTGTCGCTAACAGGCGCTGGCCTAGTAGCTTAGGGTAGCTCGATGGGACCTTATAAATCACACGGAAAGCTTCGTTGGGGTCCACACGATGTCCGGTGTCTGGTCCGATCTGAAGAAGGTGTATATTCAGGTTTCAAAAACGTTTCCCTAATTCTCGAATAATTTTGAGCCTTATCTGCCATTGCGTTAGCGTTTAGCGACTCAAATCTACAAGGTGCATGCTTTCCGCGTAAGGAAAATAACATATTCCTCTATGACTTCAAGAAGGTGCCATATAGAGTTCATAAATCCTCGCAATGCATGCGGACTACGTTGTACGTTTTACGAGGAGCGTTGGTAAACGGACATGTGCGGTCCTGTATGCATGGAAACCGCGCGATCTTAAAAATCTCATAATAAGAAACTTTTTGAAACCTAAATATACACTTTCTTCGGATGCGAACTATGAAGAAAATGTGATTTTCTACCAAATAAGTAAAAGAAGGCATATTTTATGCATGTTTTCCGTGAAATATATTTGAATTTAGATGACCATCGAAAATCAATAAGAAAATGCATGCTAATTAAGTAGTCATTTTTACCGAGTGTGGTTTATGCAGGAGGTTAAAAAGGAGCGCATCCAAAAGTCGACATCTTGGTGAGTCCAAAGTGCTATAGTATGACGTCGCATGCTAACCAATCTTGCAACCCCACCTAAGTAATCCTTCCTAATCGAGAACGCATCCTGGAATTTCGGTTAACATTTCGTGTGATCGGTCACGCACTGTGTGCGTAAATGGGTTCACGATAGAAGCGAAAAATGCCGACGGCTGGCAGGGGTGCTATCGACAATCTATGCAACCTGCCTTGGCATATGCAGCTTGATTTGGCTTCCATTACGTCTGTTTTAGTCAATCTTTGTGATAAGGAGGCGTCCCGCAAATGTCCGGTATACAGTCAGCGACCGATCTCATGAAACGTTAGCCGAAATTCTGGAATGAGTTCTCGATTAGGAAGGATTACTTATGTGGGGTTATAAGGTTAATTAGCATGCAGCATAATACTATAGCATTTTGAACTCACCAAGATGTCGACTTTTGGATGCACTCCTTTTTGACCTCCTGAAGAAACCACACTCGGTAAAAATGACTACTTAATTAGCATGCATTTTTCAGATTGATTTTCGATGGTCATCTAAATTCAAATATATTTCATGGAAAACATGCACAAAATATGCCTTCTTTTATTTATTTGGTAGAAAATCACATTGTCTTCATATTTCGCATCCGAAGAAAGTGTATATTTAAGATTCAAAAACGTTTCCCTAGTTCCCGAATAATTTTGAGTCTGATCTGCCATTGCGTTAGCTTTCAGCGACTCCAGTCTACAAGGTGCATACTTTCCACTTAAGGAAAATCATATATTCCTCTAGGCTTTTAAGAAGATACCAAATAGAGTTCATGAAATCTTGCAATGGATCCAAGTTGTTCTGAGGAGCATTAGTAAACAGACATGTGCGGTCTTGCATGCATGGACATCGCACGGTCTTAAAAACCTCATAATCAGAAACTTTTTTGAAACCTAACTATACACTCTCTTTGGGCATAAAATATTAAGACAATGCAATTTTCTACCAAATAATTAAAAGAAAGCACATGTTGTGCACGTTTTCCATTAAATATATTTGAATTTAGAAGATCATCGAAAATCAGTAGGAAGAATGCATGCCACATAAGTAGTTATTTTTTTGCCGAATGTGCTGTCTACAGGAGATTGAAAAGCGGTGCATTCAACAGCTGACCTCCTGCCAAGTCTGAAATATGGTAGAATTATGCCGCAAGATAGTCAGTACAACAACCCCTTCCTAATCGAGAACTCATTCCTGGATTTCGGCTAACATCTCATGAGATCGGTCACGCACTGAATGCGTAAATGGGTTCACGATAGAAGCGAAAGACGCCGACAGCTGTGAGGGGTACTATCGACTATCTATGCAACCTGCCTTGGCATATGCAGCCACTACGCTTGATTTGGCTTCCGTTACGTCTGCTTTAGTCAGTCTTTGCAATAAGGAGGCGTTACGCAAATGTTCAGTATACAGTCAGCGATCGATCTCATGAAATGTTGGCCGAAATTCTTAAATACGTTTTCTAAATTGGGGTCATACTTCTGATTATCTTGCGACATAAGCCCGTGAGATTGTAGGCACGCCGTGATGTTGATGTTTGAATGGACTTCTTTTCTGCCGCTTGCGGAGCCGTACTCGGTAAAAAGTGGCTGCCTACGTAGCACGCATCTTTTTTACTGATTTTCGGTGCTCCTTTAAATTCTAGTATATTTTTTAGAAAACACGCATCAACATCTTATTTCTTGCATTAATTTGGTGACAAATCATGTCTTCTTTAAAGTTAATACTTAAAAAAGGGTATATTTCGGTTTTGAAAAGTTTATAATGATGAGATTTTTTAAGACCGCACAATGCCCACTCAAATAACATCGTATCAGTAGGTGCAGTATTGCTTCTCCTTAGTCATACAACGCAGTCCATATCCATCGCAACATTTCGCGTGTCTCTTATGACGTTTTCTAAACAGCTAAAGAAAATACATGTTATTCCTTACGTGAATAGCATTCCACCTGTAGACTGAAAACCCTAGACGCAAATGTAACAGCAGATCCACTTTAACATTATTTGGGAATCGAATAACTTTTTAAAACCGAAACACACCCTTTTTCAGATTGGAAAATTAAAGAAGACGTGACTTGCTACCAAATGAGCATAAGGAATAATATTTTCGTCCATGTTTTGCATAAAATCTACTTAAGTTGAAAGGAACATCGAAAACCAATAGAAAACATGTATGCAACCTAAGCAGTCATCTGTTGCCAAGTATGGTTTTTGCAAGCGGCCGAAAAAGTGCATTCGAAGGTCAACATTCAGACGTGTCTTCAATCTCACGGGATGACGCTGCAAGATAATCGGCATTACAGCCCCACCTAAGAACTCCTTCTTAATCAAAAACGTATTTCAGGGTTACGGTCAACATTACGTTAGACCGTTCACTGAATGTAGACAAGTACTCAGTTCTCATCCAGCGCTTCCGCTGGTTGCAATCGACGCGCATACATTTACCGCCGGTATATTCAGACTCGTGGTTGCATAGCGGTCAGGCGTTAAGTCCGCTTGCTACCAACGGACTCTCGCTGAAGACTACTCCACCATCCATCAGCCGTAAACTTAGCGATTCTTCTCGGGTGGCCGTGTGAACACCTACCGATGACTCCTCTTTCGGCGAGTAGTGATCGCGTTGGTAGACTGGCCATCAGTTGATGGATATAAATCAGCAGTCAAAAGTTATGACTGGTCGAAGCCATATTATTTGTTCTCTTCTTCCTTTTACGCTGAGGCTCAGAAGGTAATCAACTGACGGCGCAAATCAAACCTCGCAGTCAGCACTATGTGTGTGCAAAGTAGCTGACTGGTTGACTAACTGTCAGGTTCAGTGGCTCCCGTTTGAGTGAAAGCCTGGTTTGTTATGCGGGTAGTCGGGTTCTGTGTTATACACGTAGTTGGGTTGTTTAGCTTTGCCAATAGAAGCCAAGAGACGAGTGCCAGGAAGCAGTCTTGAAGAAGGAGACACGACCGCTGGGACAAGAGCTTTATTAGCCTGACGTTTTGGGTTCCTGTTCGAACCCATCATCAGAGACAAAAAAGCAGATACGGGTGGTTCATACACAAGGGGCTCCAGTAATTTCAGGGTGCAGTCGCCGTGCTACCGAACACCTATGAATCGCTACGGCTCCCCCCCCCCCTTCATCAGGGATCGTTGCACTTGGTGTGCTGACTGTTTGATGGCTGACATTGCCATCGTTAATTGCTGCAATTTCATCACGTGCGTTGGATGTTGCTTGACCATCTGACGCACCGACTCTTGTGTTGGGAAAAGTGTTCACTTGTGCGCTTCCCGCGTGGCTAATTACTCCGCCTAGGCGAAGTCTCAGCACCGAGTATAGAAGGGAAGGGTCATTGCACTTGTTAATGGACTGGCGGCCAGTAAACCATGATTCAAGTAGCTCCCGGCTCACGCGGTTGTCACCTCTTGCGAGAATTTCGGCCTCGTCAAATCTGAATGTGTGGCCAGATCTCGTCGAATGAGCCGCAACTTGAGAGCTGGCGTCATTTCTCCGCACCGATACAGCATGTTCGGCCATTCTCGTTCGGAGCTGTCTTCCAGTTTCTCCGACGTAGTTGTTTTGTCCGCAACTGTACCAGATCCCATAAACGACTCCAGACGTTTCTTGCCGTGGCAGTGGGTCTTTCGGTTTCATTATCTGACGCCTGATGGTTGCCCGCGGCGCCGTCTAGGGCAACTTACCTAACCTCCTAACTTGCCGAATAATTGGGGTTTCCGTACCTTTTCAAAAGCAATTAGCATGCGACTAGCATGTCCAGCTAACAATTTTCGTTGCTGGTGGCTCTTATGCATTTGCCTCCCAAACTAACCGACATCCCGCCGGTTAAACTGGCGGGTTGTCTGTCCGGTTTGAGCCTTTACTACGTTCCGAGGGTTAACTGACGAAGTTTCTTGCCAACTGCTGGAAAATATGATGGTGAGACCGCAACTGCGAGGGAGACTCGGTTGATGGTCCAGCTACAACGGGACGGGCATGTTCATAACTACATCAGTGGGCATCACTCCCACGACGAGACAACAGGCCCATGAATCAGTGGTACAGCGTTGGACTTGAAAACGCCCGAATATCCAAGAACCCAAGTTCGAATCTCAAGCTGTCAAAACGTGGGTTTGGGTATTGTTTTGTATGCAAAACAGAAGCTTAATTGGAAATAGGACGTGTACTGAGTACGAGAGGCAGCAGAAGCGAGGAGACTTGTGGAAACGGCCGGGTATATGACAAGGGCGACTGTCATAGGCTGATGGGAGGCCAATCAGCACAAAGAAAGTGTGAACAGGGGTCATGACCTTGGTCGTTCGCTTGTCGCGCGTTTGTTGCATGATGTCTTGACAGCCGGGGCAGGATACGCTGCAGGTATGACTTGAAAATGACGGTTTATAAACCAAAAGAGATCATTCCAGTCTCGCTTTTCATCGGCGGTATTCTCACCTGCATATATCACTGGTTGTTATGCGATTGTCTGCGGAGACTCTAGACTGAGGAGATCCTAGGTTTAACGACACGATCAGGTTCCGTAACCCGATCAGTGCACGGCCTTCACACAGCAGTTATGCGACGGTCGCCGTTTTTATTGCATGATTTAGCCAATAAAATGCTGTTCCTTCACCTTTCTATATGGCGCTCAACATCTCACGGCTTTTACTGTCGCAATTTCAGAGGTGGCAATAATTCCGGAATTTAACGGGAAGGCATACATTCGGCTGGACGGACCGACAGGTCAGCAGGCCCTGAAGAGACGCCGGATGACACTAGAACTGATCTTTACGAGGAGTTCCAATGAAGGTAAGTCAATCAGCTGTACATAACTTCCATTGGGGCATGCCTGGAGCCCCCATTCAATGCCCACAAGCATGTGTGCGATGACGTTACCGACAAAAACAAGGGTGACTGGAATGGCCATTTCCGGCTGATTAACCGTCGTTAGCCAGTAATACCCAACCCCGAAGTGTGGAACACCCTAGGCTATAACTCGCGACCTGTTAGTTAGAAGTTCAACGCCCGATCAAAACCGACAGGAAAACGAGCCCGTGGTTCAGTGGTTAGAGATGTTGGACCTCTAACCAACAGGTCGCGGAATCGATCCCCGGGTGTTCCACATTTCAGGGTTGAGTCTGACTGACTGACGACGGCTAATAAGCCAGTCACCCTTGTCTTTGTCGGTAATGTCATTCCGCCTATAGCACGCTCCTGCGTTCGGGTGCTGGTTGGGCCCGAGAGAGAGCCCGTAAGGCACAACGGGACGAGCTATTTCCGTAACACAATCGGTGAGCGCCCTTGTATTATGCGTGTTATGTGCCTATACTACCAACAACCTCGAACAGGGGGAAGCGCCATTTTCGAAGTTCGACTTCCAGAATGCGTATTCCAACCCCGAGTAGTTGTTACTGAAGGCAACCTTAATTTGTGCTGGAGACAGAGCTGCTAAGGAATTGGACAGGCTCCTTCCTGTATCTTTCCTCTGGTGAAGTTCTCTAAAGTTATGGTCTGCAAAATCTTCATTATCACCTATCTAAGTTGCATATTCACAGCGACCGCACACCAAGACTGTCGACTGATTTAAGGGACTTTGGTTTAAAAAACGGTTAGGGGTCTCTGCCTACTTTACCGGTGGGTTGGTCCGCAGTGAAATATCCAGATTTTGGTCCTCTTTGTTTACTCGTAAGGGCGGGAGGGTGATCGTTCTTACAGCCTTCCCAGTTCAAAAGCGGTGACATATAGTAATCTGTTTGGGCTGGTTCTTGTCGACAGATTTACGAAACCGTTGCCGTACTATTAGATGTGCCAACTCATGAAATGTTAACCGAAATCCGGAAATGCGTTGTCGACTCGAAACAGTTACTTAAATAGGGTTGTAATATTAATTATCGTGCAGCATATTCCCATGGTAGTTCAGTTCTTCAGGATGCAGGCTTTTGAAAGAACTTCGCTTCGGCCGCCTGTATAAATGACACTCTGTAAAATACGACTACTTAATTGGTATGATTTTTTCTCATTTTCTCACAGAAAACCGGCATGAAAATATCCATTCTTTTACACATGCGGTCGAAACTTAGTCTTCTTCAAATTCAATACTTGAAGGCAGGGTATAATTCGGTTTTACAATTTTTCCGATTCCTGAATAATTTAGAACCCGACTTGCCCTTAAACTTGCATTCGGGGTTTCCAAACTACAAGCTGTATATTTTCCGTGTACGGGAAATCAGACGTTATGAAAAGGAATGTATGTGAGTTTCATAAAATGTAGCAGTAGATTTGAGCCATAGAGTTAACTTTACAAGCAGCATTAGTAACTGCAGAGACGCGATGTTTTATGAGCGGACATTTCACGGTCGAAAACAATCCCGTAATAAGAGATTTGTTAAGCAATTTAACCCTTCCTTTAAGTATAACATTTGGAGAAAATGTAATTTTCTCTCAAATGAGTGATAGTATGAATATGTCTACGAAATATATTTGAATCTCTGAAAGGGACTCGTTTAACATCAGAAGTAATTTCTCGCAAAGCGTTGTTTTTTCAGGAGACTGAAAGGAAGCTTGTTCAAAAGCCACCATCCCGACGTAACTGAAATATGTTGGGATTATACTTCAAGGTGATTAATATTACAACCCTTTTTAAGTGACCCTTTCGATCCGAAAACTCATTTCAGTATTTCGAATAACATTTCATTTAGCTATCATTCCCAACCACTCCGAGGACTTCGTAGTAGTTGAACAACGAAAATGTGCTCACATTCTGAAGGTCTAATTTTTAAGGAACATTATCATTTAGGGTATAATGATTCCATACTAACAGCACAGGTAGAAGCCAAAAGCTGTTAGTATGGTGTCACCTTACCCTAAAGTATACTACAAGCTGCCTGTCGGCAGTCAATGAATATTACGCGGTTATCTGCTGTGGCTGATGGACTTCGGCCCAAGCATTCACACATAAAATTCTCGATTTGATCTGTTCACAGTTGATTTCTAAGGAAATTGAAAAGCAACAATATTAACCTGCCATCCAGGTTAGTATGCAAACAGTCTGAGAACTTTTAAAGTTAAAAAGTCGACAACGGCGGCCATCACTTCCATTGTCATTTAGTTTTTGTCCAGAGCCGAATCTGAAGTCAAACCGAAGATTTTGCGCCACATATGAATCGTTACCTCAAAGGTTTGGTGTTGTCGCCTTTTCATCTAATTTTAGTGAAATAAACAGTGTTAGACCAGCTACCATATGGGCACCAAGCCACAACGCCCTACTAACCGTTGATCGATGGTATCCAGTTAGTTTCACTAGCCCCCCCCCCACCCAGCGAACTGCCCTGTAGGTGTGTTTTACCGAAAGGGGGACTGCTCTGTCTCATGGCATGAGCTAAACCCTTCGAGTTAGGCAGACGTCGCGCCAGCCACTGTCACGACTGCCAAACTCGGGCAGGAAGAGGGAGAAAACCACTGGAAATCCATACTAACTATGCTTAGTCTGGTGAGCCTGAGTTTCTCCTCATGCCAGATGAGGGGATAATTCGGCTTTTCTCAGGGTCCGGTCGCAACTCTTCCTTCTAAACATGGCCTCCATGGCATGCCCATCCGTGTGGGATCTCAGCCGCCCCCCCCCCTTTTTGACACGGAACACCTGGCGCAGGGCCAGGTCGTGTGCGGCACGCTAGACGGGCTGTTTAGTATTATCCGTAACTGCGCCAATTCGCCATACCAGTGGTTTAACAGCTTCGGATAACGACTGCTGTAAGATATAGGGAAGAGGAATAGGGCCGACACGGGAGGATCGACCCCCACGACAAATCAACGCATTTCTAACCAAAATAAATTTGACGCACCAAGAGTCTTGGCTTGGAAGACGATAAAACTGACAGAGTAAATCCGTCCGGTAAGCATCTGGTGAAGGCCCTCAAGAATCTTTGGCGTACAAAGAACGTCTACTATACGTGTTTAAGTAGGCCATGTTTTATTCAATACTCTCCTCGAGGTTGAAGACTGGGGTCGAGCGTGGCACGCGTAGGCGCGCTCTTGGACTCTGCTCTCACGTCCACCGCCATGGGAGAGTGGTATGTGCTGTAGGGGACGGCGAGTTAGCTGCTGCGCAAGTCATCTTCTCTATTAATAAATTCGCAGCTCACTCATATCTCGGCGAAATGATACATCCGACCGTCATGATTTTTTTGCGTTTCAGCGATTCCATCCATATTTAACTCACTGATCCTAGTGTATTTGCGATCAGACCCCTTTTGTTACTCGGTTGACGTCGGTTGCGACAGATTAACCCGCCATGCTGGCCGTCGCATTGCGGTAGTGACCCTGTATGTATTTTATGTATAAGTTTGGGAACCCCTTGAGCGCGTCATCCCAACTGAAATTGCCAATTTTCGCGCGATATTTTGCCCATAAAGTTGACATATTATCAAATTAAATTAAATCCTACAAGATCCTTCATGGAGACATAGTTAAAAGCAGCCGATGAAAAGAAGATGGCTCGTCTACTAATAAAATTTACATGGAGCCGACTGACGCGTTGGCTCTTGCCCCAACGCTCAGCAACCCCAATAAAGCACCCTTCCGTTTGCCAGGGCTTTGATCGTCAGTTGGTTTTAGCTCGGATGTTACGATTCGTTTTATAAGATTTACAAAAACCTTCCATGGCCCGCTTCTAGGTGTTATCCTCGCAATTCCTCCGAGCGAAACAGGGGCCGAATTTCTTTCAATCCGGGCGGAGGCTGACGACTGCGTCAAAATTCACCTACGAGTTGGTCGCCTGAGTCGGTTCTACAATTTGCCCATATATCAGTGGCTTCTCAGGAAGTATCAGCCTCGCGAACGTGTACTTGTTTCCAAGATTTGCTCCGTCGTGCATTCGCGCTGGCACAATCTCACGATCGACAAGAAGACGCGACAATACACAGTCTATTTGAATGGCAAGAGGATGGATCAGCAGATATTAGTGAGCATGACCTATGCTTTCGTAAAGTATTTCTTTTTTCTATTTTTTATTCTTAGAAAGAGAAACATACGCTTTATTTTGGATGTATCATGCTGCGTCATCATCATTACCTTCTTCTCCTTCTCTTCTTCTTCTTCTTCTTCTTCTTTTGTCTCAGTTTTCTCCCTGTTTTCCCAATACTCATCTTACTTCTTGCCATCTTCTCTCTTCATTATAGTTTATCCTCTTCCTTAGTCCCCTCCGTGGGAATAAAGTTTACCTTTGTTGTTTGTATCTTAGACCAGAGTTCAAAGAGGAGGTCAATGTCTTCGGGAGTTCCATCATTGGAACTCTTGTAATCCATTGTCCCAGCCCTTACTAAACACTGCAAATATAACGTTGCCTGTAAAAAATAGTAGCCAGAATTAACTGCCCTAAATTTTGGATGGTTTAGTTTCAATTACGTTTCAAAATTCTGTTAATTTTAGCCGAAGCAGCCTATTCCGGGTGAAGTTCGGGGACTACGCAAAGCTGTACGTTTCAGTTTTGAGATTCCGATTATATAATCTTCCTTTTTGAACTTCTGAATCACTCCAGTGTTGGCATCATTTGTCCTGCCTAAGATGCTAGCTAATTAAACGTTCCATACTTACAATACATAAATGGCTACGTGGACTTGTTCTAAATCATCGATGTTTTCCGTCTCGACACGCTCGTTTCCAAAGGCCAGCTTCCAAAACTCTGCTACTTACCCCTAACTTAAATCTCTATAAATCATATAGATCTGCTAACCAGACAGTTGCCCAGTCCAATGTACTAGGTGAACAGACTGCGAGACGTTTGACATTGTACGTCATTCGGAGACAGGCAGTTAAAATGTGGATAACTAGGTGAGGCTTTTCGACCTCTTGTCGATGCAATCGCCGGTCTTCAGAGCAGGCTAGGCAGAACGGTCTCACAGATTGAAATGAGGCTGCAGTGAGGAAGGGGTCTTGGATAAACGATCAGAAATTGTAGATGCCGCTCCGGGAAGTCCATAATTAGGGCATATTCGGGAGTTCGGCTATGGCATGACTTGAGTCTAGGTAGACGATGCAGAAGAAGTGCTATTTCTGACTTTTTACCCTCATCAGCCAGGACCGTCTTTGCTTCTGATCCTGGAAGCCCGGGTCATTGGCCAGAAAGCATTTGAGTCGAAGAATCGACCATGTAAACAAAGGGCTTATAGCGCGTTGACTGAGTTAGTTCACTCAAGTTCAAGCTCTCGAGGATATTATCTAACCTTGCTGACAGGCCAATCTCTATTTTGCCCCCTAACTGCACGGATTCTCTCACCTTTCAGCTCACGTCCTTCGATCTATCCCAGAGCCCTCTGTATCTGGGAGGTATTCCGCGGGATGAAATCAACTTGAAGGAGGAAGAGTCGATTGTCACGAACAACTTTTTCGTTGGCGCAATTCAGAAGGTGAGAGAACACTCCAATAGCAAGATTACCTTCATTGTCTTAGCATTTAAAAAACCTTTTTCGAAAAGACACATTTTCGACCTTTTTAATTCCCTCCGAGGCCAGTGAGCAATCTTGAAGTAAATGTATTTAAATCATGATTTTCTGGATCGGTCTGAGGGTTGACATGAATGGTTGAGCTGAAAACCATTGACCTCTGCGGAATAATTACGTAATTTTCATAAGCTGCCGACAGACAATCAGTAGTATGCAAATCCCAAACGATTCACAGCCATTAACTAAAAGTTCAGTCACATTTTTCATCGATCATATGCGACTGCGTGAGACAGCTGCAAGGGCTTAGATTCATCAAAGAGTTAGGTTTCTCAGTCACCCTCCGTTTTGACGATCGGGCACGGGAATAGGTGCTCCGCCATACTACAGGCGCAGTGCGCTACATTTTAGGGAAATACTTATTCGCGCTGACCCTAGCTCAACCCTCCTAACCCCGGCCCAAACAATAATTTCAACTTCAGACCTAATTCCCTGGAATTTGGCGCAAGGAGGTACATATTTCTGCGCCCTAGGTCTTCAGTCCCCTTGCGCGACACAGTCAGTGACCAATTTCATGAAATGTTGGCCGAATTTCTGAAAAACCTTTTCGGTTAGGAAACAACATACAACATAGTCCACATCATATTGGAATATTTCATGAGCTCAATATGGTATTTTTAAGATGGCATAAAGAAATATATGTTTTTCGTTACACGGAAAGCATACTGCACACAAAACAACTACGACTACCACCAAACTACTCAAGCGCTATTTATCCTCACCTCCCTGGGCGATAGTGACAATCGTCGAGTTTGATTAATAAACTGTTTGTTATCTCGCGAATGAGACAAATAACCAAAGTGAACCAGTTATGCAAAACATTTACATTTTCGCTAGTAAGCTTTAGTCAGTACTTATCTATTAACTCAAGTCCGAATTACGTATTCAATGCCTACTATGTGACCAGACTTGACTTTTGGCCAGGAACTGCGATGTGGCTACTGGATGCCGGCACCTTAACCAGAAATGGT
Source organism: Spirometra erinaceieuropaei (assembly GCA_902702965.1). Taxonomy (NCBI): domain Eukaryota; kingdom Metazoa; phylum Platyhelminthes; class Cestoda; order Diphyllobothriidea; family Diphyllobothriidae; genus Spirometra; species Spirometra erinaceieuropaei. Next base: position 2,908,688 of record CACRXP010000009.1, read on the forward strand.
GGTCGGATGGGGTTATGTAACCGCACCTGAGGTAAACAAACCCCAGCCATCTGTAATACGGGACCCGGTGGTAATGGGGGTTTTACAGGTGAGGCCGGAGAACGCACAGACGACGAGGTCAAGTATTTGTGTGCAAAATAAAAGCTATTGGGAATACGCGGTTGTAATTTTAATGATCGAGAAATAGTTGGCCTAGCCCCTAACCCTAACCCTGACCTCTCACCATAACCCATAGCCCTGACCCTTAATACCCACCCCAACAGTATTGTGTCCATTAGGTAGGGCTACATAACCACATCTTACCGCGTTTTTTGATTAGAGAAAATTAGTTAAGTGAGGTGATAGTACTGAATATCTTGTGGCACGATTCTGCGAAATCTCAGGCACGCCAAGATGTCGGCTTTTGAATGCAAAAACCGTGCCCGCCAAATAAATATGCCCTTTCTCTATCAGTGTTCGATGCCCTTAGTAGTTTAAAAAGTACTTTACATGAAAGATGCATAAAAATATCCTTTCTTGCACTCGCTTTAGTAGCAAATCACATTCTCTATAAATTTTATGCTCGAAAAAATGGTGTCTTTCAGTTTAAAAAAAGTTTTAATTGTGAGATCTTGTAAGGCTATGCAGTTTCCATTCGAACAACACCATGTCTCAAATATTGAACACGGTCCGCATCCGTCCCAACATTTTATGAACCCCATATGGTAGTTTCTAAGTGGCATCAAGGGATGTGTTTTTCTTTGTAGACTGAAAGCTCTGAAAAAATGCAAAGCAAGATGGAGTTCAAAGTTGTTCGAGAACAGAAGAATTTTTTTCAAAACCAAAAACACAATTTCTCTGAGTATAAACTTCGAAGAAGACTTGGTTTGCTACCAAATGAGTGCGAGAAATAATGACTTTGTAGGGGTTTTTACTTAGTTTTTTGAAAGTTACAGAATCATGAAAATCAGTGGAGAGAATGAATTCTATTTAGATAGTCAGTCTTTTTTCCCGAGTACGAATATGTAGGCGACCGAGAAAAAATGCCTGAAAACCTGCCTCTAATATCGCGAATGTACGTCGTAGGATATTCAACATTACAGCTGCACCCAAGTAATCCACCCTTGTCGAAAAGGCATTGTAGAATTACCGTTAACATTCCATGATATCAATTACCATAGGTATGAAAAGGAGTTAGGTAGGAAACGGTATAGAGAAGGACCCCAATTAACTGTCAGTAGACTGTGGATCGTGCCATACGTGATTTATTTTAAAGGGAGTTTAATGGGTGGGGCAGCACGCTAGACAGTAAGCTGACAAAATGAAAGAAAACATAGAAATTGCCTGGATTTATGCTGAATTTCTTATCCTACGCTATTGTGCAACAATGGAAGTGAGAGTAGTAAGTAAACAATAAACAAAAAGTAAATTTCACAAAAAAAGGGATATTGAATCCAGGTGTGAGGTCGTGGGAAGTTATCGTTGTTGGAAGTGTAATTTCTGCAACAGCCTGCAAATGCATGCCAAGACAAAACCTTATATGACATTATCTACAGTCTACTAACAGTTAAGTGGGGTCCTTCTCTATACCGTTGCCGTTAGGTAGATGTCAGACCTGTTGTCCTCACTACAAAGCAACTCTCGCGCATTTGACGTCCACATACCTAGGCCATTATGACAGCGTGATTAGAAAACTGTCCATTATTTCGCGAAGGAAACAAGTAATTTTAACGAAAAAGTGACCCGAAACGTTTACCACTTTATATGGAAGCCTTAGTTTTTACTTATTTATTCACTTCAATCTGGATTTCTGTCTGGGGACCGTACGACGGCACGGGAAGCGGTAAAACTAGATGGTCGTGGCTCTTTCGGTCCACATTATGAAAAATAAAGCTACTGGCTTGTCTCATCAAATAGTAGCCGAAATTCTAAAATGTGTTGTCCATTAGAAAAGAAGTACTTGGGTGGGTGAGGTTGTAACGTTGATTGCTGTGGGGCATGGTTCCAAGATCAGTCGCTCTACCGGCCTCTCTGGACGCGCTTCTTTTTGGCTTCCATCAAGGATCAAATTAGACAAGCTACACAAGGGTGTAATACTTCTCCCTATCCTGACCCCCGAACCAGATTGCCACTTTGCCTTGAAATCCCTGGCCTAAAGCCTTCACAAATGCGGCGCCCGCAAAGCCTGTGAGTCTCAGGGCGAAACGGAAGTGCTCATTGCAGCTCTGAAATCAGGATGGATTGGCGGAACAACAATTCTGTGAGGCTCCAAGCATCCGCGATTGCGGTTTAAGCAGAAAGGAATCTGAATTAGGTATTCAACAACGACCAATTGACCATTTAGCGCCCTAAACGAGATTAAACCTTCCGCCTCTGCACACCCACGCTGCACTAGGCGTCATGTGATCACGACTGCCGAGCGCCAGAATGTGAGCACATTCAGCCTCGAGGATAGCCAATCACAGTCGTCCTAAAACTCGGCTGAACAGACTGACACTGATTGGCTCTCGAGTGACGCTTATTCACTCACATACACGTCACCCTAGCGCGCAGATGTGCGCAGACGTACGACCGGCCGGGAGCTGGGATATGGCTATCGAATGCCAGCATCTAAGACGGAAAATCTGAATTTTGATTTGCTGTGTCTGCTACCTGACATGATGCAGGTCACCACACATGCTTACATCAAACACTGGCCGTGGCTCCAACAACAGATCTCGCTACTTACATAACCTCGTGGGTAGTATATGAGAAACTGCGAAGGTGCCTATATTCATTTTAACTGACTGTTCATGTCGACTCTCTGTTTAAGCGATTCAGAAGAAACAGTGACGAGTGAACGTTGCATTCGATAACTTCTCGTCAGGCCAATAGAGTTACATAGGACGGGGTACAGTGAGTGAAACAAAAGTCGATAAAAATTAGGTTTTAAATTACAGGCTAGGCAAGAGCGGAAGGGCGCAGAAAGTTGTATGTGGTTAGTCAACCTTTGACCACGGTAAGCGCGTAGCCTGAACGAGGTTCTTCTGAGCGCATAGGGTCGGTTTTCGTAACCTGATGGCGGCCGCTTCTGCTGTTGCTAACAGGCGCTGGCCCAGTAGCTTAGGGTAGCTCGAGGGGACCTTATAAATCACACGAAATGCTTCAGCGGGGTCCACATGATGTCCTGAATCAACTGCATGCGCAAGGATGGCGCTGTCTATCCTCCTAGTTTCACCTTTTCCCAGTCATGCGGGAAGGTGCTCTCTTCTGTTGGAAAGGCGCCGATTCGTACGATCAATATAACAGGCGGTCTGAGGTGGCAGTCTGTCCTTGCCTCCTCAGCGTAAAATAGGGCTAGTAGAGAATGATACGCGAACCCTTGCTGCTGGGAAGGTTCCTGAGACAGCTTGGTCAGGGCGTCTTCTTAGGAGTTCACTTGCAGCGTCTCTTTGGAAAGGGACTTTGAGGAACAAAGTTTTCTTTTCGGCGGTCAGTGTGGTGGGTTTTGCGGGTCGTTAGGCAAGGGACTGGATTGTCTACATTCAGGGTCCAACCGCCCATTCTATTTTGTTCCAATTATGTTTGAACGTTTCATGAGGTTCATTTATCCAGTAATTATGCCCGCGGGCATCCTACAAAACGGGAGAAATCTCAGCGTTTGGTTTTAACGGAAAAACATGCTGGCCAATGTGTATGCATTTGCTAACTGCACGATATTCAATGAACTTTGTTACAGTGAAATGCAAACGACATGTTCAACGCGTTCAGACAGGCGACTAATCGCCTTTTTGTGACATCCATTTGTTTTTTAAATTTTCTACATTTGAAGCACAGCCAATAGTGAAGGAAAAGGAGGCTGATGCAAACAGTCCTGATTCTTTAACTAGCACTGCGGGAATGCTTCTCAAGCCACTATCTCTGCCATTCTTTTGTGATTTTTGATGATTGACGGTTCACTCCGTTTCCTCTTTTCCCTCCTCATTGGTCAAAACTGAAGGTCGAAATAAATGGAGCGGAGCTAGTGCTGGCTGGACCGCACCCGTCGGATGGTGAGAATCGGGCTGCTGAACAGTGGGTAAACGTGAGTCAATGGCAGGGTCCCCCCTGCGGTGAGGACTTCGCCTCCTGTGGTAGGGAGCCCCTACGCAAAATTTGCCGTCCCCTCGGAGAAGACTACACTTGCAGCTGCTCGACGCCGTTGCAGCACGCGGCGTTTGTGCGAAGACTAACCAACTCGCTGACGAGGGCTGATTTGAGCATTGAGGAGCAGAAGCGCATCTCTGCGGAAGCGGAGGAGCTTTCCTGCGCCGAACGTTCCGTAAGGTTTTCTCTTAATTTAAAGCATTTGTGCCGAGACTTATGGTCTCTTCGCACTATGACCCCATTTTGCATAAACGCCCACAACATAGATTGGTCCTACAGACACTGACCCACGAAAATCAACTGGCAGTTGGTTGTTCATACTCTAGATATCACGTAAGCCTTCGTTTCGGGCAAAACTCGCATCGCCGGCGTCTGTCCTATCAAAAAAGGCCGAAAGTTTCTCGAAGCCATGCGCTCCGCTAGGTCATACACCAATCGGCATATTAAGTTTGATGCCATGTGCAAAAATTCTAGAAAAAAAGGAAGACACAGGAACCAATCGACGCACAATGATGCACACTAACGTTGACCGTTTTTAGCGTATTTACGCGATGTCTGGCAACGACCTGGGGAGCCAACTCCGAAACTTTACCCAGTAACCTATCGTACTTTTCCCAAAAAAACGATTTGAATTCAAACATATGCACATATGAATCGAATGCCGTTACCAGAAAAGACAAGGGAGACTGGGATAGCCCGTTATGGCTTGTTAATCATCACCCACCAGCTACAACCAACGCCAGGTTTTATTCAACTTCTGGGGGCAGTCCAATGACCCAACCATCTGCGATCGGGTATATACAATGGTGGAGGGGCGCTCACCGATAGAGTCACTGCTAAAAAGTCAGAAATGGCTGCTCCAGTCTCCCCTGTCGCGCTGGACAGCTGGAGCAGCAAACACACTGCATTCTGATGATGGAAACGAGAGAGCTTCAGAAACGTCAGTTCAAATATATTTGGTCTATGAACTCGTCCCTTCTTCTTCCTCTTTCTGCGTACGTCCAGGAAGGGCAACTGATTGTTTACTTCCTCTTCCATAGTAAACTGAATGTCGGGGAAGATTGAGTTGAGATTGAACTCAATCTTCCCCGACATTCAGTTTACTATGGAAGAGGAAGTCAACAATCAGTTGCCCTTCCTGGACGTACAAGTTACGAGATTGACAGACGGGATGATAAGGACAACGGTTTACCGTAAGGCAACAAATACTAGGCGCATCCTCCACTTCCGAAGCAACCACCCTGTTGGTCATAAACGCAGTTGTGCCAGAACTCTCTTTCAACGTGTTCAAACACACTGTAGCGACGACAGTGGGAGGAAGGCGGAGACTAATTACTTACAGGGCCTTTTTAAAGCCAACGGCTACCCGAAGTCCTTCATACGCAATTGCCTCAAAAAGCCTCATTTTGAGCGGTCGAGTGGAGAAAAGCCCAAGTTCTTGCTCTCAATACCCTGTGTGAAGAACGTATCAGAGGCAACGGCAAGAATCCTGAAACCTTTTGGGATTGGCGTGGCTCATAAACCAGAATGCACCATCAGACAGGAAATCATGAAGCCCAAGGACCCCCTACCAACAACAGAACAGTCGGCGGTGGTCTACAGCATACCATGCCTAAATTACAATGCAAGGTATGTTGGTGAAACGGGCAAACGCCTCGGCACAAGATTGCACGAACACCAACTTGCAATCAACCGCAAGGAAAAGCAGTCTTTGGTCTATGGCCACATACGAGAACTGAACCACAATTTTGCCTTTGAGAAAGCGAGGGTAATTGGTCTAGCCAATGAGAAGATGGCCAGACTGGTGCTCGAAAGTTGGTCCTCGACTGGTACACTCAACCGAGCTATAGATCTACATCCCGCCTACCAAGCACTGCGTACAAGACTCGGATCAGTTCGGACAGGACCAGTAAGGCAAGCGAGCACGCGGGACCGAGAGTCAACGCTCACGGAAAAGAGCGGAATTGGGGGCCAGAGGTCATGTGACCAAAGCTGAACACTGTCTCACCTATGCGCCCGCGAAGTTGAATGCTGCTCACCTGAACAGCAACGACCGATCAGTCCACCGGCTGACGTGGGAGGGGCCAGGCGGCACGTTGATTTGACCACAACTAAGCCGACCCCAAAGGGAACAAAGATCACGCAGGTCTATCAGCGGTCAGCTCCGGGGAGGTCTAAGCCAGTCAACGGCAAACAGGCAGGTCAAAGTTCGTGCGTCCAGCACGGCTATAATACGAGACAAGCGGCAAGACTGAATAACTCAAGACCCGCAAGTGCAACAATTACGCTACTCTGGTGATGGAAACGAAAAAGTTTCCGAAACGTCAGTTCGAATACAATATGGTCCATGGATTCGCCCTCTCTTCTTCTTCGTCTTCTTCGGGAGATGATGAACGCGATATATATATACTTAACTATGGGAGTAATCATCCTGCGGCCCATAAACGAAGCTGTGTCCGCACTCTTTTCCATCGGGCCTATCGCACCTGCAACAGTGATGACGCACTTAAGAAAGAATTGGCCTACTTACATCGGTTGTTCCGCTCCAACGGATATCCTGCCAGTTTTATAAAGAAGTGTCTCAGACGCCAGAGACAACTACCAAACCCCGAGTCTCATGAAGATAGAGCGTCACAGAAATTCTATTCACTGCCGTACATTCAGGGAATCTCTGAAGCACTCTCCCGGCAACTAAAACGCTTTGGCATATCCATTGCCCATAAGCCCGCATCTTCCCTACGCGAGACATTATGTCGAGTAAAGGACCCGGTGCCCAAAGAACAACTAAGTAACGTCATCTACCGCATACCGTGTGCCAACTGCCCTTGTGTTTATATTGGCCATACAGGCCGATGTCTTGGGACTCGCATTAACGAACACAAGTTAGCCCTCCGCCGACGTGACCCTCTGTCCCTCGTGTTTGCACACGCCATTGAGCATGACCACCGCTTCAATTGGGACGGCACTGAAGTGATCGCAAAGGCTAACACCAGACAGGCGCGAGAATTCCTCGAAGCTTGGCACTCTGGCACGACCAGCATCAACCGCCACGTCGATCTAGACGCTCATTATGAGGGCCTACGTACACGCTCACTGTCTTGTTCCCACACCTCAACATTTGCTAACCCCCACTCGGCCACATAGTCGTATGCTCTTTCGCCATTCCGCTCCCCCTTTGCGACACGGCGAACAACAACCGAAACCCCCCTAACACCTCCAACGCCGGCGCATTGGCCCCTGACCTCATCCCGCATCAGTGACTAGCCGTCCGCATCAGTGGCCAGCCGCCCGCATTCCCGCTGATTCGCAATCCCCATCCCCCCGCGTTTTCACCGCCTCCAACACTGGGAGCCCTAACGGTTCCTCCCTCCCTCCCCCTGCCCCACGGCCTACCATAACTAGGTGCCCACCCCTCTCACACATCTGCTGTCTGTTTGTCGTTGTCTGTCCTGTCGCGCCAGCCGACCTAGTCTGCCGACTTCACTTTCCCTCTGTTCATTTCGTCTGACGACGGGTCGGTGTCACCGACTTGAAAATTTACGAGTACAACTCAATTTTCCGAAGAGCCTTCACTTTCTCAATATATATATATATATATTATGACAGTGGGCACTCGCCGATCAGGTTACGGAACATGCTCGTTCCGTTGTGCCTTGGGGCTCATACTAGAACCCTCGCAGGCAGTCGCACAGCGACTAGTAGTAGACAGATGAAATGATACCGACAAAGACAAGGGAGACCGGAATGGCCATTTCTCGCTTATTAGCCGTCATCAGCCAGTCATACCCAACCCCAAGTGTGGATCACTTGAGATTCGAACCCGGGATCTTTGGTCATGGAGTTTGACGCTCTACCATTGAGCCACGTTCGTCATCACTAAGAATGCGAAGAAAAGTAGGAAGCAAACGTACGGGATAAATTAATTCTATCCACTAGCTTGCCTTCCTCTTTGGGGGGTGCTGGATGCTATAAGTCATCTAGAGCTCGAATTTGCATGCATTTACACCTACATATATATTTGTCTGTCCTCTGTAGGGACAAGATGTATCGAGAGAGATTCAAGGGCAGCTCGGTGAAGTCCAGCACGATGTGCCAGAAGAGAACGTGCTGCGCTCATTCAGTCAGAAGGATCCCCCACGGCCAACCGAAAGTGAACATCCAATTGGCCAAGGTGCAGACGCACTTAAGTTCCGCACTACTGTAAACTTCGACGGCAGCACAACCCTAAAATATCTCAACCTGCTCTCCTACAGGTAATTTTTCGATGCATAGAGTGAAGAAAAAATTACGCAGGCTAAGGGTCAAGACTGAACATGAAAGATAAGGGCAAGGCTGAAATATAACCACCACCTCCCTGAAATCCACTCTTACGTGTTTGCCACTCCCTTTCGTCGTTTAAACGTTTGAATCTGGTTGCTGATGTTGGACTTGATGTTTTGGACAGTATGCTCCCAATATTTATTTCCTTGAACCACCGTGGTTCAGCCGATGACGTTTAGCTATCTACTTCGAAAGTGATAAATTGGAAGTATATTCACGCCACTTATTCGTTTGCTGGAAGCGTACTCATAACTCAAACATGCATCATAGCTGTATGGCGCAAAGTAATTGGATTACGATATTTAATCATGATGACATACGGTTTTAAGGAAAGGTTCAATACCTACAGTAAGTGGGTTAACTAATGAAATGTGAACCGGAATTCCGAAATTCGATTTCGTTTCGAAAGGATTAATCAAGAACGGTTGTAGAACAAATCATCGTGCAGCATAACTATAATAATTCAGGTACTTCAGGATGCCGGCTTTTGAACAAAGTTCATTCCGGCAGCATGCAAAAACTATACTCTGCACAAAATGACTACTTGCGTAGTATGACTTTTTCTCATTGATTTTCGGCGTTCTTAAAAATGCAATTGTATTTCATGGAAAACATGCATAAAAATACTCATTCGTTTGCTCATTCGGTAGAAAATTACATTTTATTTCAATTTTATGCTCGAAGGAAGAGTAAAATTCGGTTGTACAAGACTGCCTGCGGATTTTATACTCCCAGTTCTGTTGGACCTCATCCAAAAAATTGGTCGGATCTTATTTCGTCAACGTACCTGCAGTAGACGATCCCCAGCCTAACCCCTAATCCTAACGCCTAACGCCTAACCCCTAACTCCAACCCCTAACCCTAACCCCATTCTCCAAACCCCAACCGCTAACCTTAACATCTAACCCCTTTCTTCAAACCTTAACTCCTAACCTTAACCCCTAACCCCTGACCCCTAAGTCCAACCCCTAAACCTAACCCCTAACAAGTACCGGTACGAAATAGGATCTTGCCGAAAAAAATATGCCCAAATCTAATGAGCAAGACCGGAGTGATTTGCGAAGACACATGGCTTGAATGGGGAAGACCTAAACACTTAATAAATATCACTCAAATTATGACGACACAGTTTGCCACAGTCAAACGTCCTGCCCCCTTTCAAGTGTTTTGTATAGTCGGATTTTCTGTTTTATACTGTTCAAATTTACAGAAAAACGGAAATGCTATCTAACAACTTGAGGATCTCCATCCGGACTCAATCTGAAAACGGCCTCCTTCTTCTCATTCAAAATACTGATCGACAGTCCCAAAACGGCCAAGAACTCCTTGTTCTGGTTGTCCGCAACGGTTATCCTGAGGCATATTTAAGTCTGCGCAAGAAGGGCTCTCAACACCTGACAAATGTTTATCAGCAACTGACAGTTAAAACGACGACTTACGTCTCTGATGGAAAGTGGCACGACATCCAGTTGCTAAGGTACGTCTTTTCAGCGAGCAACGCAAAAAACAGTTCCATGCTCAGCCGACCTACAAACTTGACAGTTCGACTGTTGTGACTGACGATGTCTACCGTGTGCTCCACAGAAGGGTGAAGCAGGCACGGTGACTTGCGCGTGAATTAGTTTGCAGTGATAGCAGTCTTGCGCAGCATCGACCGTACTCTCTCCTTCTCCCCTGCCTGGGGCCTGTGTCAAGACAGAGTCAAGAAGATTGGAGGCGGGAGAGGGCGCAGGTGGCTGGCACGGCCGGACCCACACCTAGGCATGTCACCGTACCCCCTGACCCACAACATACACTTGACCAACAACAATACCCCAATAGGGGTCAGTAGGACGATGACGATGGTGATGACTGGGCAGCCATGCCCACCACCTGTATACCCAGCGACAGCGCAAGCACATCTATCGGCAGGGAACCAGGTGTCAGGGAACTGCCAGCGTACGCCAGGCTGCTATGGCCACGGTTTACCGATACTGGCGTAGCACACGCTTTCGGACCTTTTAACCATACCGGCTTGCCGAGACGCACTGTAGAGAAATAAGAGACAAGAATGCTGAATTCCGATACCTTCGGGGGTGGATGCTTAGAGTGAAGGTGGCTGGCACGGCCGAACCCGCACCTAGGCAAACCACCAACGTCTGCTTGTCCACAACAAGCACTTGATCAGGATTTTAACCAAAACAGCAAGAGCGACGTCTGGCGCGGCCGGGGCCGTCCCCAGACGTCCCACAGCACCCCGCTCGGATCCCACTAGGTGTGAGTAGTAACCTGCAGACTTAGAGAGGAAATATCATGGAGTCAGTACTGCGTAGATACTCGTCCCCACTAGCAAATCGGCAAATTTCCCATTTTTATAAATTTGACATGACTGAGGCTATCGCGAAGGGGTAGTGCTCGTGGCTTTTAAGTCTGTCAACTTGCGTATTCACTCGGTCCTACCCAAGACTGTTGAGCGGGGTGCAGGAGTTCCTTCTTAATTTGTCTTTTAAGACCCCGTCTGTCTGAAAGAGGACTCGAAAATCTGAACCAGGATGTGCGTGGCGCGCGTAGACGGGCTGTTTGCCTTAACGGCCACTGCGCCAAGGAAGGAGGTTGACCCAGTGCAGGTTTTCTCCCCAATATAAGCAAAAAATTGCGCGCAGATCGCCCGAGATAGTGATGTCCAGCATCACTTGCAATTCCTAATGCACATTTTCGTGGCCGGTCGCGTTCTCCTTCTCTGCCGCGTTGGTATTGGGGACAAGGGTCGAGTGCGCATACGCTCCACAGGATTTCAAGTACCAGGCGGGTCATAACAAAAGCGATATCGGCAATGCCGACTGATTCACTCACAGGTTGGTCATACGGGCGCAGAAGCGTCGGCGACATACGTCCCTGGGTTTTTAAGTAACACATGCGTTGGAAGTATGATGAGTCGCATTTACTTACCGGAATGGCAAGGCAGTAACAGTCTTACTAGTCATATGCAAACTGTCTGACTAAGTTGCTAATAAACTTTTATCATCCTGGTAACATCCAGGAGACACATGAAAAATTCCAGCAGTATAGCTTAGACTATGCTTAAATCATCTTCAAAACTACATCTTCTTAAGCAAGCGGTTCAACCGTTCCAAGGAAGATAAAGCATACTTTTGCCGGAAAGATCTCGACAGAATAAGTCATACGCGGCAGTGTTTTCTTCAGAGGGGAGCTGGTTCTTGTATAAGCGGTAATCCTTTTCGTGGATATGGGATATGATTTGAAGTTCGAAACCGATATCGCGCACGTGGATGGCGCGTCAGGTGATGGTAGCGAATGGCATCAGTTGGCAGATACCAACTCTCTGGGCGCTACCGGACTCACGTTGGTGAAGGCGCGGTTAACATGTGGGCTACGAACTACCTTAGTCGTAGTCCTAAGCCGGGATTAAAAACCTGTCATAACCCCCGCATGAGGCGTAAAAACCTTAAAAATCCGATGACCGGATATTTCAAGTATTCGTAGAGGAGGAAGGACGAATGACCGAGGTGCCGCTAGACGGTATTACTGGACGGAGTTTCCAAGCGATTTCCAACTCCCCAAGTCATTAAACCTTGCAACGTAAGTGGGGGGGGGTCCGACTGCGATTGGACGACGTGTAGCATATGGGCGTTCCCTACAACGTCCTGGGAGTCATCCATAAATGATGTCTTGTCTGTGGTAACTCCAAGAGCCTGATAGCGCGACCTGCCTATTTCACCGTAGTTGTTATTGAAAATTCATCTCAGTCCAAATGTGGGGGAATTTTTACGCTTTCGAAACGAAATGCATTTTCCCCTTCCTAACTATATTGTGCCAAGTGGAAATATGCAAACAAGCCGCGTATGGATTCGCTGGTGTCTGGCGCATTTCAATTAAATGTAAGTTTTTTGTACACATGGCTGATCCACAAGAGTGTGAATTGTTCGTAAAATATTTTTTTTCTCAATTTTTAGAGATAAAGGTCGAGTAACAGTCATCGTAGACAGTTACATGGAGTGGGGTGAACTAACTGAAACTGATGGTATCCTCCATAACGACGGGTACCTATTCCTTGGTGAGAATTTTACCTTTGTAAAGATGCTTAAAAAATCCTAGGGGTTCCTTTTTACAGCTATTTTTGTTTGGCTGAGTGAGATGGGCGTCAAATATTTTATGCGTAAACGTGCTCTGACGGAATAGCCCTCCCATGCCCCCCGTTATTACACTGGGCAACAACCTGCACCTGTTGTCTTATAGCCGAACTACAGAGCATGCGTGAAAATCGTAACTGAATTTTTACGAAGGAAGTAAATCCTTTTCGTTTCATTTGAAAATACGGATTTTCATGGGCTGTTCATTTGGCGCATGATACCGTTAATTAAAGTTTATAAGTTATTCGACGAAGGCATACGTTGACAGGTAAATGTATGCTAATGACATGTACTGTGTGTAGAATTCATTCGACTTGTGCGTGGGAGAAGGGAGAGATGCCGCCACCAAGGAACCCCTCTCCACGGCAGATCATCGCCTGCCTCACTATAATCGACTGATGGATGTGAATCTGGAAGATGTGATCGCTGGGACAAGAAGTTTATTGGTCTGTGTCGCATTCTCCTCCGAAGCCATCATCGGAGGCAGTCGCAGATAATTGTAGTGGAGGCACGGGGGGTGCAGTATTTATTGGACATAGCTGCCGCGAGACCACCTGCGTATTACAGTTAACAACTCTCGCGATCACCGCCGGGGGTCGTAAATGATGCGATGATGGCTTCTCAGCCCTCGTCCGAGTCGTTAATTCTCGTGATTTCGTCATCCATGTGGGGTGTTGGCGCGATAAGTAATCGCCATTTCGGCCTGCTGTCCTTGGAATTGTTGCTCGCCCACGCCCTTCCCACGTGACTGACTCCCCCGACAAGGGAAAGTCTGATCACAGAATATGGTATCGGAAGGTCATTGCGCTCGTTGATGGACTGCAGGCCTGAGGACCATGAATCGAGCAGCTCGCTACTCACGCGGTTGTCACTCCTTGCAGGGATTTCGGCCTCCTTAAACTTGAAAACATGGCCGGGTCCCGTCGAATGAGCCGCCACATGAGAGCTAGCGTCTCCCCGCCTCACTGCTGCTGCTGTGTTCTCGGCAATTCGCTTACGGAGTAATTTCCTAGTTTATCCGACGTATTTGCTCCGCCTGCAACTGCAACAGATCCGGTAAACGACTTCAGACGTTCCCTGCCGTGGCTGCGGGTCTTTCGGCCACGTGACCTGACGCCTGATGGTTGCCTCCGGCCTGTGTGCAGCTCGAAATCCAAATGGTGAGATGACGACGACTGATGGCTCTTAAAACGCTCTTCACGTCACATGTGAATCTATCATGACGCGTTTGGAAGGCTGTCATCTGACGGTGGATATCACGGTCCCTCTCAGGAGTGGGAGTCAGGCCGCACTGGTCCCTCCTTAATGAAGCCTTTGGGGCACTTTCATGCGAGACCCAGGCAGCCCTCTTGGGAGCTCTACACAAGCATTGAAGACCAGGACGTGCGTGACACGCGTAGACGGGCTGATCGATCCGCGTCCACCTCTAGACAGCTTGGCATTGTCCACCAAATTTGAGTGAGCAAGGGAGGAGCGAGAGCAGTAGATTTTACACAAGTCGCCGGTGCCGTCCCCGGCTTGCGTGACCGGCCGCAGATGCCGCCTAAAACAGTCCAAGCGTTATAATAAGACTCGGAAAACGTCCGTGACTTAATACATCCTAAAGCAACTCAGTGACCATCCGAACTCTTCAATCATTTTTATGCGATTTTGGCTCCTTTCTGTGAATTCAATTCTTTAACAGTTCAGATGCTTGGCCCAATGAGTAGGGTAACCCGCTTAAAGAATGCGATCTGGTCGTCGTCAAGACCGATCAATTATTCCTTTTTATGTATCCTTTTTAGGCGGTTCCAGTACTCCTGCCCCGAACCTACCGCCAGATTACAGCACTGAATTTACCGGCTGTGTTTCAGCATTCTTCATTAACGAACAGAGCGTCGATCTGCTCATAAATGCTGAGGGCATCGATGGACCCGTTTCTCCCTGTCAGTGAATAGCTCACCAAATCGGAAGGCCATTTCAAGTGTCTCAGTTGTGAACTCTGTGTCATAGCACACGCCTCCTGTTCCGTCTCTCTCTCTGGAAGAGGATACTAACACCACTCAATGGTTCTGATAATCCTTTTCAGATTCTCGGCTACCATGCACAATGACTTTGCAAACACTCTGTCTCGACATCCATACTCTAAACCCAGCCACCCCCCGGGGCTGCTTTCTATGGATACTGGCTGCATTTTACAACACTCAGTACAAAAACAGTTACTACTGTGCCATCCTACATCGAGTTCACCGAAATTTACCTTTAAAGACTATGAGTTTTGTGTGGAGGACGCACTATTTAAATTTTAATTAGTAGATACTTTGTTAAGCTTTATTTTATTTGCGTTTATTGCGGAGTAAACATCAGAAACAATATACGCCTATGTAAATTCATGTGGAAATTTATCCTAAAAAGAGGAAATTATTGATACGAGAACCAAAAATGTGTTTTCAGCTGAGGAGATTTCTGAAGTGCAAAAAAGACTTTTCCCATTTCACTGACCTACCTGGAGCATGTCGGTCAGTGATTGCTCGTTGATTGGTTTATGCCGGTCCTGTAGCCCTGGGTCTAGGAAGACGTTGAAGCATGAGATTTCTGCCTCCCTGTAATTCATAATCGACTCAGTGATTTGTGTCGAATGAACCTCTTGATTTGAAGTTTCTTCTGTCTTACAATCAGCCTTCGGATGACGTCAAGTGTTGAAGAGTCTAGGTGTGCTTTTCGGAAAGTTATCCGGATAGTGTTCAGTGGTGATCGAAAGAAAATGATGGTCAGACAAGGGAACACGAGCCTCCGAAGTAGAGGTGGCCTTGCGCCAAATTTTTGGAAGGGGAAATATTCCTCTGTCCTAACTATAATCCCAATCCTGACCCAAACCTTCCTACCCTCCATAAACCTTCTCCAGTGCCCCTACCAGAAGGATTTGTGGAAGTTATCGGCGCCTACACGTCTCCAGACATAGATTTTTGTGGAACGTTTTTGGAATACTTTACAGTAGGTTGGCTAACTCATGAAATGTCAGCAGAAATTCCAAAATGCGTTTCCGTTTCGAAAAAA
Source organism: Spirometra erinaceieuropaei (assembly GCA_902702965.1). Lineage (NCBI taxonomy): Eukaryota > Metazoa > Platyhelminthes > Cestoda > Diphyllobothriidea > Diphyllobothriidae > Spirometra > Spirometra erinaceieuropaei. Next base: position 2,924,278 of record CACRXP010000009.1, read on the forward strand.
TAATTAAATAAGTTTGTAAAACCAATCATCGTACAGCATAATTGTATAATAATTCAATTACCCCAGGACGCCGGCTTTACAACAAACTTATTTCCGGCTGCATCTCAAAACCATATTCCGCAAAAATGACTACATAAGTAGCATGAATTTTTTCGATGCCCTTAAAGATTCGATTATATTTCATGGAAAGCATGCATGAAATATTCATTCTTTTGCTCATTCAGTAGAAAATTACGTCTTCTTTCAATTTCATACTCAAAGGAAGGGTAGAATTTGGTTTTATAAAACTTCTTCAATTCCCGAGTACTTGTGAACCCGACCTGTCGTTACACTTGCATTCAGGGTTCCCAAACTACAAGCCGTGTATTTTCCGCGCACGGAAAACCATATATTTCTATACGGTATTAAGAGGAGAGGGGTTCATAAAACGAGGCAGTGGATGTGAGCCACATTGCTGACTTTACAAGCCACGTTGGTAAGCGCAGAGACACGACGTTTTATGAAGGGCCATTCCACGGTATTAAAAGTCTCACAATTATAAAGTTTTTATGAACAGAATCATACTCTTCCTTCGAGTGTAAAATTAGAAGAATACGTAATTTTCTACTGTATGAGCGAAAGAATGAATATTGTTATGCATGTTTTCCATGAAATATAATTGAATCTTCAAGGGCATCGAAAATCAATGAAAAAAAAGCCTGCTACTTAAGCGGCCATTTTTTTACGGAGTATGTTTTTTGGATGCTGCCGAAAAGAAGTTTGTTCAAAATCCGGCGTCCTGAGGTAACTGAATTATGATAGAATTATTCTGTATGATGATTTATTTTACAACCTTGTTTAATTAGTTTTTTCGAAACGAAACCGCATTTCGGAATTTCTGTTGACATTTCATGAATTAGCCCACCTATTGAAGATTTTTGTGCAAAGTTTTTAAAGTACCTTAAGTGCTCAAATTCCTCCTGTCCACATTTTTGGGATTAAAATGTTATGGAGGTGAAGGAAATTCAGTGAAGGGTGGCTAAACGTTCGCGCGTGTTTGCATTGCCCTTAACTTGGGCCACACAGTAGAGGCGCTGGACTAGCCAACGAGATCTGGACCGGAGTCCGTCGGGCGTTATCGAGAATGCGCACCCAGAACAAATGACAAAGCTGGGGGTGTGGAAGCAGGCCTAGGGATGCCTGTCACCCCTACCCCGTGGTTAAAAGCCTGGCTAAGTGTTTGTTGTGGACCAGAAAGTGCAATAGTACGCCTAAGTGCGGATCTGGTCGTGTAAGCCACCTGTTCCATTACCCGCCTCCGATCCTAATGACTGCGTCATGACAACGGGTTCAGTTGGGGGAGGAGAGATCGCGATAGATGTGCAAGTCACATGACATTTCGACTGTCTTTGTCGACCATGTCCACCGTGTGCTGCACAGCAAGGCGAGAGCATGGACGTTGACTAGCGCGTGAAGTAGTTTGTAGTGGCAGTAGACTTGCGCAGCATCTACCGCACTCTCTCTTCCCATTCTCCATTGACACTAGACATCCTGATTAACGACACTAGTCCCGTCTACTCAGACCGATTGGGAGACTCCCGCCAATGCGGACAGATAAGACTAACATTGAATAGATCCCATCCATCTTAAATGTCTGGTAATTTTGATTTAGGTCTGGATCAAGCAGACAATGACCGTTTTGCTATCAAAGTCTTTGCAATGAAGTCGGTTGCAATGCCTCTTTGGAGGATTTTAACAAAAAGGAAAGAGCGAAAGTCCGTCCTTGTCGTCGTTGTTGTCGTCATCAAGCAGCAGACTGGTGTGGTTGCCACGACTCCTGGGAAAGCATTCATTTACTCCAGTAATCGAAAACAGTCGACTTGATATGACCAACTAAGAAGAACGTTCCTCAAAGTGGGGAAGACTGGTCCCAGGACGGACTAGTGAGGGCTTCTAAAAGAACGATCGGACAAATTTGTTGATTGGTTGGCGGTCGAGGAAAGAGACGCAGAGAAAAGTTACGGTGGCAATGAGCTTGACACAACTTTTAACAGTGAAGGTAGTTTATTAACAAAAAAATCCAAGTGACCTAGCAGACAGGCCTTCCGGATTGGCCCATAAGTCTGACTAAGTCACATTTTTCAAAAATTGTCAGTCTGGCTAAGCCGCCCCCGCATAAAATAAAGGATTAATTTGTGGTCGTCTCTTCTGCATAATTTTTGCGTTTTGAAATCCGATAATTCGACAGTTCGACCGTCGTTGTCGACGATGTCCACCGTCTGATCAACATCAAGGCGAGAACATGGACGCTGAATTGTGTGTGAATTAGTTTATAGTGCCAGTAGACTTGCGCAGCATCTACCGCACTCTCTCCTACCACCGCCCGCCTGTACCCTGTGTCAAGACAGGGTCAGGAAGACCGGAGGCGGGGGAGGGCGCAGGTGGATGGTACAGTCGAGGCCGCACCTTGGCGTTCCACTCCACACCCCCTGATCTACACAGCAAATGACCAGGTTTTTTACCAACAGTGACCCTAGTGTGCGCGACGTGTGTCGGCAACCGCACCCCGAAATGTTGGCATTTTTTGGTGTGCAAATCCGATAACGCCTGCCAGAATCCAATATGGTCCCCGTGTTGGTCCAGCGCATCTACCATGCAAGTCGCATACCATGGCTCTCGCAGCCTGGCTGGCACTGGCGGTTCTCCGACACCTGGTTCCCAGCTGGTAGATGTGCTTGCGCTCCCGCTGAGTATGGGTACCCAGCCATCCTCCTCCTTCTGCCCCGTCGTGGTTTGTTTTTATTGGCTAAAATCCTGGTCAGGTGTTCTGTTGTGGATTGCTGCGTCCTTCCCCGCCTCCGGTCTTCTTGAATCTGTCTTGGCACCGGTGCCAGGTGGGGGAGGAGAGTGTGCGGTAGATGCTTCGCAAGTTGTCGTGCCTACTCTCACTCTGCTGTGGAACACACAGTGGAATCGTCGGCCACGATGGTTGAACTGCTGTGCATCTGAGCACCTTCCTGACTCAGCGGCATACTAACCAGAGGTACTCTGTCAAGGTGCAAAAATCAAATTTTTAAAGCAAAAATAGCAATTTGACATTTATAATTATTCATTTTCACCCTTTTGTTGGGCAATCTTCCTGTCAGGAATATGGTAATTGGGCAAATTTCCAGGTTGCTACTGAGGTGGTGAGCTTGTTTCTGACAGCCTATTTACTGGAAATTCGGTTCAATGGTCGACAGGCAGGCACACATTTTAGAGAAAAAGATTCGGTTTCAATAGGTGCGGAGGTCTGAATGGAAGTCAAGAATCAATTTTTTCCCAACCTCAAACTCGGGTGGAGGTTAGGGTTCTATCTAGGCTGGAATTCAGGCTTACATTTGTGTCAGGATTACAATTCGGGATAAGGTTAGGATTGGCAATGTCTATGACTGTACTCAGCCAAGATTACTCCGGAATGAGATCCGAAATATGACGAACAATCGTTTAATAACAGACGCTTTTTGGGCAAGATTGTTTTAAGGGCCGATTTAACTTTTTTTGCATCAATCGTGAGGTATGTACCTACATGTTTCGAGCAGTCCATGATGATTCACTCATGCTGTCTCTTCATTGATTGCAACTAACTGTACAGCCTTGATTAAGTAACGTTTTTAAGCAGTGGTAAAATTCTGAGCCCCGAGAAGGAGACAGGGATGATATTTTCTGCCTTGTAAACTGTAACCAGACACCTCGGGGTTTATGAGTGGGACCTAAGATTCGAATCCGCGCACTCTATTATTAACACAGCGCTCTGGCCATTAAGCAGCTATTTGAGTGGCTCTAGATCAAGCCACCAGAATTCTTCGGGGCGAGTAGGTCTCACAACGCGATCGATGAACGCGTTGCAACCGACAGAAAAACAAACCCTTGACTCGATGGGCAGGACCTTTGAAAAATAACCAAAAGAGCGTGGGTCTGTGCCGTGGTGCTTCTAAACGCCTGAGATTGGATGATACCTACTGGCGACGACTTACAAACCCGAAACAGACATTTCAGACCCCTGGTTTTATCGGTTATCTCATTCTACTCATACGACTGCCTACGTGGCGTTAAATTGATACCCCATGCACAACGGCAAAAATATGTCCTGTAACGAGATTGATGAACGTCCCTCTACTACTTTTAATGTATCCGATCGCAAATGACAGGACAACGACTCTGTGGTACGACGGTTAGAGAGTCCGACTTCTGACCTGTACGGCGCGGATTTGAGCCTCAGGGGTTACAAACCTGCCCACTCATTCATGATGGACATCACAGTTTCTTGAAGAAGAAGACACAATTGCTGGGACAAGAGTTTTATTAGCCTGACGTTTCGGATTCCTGCTCGAACCCATCATCTGAGACAAAAGCAGATACGGGTGGTTCATGCACAAGGGACTGCAGTATTTATAGGATGCACTCGCCATGCTACCGCATACCTATAAATATTCCCGGCTCCCCCCTTCATCAGAGATCGTTGCACGTGGTGTGATGGCCGACATTCGCGTCGTTAATTGCTGCAATCTCATCGCGTGCGATGTATGTTGGTGTGATGATTGCTCGACCATCTGATTCACCGACCGCGGCGTTGGGAAGTGCTCACATGTGCGCTCCCCACATGGCCAATTACTCCGCCTAGGAAAAGTTTTAGCACCGAGTATGGAAGGGGAAAATCATTGTTTTTTTAATGGACTGGGGGCCAGTAAACCATGATTCCAGCAGCTCCCGACTCATGCGGTTGTCACCTTTAGCGAGAATTTCGGCCTCGTCGAATTTGAATGTGGCCGGATCGCAAGCATGCTTCATGTGTGATTGCTACTTATTTTGTCTAGGTAGGCTGAATTATTTAGGTGCTTTTAAATCGTGATGCATACTTCGTTTCTTATTAACGTGTCCTTCGTTTTAACCTACACTCATACCAGACGAACGTCTTAGCTCCATTTATAGACACACAGAACACGAACCCTCATCATGAGCATAAACGGGACGTCCATAATGATAGTTCGAGATAAACTTTCTTTTGGTCAAATGAAAATCCTTCTCTAATGACTTGCCTCCTCAAAAGTGCTTTGATATGCCATTTTGCCCGCAAATGTCAAGTAACTTCATAAATTTCAGGGTTAAATCATGAAAAGACTTGAATTTTTGTCCCGTTCGTTTCATTTCCTGCTTGCCGCGAGCCAGAGACCTCATGACTTTCCTCAAAGTGGAGATATTTCGCAATTTCCGCTTACTTGTAGGCTTCGTTAGACGGTTACAAATGTGCCACTGTGAGGCCACATAGGCATAAAAGTGTCGCTTAAACTGGTAATGATGTAAAATAACCGTTTAATTTAATTTTAATTTCTGAGAAAAATAATGCGCGAACTTGGAGCAAGTCTTTCGGAACAGCTCTTTCCAGGCACGGTCCAAAGTTTGATATGAATATTTTATTTGAAATCCATCAGCTACTGCGATGAAATATAATTAAATTTTTAAGGACATCGACGATCACTGAAAGCAATGCTGTCGCTTTTTGCAGAGTGTGGTTTTTTGCATGCAGCCAGAAAGAAGTTCGTTCGAAAGCTGGCATCCCGAGGTAACTGAATCATTGCAGAATTACACTGCATAATGATTAATGATAAAAACCCTACCTAAGTAATCTTTTCGGATGGAAAACGCACTTCAGAATTTCATATTAACACTTCATGAGTTAGCACACCCTACTGCAGTGCAGTTTTGATTACTGACCACTGACCGGACTATATCGTAGGCAGCACACTTGTGAAACATAACTAACCGGTAGTAGCCGTATCGTACAGGTTGCTGAATTCCCTTAATACACCGCACCGTCTGAAGCCTCAACGCACAATTAGCTTACATAATTTACCCCATAAGTTACAAAAAAGAGCAGGCATTAAACAAACGCAGATGTTTGACATAGCATACGACGAGGAAGGCCACTGTCTTGTGGATGTATTTGTAGCGCATAGGGCCTGCGCTGAACTCCCACTAATCTGTGGGCCCTTGAATTTGAGCGCCGTTTTTCGCTCGCATTTCACAGGGAATTTGTCGTAAGTGTACATCATTTGGCTTATTTTAATTGCTTTATTTTGACTCTTAGCTTATTCGTTTGTTCGTATTACGATTAGGCGATTAAATGCACAATACGATAGCGCCATTTCGAAGGAAAACAGAATTCGGTCTAATTTTGCCAACATGGCGACGACCTCTGTCTTTGCCGGTACGCCTTCTCGGCATATTCTGTTTGTCACTATACCTGCGAGGGATCAGGGCTGAAACTGATGTTTTTTTATTTCCTCAGAAATTAACCGCTTAATTGGAGTACATTAGTTTGAACTAAGATCCAAATGTCTGTTGGGCCGAAGTGCATCAACCACAGCGGGATAACCGCGGGATATTAATCAGACTGCCAACAGACAGATAGTAGTATGTATTGGGGCTACAGGATATCATACTGGTAGCTAGAAGTCCAGACACGTGTTTCGCCGATATTCTGCCGCTGCATGGCAAAGCTGCGATGGGTTCGGATCATCAACTGTCGCTGTTGAACTTCGGCCCAAATATTAAATTTTGGCTTGTGCCTAAAGAACTTGGTTTAATCTGATTTAGAAGAGGCAGTGGCGAGTGAACGTTCCTTTCGGTAAATTCTCATCAGACCAATAGAGTTACATAGGGCGGGGTACAATGACTGAAACAAAAATCGATAAAAGTTAGGTTTTAAATTACAGGCTCGGCAAAAGCGGAAGGGCGCCGAAAGTTGTATGTGATTAGTCAACCTTTGACCATGGTAAGCGCGGAGCCTGAACAAGGTTATTTTGGGCGCATAGGGTCGGTTTTCGTAACCTTATGGCGGCCGCTTCTGTTGTTGCTAACAGGCGCTGGCCCAGTAGCTTAGGGTAGCTCGCGGGGACCTTGTAACTCACACGAAATGCTTCAGTGGGCTTCGCACGATGCCCTGAGTCCACTGCATGCGCAAGGATGGCGCTGTCTATTATGCTAGTTTCACCCTTTGCCAGCCATGCGGGCGGTGCTCTCGTATTCTTTTGGGAAGGCGCTGACTCGTACGACAAACATTACCTGCTCCACAGGAGCAATTGAATGAGTAGATGCACATTGAGGCGGTCTGAGGTGGCAGCCTATCCTTGCCTTCTTCACGTAAAATAGGGTTAGTAGAAAATGATATGCGAACCCTTGCTGCTGGGAAGGTTCCCGAGACAGCTTGGTCAAGGCGTCTTCTTAGGAGTTCACCTGCAGCGTCTCCTTGGAAGGGGACTTTGAGGAACAACGTTTTCTTTCTGATTTACACAAAGTTAACGATTCGTTTGTGAGGACATTAAAAAGGGACACAATATCATGTCTAGGCATGTCACACACAAGCCCAGGTGTCCTCGCTGCTTAAACATGCGGGTGCGCAAATACAGTGCGTGACCTATCTCATGAAATCTGATAACGGAAACTGGTGAGAGAAGTTCTGGACGCCTTTAACGTTGCGCATTTTGTTCGCTCATTCACATCCTTTAATGAAATGCCCCTTTCTTGTGCAGAAATTGTGTTTACGGAGTTATATCAAGTAAAATATCAGCAAATTTTAGCGATAATGGACGTTGGAATATATCTGTGCAATTTCCTATGCTAGTACTTGTCCTAGACTCCGGTTATGCAACTGAGCGACTTTTTCATTGAACGGATAGTAATATACCTGCAAGAGTTTTAATAAGGAGATTTAGCTGAACTTGAAAATTTATTTTATGTCCGATGTTAACCGGGGTAATCAACATGCTAACACAAAGGTTATTTTAAGAAAACTAGAGGTTTTATTGATTCCTAAATGTCAAATTAGCAGACCTGTGCGATTTGGTGCCCTAAAGTGCAGTGATAACGCAGATAGGGATTCCTCCGTTTAAGTGAAGTGAAAGTTTTTTGTCGTTCGGAAAATTCAAATTGATGTCACATAGATGGCCACCACGAATATATATAAAAAACAATGCTTTTGCGTTTACAGTAGAAAAATATTAGTATAGCTTAGGAACGTGAAAGAAACCGTCAAAAGTACCAATTTTTAATCGGCCTCACCGTGCACAAATGCAAAGTACACAGAAATGCGTCAATGGAGTGCAGTAATAAACAACTTTTTAAAGAGGCGACTTGTGTGGAAAAGTTTTATTATTGATTGGACGCATATTCGTTACCGACTTTCGTTGTGGACAGCCACTTTTTCGAAAATGAAGTTCGATGTTTGAATGAGTCTTTACATGTGACCCAAACGACCAGCTTCGTGAAAAGGAGCGCCCAACACTCACCACTTCGGTAAATGTCTTCAAAAATAATCTTATTTTAAAGTTTTCAACAGGCAGGCAATTTAGGATCTGTCTTTATAGAGGATCGGGTGAAAACGCTGAAAATCATGAAGTATCCAGCAACATTTCGAGGCCGATCTGAAACTCAGCGTAATCCAAAACAAAAGAAAAGTATACATTAATTTAACGAAAGAAGCGTTCTCTCTATAAACACAAAATGGTATGTTTACGATCACGCCTGTCAGTTCTATTTAAATTTATTAGGCACCGACCGGCCTCATGGCATGTCACCTTATGAAAACTTTTGTTCCTACGACGTCTCCATCGGTGAAATCAAGCAAAATCCAGTTTTTCTTGTTAAACACCATTTCATTTAACTCCAAATAGCCAAGGAAATTATGAAACACTGGAAAACTGTTTTGGAATCTACACTCAGAATGTAGACAGTTGAAAAATCGCCATGTATGAAATTACACTATTTCTTCAACGATATTTAGGTATAAACTTCACCAAAACACTATTATTAAACGTTATTTTATTTACACTTTCATATTTACCACGTTTTTGGTATGTGAATACATTTTATACATCTAAAAGAATCAAAGATAGCGGAAAACCCTGGAGAACTGTTTTGGAATCTACACTCAGAACGTAGGTAGTTGACAAACTGTCATCTGTGAAACCACACTACTTATTAAACGATATATAGATGTAAACTTCACTAAAACATTGTTATTAGACGTTATTTTATGTATACCTTCATATTTACTACGTTTTCGGTATGAGAATACATTCTATACATCTACAAACGAAATTTAATTAACTAGAGCCATTTCTGACGTTTTCGGGATATTGCGCTTTTCAAAATAAATCGGCATTCTTAAACAACGTAACACTGCCTTTAATATTTCTTTTATGTTTTGAATTCTTTAAAACTTGTACTTGATAAACGTAGATATTGGACGCATGAAAGTTTGTCGGTTTGCGAGTGATTGGCAATCATTCGTAAACTTCGACACATTTCATGATTTAGGTCACTAACTGCAAAGGTCACGCTGTGGGCGTCTAGTAGAGTGCAATCCCCAATCCTGAGTGGAATGGAATTATTCCCGGTTTTGGTTCCTCAAAACTTGACCAGGTCCGCGGCAGGAGAGGGTGATGACAGGAGGGGGAGATTCTTACTAGGTTGCTCAAAGGAGGAAACCCAGCGCCCGATATGGGTGAAGGCGAGCTAACCCTCTATCTTTCCTGTTCCAAATAGCCAACAGTCTATGCAGGTCAAGCCGACCGGGTGAAGAGGCTGTCGTGATGTAAAACCGCCGTCCAATGCCTGCCACATACGCACGCGCGCAGACTCACCGCAAATCTACCAATGCGTGTCACATGAGCCCGTGTAGTCCCCGTTTTGGTCTAATGCAACAGCGGCACCGTCGGTTTGAGGGCGAACGCGCAAACAGGCCACAAAGCACCCGGGTCTACTAAATTTCACAGTCCCACTACCCCCGGCCCTCTTGCCGTACTACCACCAGCCGGTAAGAGACACCGCCTGGCCACCCCACCCCGCACACTCGGGACGCCGCGCGCAGGGGTCGGGGGGTTGGCGTTCTCGAGCTGGCTACCGAGGTTTGCCCCACCTTGACACTCCAGCGCGCCAGTGTGACTCATGTGTGCTAAAGGGCGAACTGAAATCGGGACGGCAGCTTGCACCTTGCCGCGCACCCCCTCCACAAAAAGGCGCAAAGTCGATGACTGCTGCGGTTTTCACACAAACGTGTTTGTGTGCGCGGCCGCAGATAGAGGAGGAACGAGCACGCACACGACCACAAAGCTCACCCAACCCGCTCCGTTGGCGCGTATCCTGTGCAGGGGGGAGGGGGGTAGGGGGCGGCGACGCCGGTGAAGCAGCAAATGTGACCGCTAGTGACACGTTTATGTGATAACGCACGACTTCGTTGGAGCACCTGGCGGAGCCAGGCCACGTTCGCAGTGCTGCTGCGCGTGCGTGAGCTGTTCGGTGCGTGTGCAGTTCTGTCGCCAGTGTATATAGTTGACTTGTGTGAATTTCTGCCTTTTGATCAGCTGGCCTAGCAAAAAGTGCACTGCATTGGCGGCAGAGGCGTTCATATTTTTCCCCTCCCCCCCCCCTCCTCCTCCTCCTCCCTGGATTGCATGTAAGTCGAACTGGCGACGCAATGCACAAACCCAGCACTACGGTATTCGACCCCGCACGAGTGTGAACTAGAACAGCGAAACCTCTTGACATCTTTTGATGATATAATTTGCTTTTACTCCTCTCAGAAGAGATGCATATCAAAAAGTAGGTGAAACACAAAAGAGACTGAGTTTAGGGTAAGGTGATGCCATACTAACAGCACAGGTACTAACCAAAGGCCCATACACGCGTGCTTCGCCGATATGCTGCCGCTGTATAGCGCAGCTACGGGGGTTTCGGCTCGTCAGTGGGTCCCCCAGCGTTCTCCATCTGTTTTCTGGTAGATACTCCAATTTAGAAATTGTCGCTTTTTAATTTCCTCAGAAATTGACTACGAACTTGGAGTAGATCAGTTTATTCAAGGTCTATAGGCTCAGACTGAGATTTTATGTGCGAATATTTGGACCGGAGTTCATCAGTCACCGCGGGCAACCGTGTAATATTCATTAACTGCCGACAGGCAGCTAGAATTATACTTGCGGAAGTATATCGGCGAAACACGCGTGTGTGGGCTTCTGGTTAGTACCTATGCTGTTAGTATGGTATGACCTTACCCTCGATTATACTACTAGCTGCCTGTCGGCAGTTAATGAATATTACGCGGTTACCCGCTGTGACTGATGGACTCCAGTCCAAATATTCATACATAAAAATCTCGGTCTCGGAGACCTTGAAGAAACTGTTCTACCCCAAGTTCGTAGTCAATTTCTGAGGAAATTAAAAGGCGGCAGAGACTGAGTTGCCTTAAATACTCGCTACTCTTTTTATCATAGGATTGGGGATAACACACTCCTAGCGGTGCTATGATTTAAAATGCGAACAGTTTCACTCAAATTGCTTGAAACAAACCTCCGAAACAGTCCGATGACTTATCGTTTCTGCCAAGAAGACATCTTTAGTCCCGCAGTTAAAACTAGAAACTCCCTCGTGTCAGGCTACCCTGGACTCGATTGTTTGACGTTTGTTCGCTTTCCGCCCAGATTTTATTGAACTGGTTTGTCCTAACTTAGAATATGAGAAGTAGGGAGGGACATGATCGGTGAGAATTACTCCCTTTGAAAACACAACTTGTCAGAATCCGACCTCTTCGCTTTAAATCCCGGTGGTCCGTGTTGAGGGTCAGGTCGTGTTTGTGGTCCGCGCAGACGGACTGTTTTCAAGTCTACAAACCACCGTTCTCCATCGAAGCATCAGGTGGTTGACCGGCTCGGACAATCGAGTGGTATATGAGAAAGTGCAGGAAGAGAGAGAGAGTGAGGCCAAATTCCAGCCTATGATTTATTAATATACATAACCTAACACACTTGAGACTATCACGGTGTGACAAAAGCCGTGACATAGAAGACTGCCAACTGACGGAATAACTCGGACTCTGCAGTCAGACGACTGTGTGTTTGGTCAGATGTGGTTATGTAGCTTCACCTGAAGTAAACAAACCCCAGTCACCTGTAATACGGGACCGATGGTAATGGGGGGTTCTTATAGGTGGGACCAGGGAACGCACAGGCGACGAGGTCATGTAGTTGTATGCAAAAGAACAGCTATTGGGGATGCGCGGTTGTACTTTTAGTGATTGGGGAATAGTTGCTCTAACCCCAACCCTAACCCCAAACCCAGCAGTATTGAGTCCAAAGGAAGAAGAGGCGTTCACCGGGAGGGGTTTATTGGAGGCCCAATGTTTCGAGTATTTGATTCGTCTACCCGTCTTCAGAGACTGGAAAGTCCTGCGCACAGCTCCCCTTATATGGCACACTTTGTTCAATGAGTGACCCGCCAATGCCGCCAGTGTGGCTGTATCCAACTCGCCTTTCACCGTGACCTGAATCGTCGCCGTCGGCCGCGGAGATGACTGGCGACCCCGATTGTCCCGTGCCGTGGCTATCCCCCGTTAAGAAGGTTCGTAAAGTCAGATAGGGGGGAGGCAAATTGCTGTGGTGGTTGACAGAGCAGTCGATAGACATCCAGGATTCTCGTGCCTGCCTTGCCGTATGAAAATCCAGGCTTCTTTCACTTGCCTTAGTCTATGATCACCGCCCCGGTCCACAATCTCAACAGCGTCAAAGTTGAAGATGTGTCCCATTTGGGCAACATGGTTTGCGACCTCCGACTTTTGGTTCAACCTTCGCACGGCCAACTTATGCTCGTGCATTCACGTTTGCAGCCGTCGGCCGGTTGCCCCAACGTAGTTGCACCTTCAGCAGCTGCATTGAAGTCGGTAAACAACGGCCGACATCTCCTGCTTGAGTCCATCATGTGGGGCTATGTAACCACATCTTGCCTTGTGTGTTTGTGGAGAGTGGCCGACTTATAGAAAGAGAGTCAGGCTGCAATGTTGCCCTCTAAGACGCTCCCGCTTAATGGGATCCGAGCCGGTTGGGTGGTACACCTAGGTGCGGATTGCCGGCGTGCCAGTCATTTGCGCTATCTGCCTCCCGCGGTCCTCTTGATTCTGTCACGACACCAGATCTGGGTGGGAGAGGAGGACTAGATGCTGCGCAAGTCACTGTTCCTGCGTCCGTTCAACCGTGAAAATCACCGATCAGAATTGATGATAAAGACAAATTGCATCCAACACTTAGCACGATCTTTTCTGTGCTGTGTTCAGAAAACTCACTTTTTGACGGTTTCTGTAGTAGTGGGACAGATAGGCAGCAACAACACGGAGGAGCATCACCTCAGTCGTCTGACCCCCGCAGAGAGGTAAATGAAGACTGGCAGGCGACAGTCCAATAACCATTTCTTGCTACAACCTCTACGCCCTTTATTTGGCATCACTGTAAAAAAATGGCCCAAGGAAATCAGTATATTTCCGACCCAGGCATCAACCGCACTCCCAGTGATTATCAGAGGTTACACGTCTGCCTGACAGACGACACCTACTGCGTACCCACCAGAACAGGCGCAACGCCAACGAGTTGGGCGTGAATTGGTATCTAGTGACGCACGGCTTCCATCGCATTCATATTCCGACCGGAGTTGGATGCAGGCGCAAGGGCTGACAAAGTTGAACGCCCTCTCTACGCGTGCCACACGCATTGAGAAGGGGCCGCCCTAGCCGGGCTCCTCCTTTTCAGAAGGACTGAGTTGACCCGTCAATACAACCTTCCAAACAAGGGCTCTTAGGACATCGTAGTAGATCCAATCTCAGCAGATCTTAATTCTGAGGAATATGCCAATTTGTCACGAGGATGGATCCCACCCAGGTATCCGCCCCACCTTCTCTTCGCTCTTCCGTGCATCGCTTGACTGTCCGAACCTTTCACACAAGTGGCCCTGGGAGTGGCCTAGTAAATGACGCGGTGTGAGAGTCTACGTCCAAAGTACACTCCCCCCCCCCTCCCCCACGTACAGTAGGTGGGCTAACTCACGAAATGTCAACTGAAATTCCGAAATGCGCGTTCGTCTCGAAAAGATTAATTAAGTAAGGCTGTAATACTAATCAGCCTGAAGTATATTTCTATAATAATTCTTTACCTCGGGATGCCGTCTTTCGAACGAACTTCCTTCGTGGCTGCATGCAAAAACTATACTCGGCAAGAAATAACTACTTAAGTAGCATGCAATTTTCTCATTGATTTTCGATGCCCCTAAAAGTCCAATTATATTTCATGGAAAACATGCATAAAGATATTCATTCTTTTGCTCATTCGGTAAAAAAATTTGCCTTATTTTAAGTTTATACTCGAAGGAAGGGTAATATTCGTTTTTAAAGAACTTTTCCAATTCCCGAAGAATTTTGCAATTGACCTGCCGTTACACTTGGATTCAGGGTTTCCAAACTACAAGCCGTATATGTTCCGCGTACAGAAAACCGCACACTTCTCTACCGTAATAATAGGGAGACCATATAGGGTTCAAAAAATGAAACAGTGTATTTGAACCATATTGTAAACTTTACAAGCCACAATGGTAAATGCAGAGACACGACGTTTTATGAACGGCCATTTCACGGTATTAAAAATTCTCTGAATTAGAAACTTTTTAAAACCGAATTATGTTCCTCCTTCGAGTATAAAATTGAAAGATGTAATTTTCTACTGAATGAGTTAAAGAATGAGCATTGCTATTCATGTTTCCCATGAAATATAATTGGACTTTTAGGGGCATCGAAAATCAATGGTAAAAAACCTTCTACTTGAGTAGTCATTTGTTACGGAGTATAGTTTTTGCATGCAGCCAGATAGATGTTCTTTCGAAGGTCTGCATCCTGAGGTACTTGCATTATTATAGAATTATGCTGCTGACTGACTAGTTTTACAACCCTACTTAATTAATATTTTCGAAACGAAAACGCATTTCGGAATTTTGATTGACATTTCATGAGTTAGCCCACCTACTGTAAGGCCTCAAGCCGACCACCCCACATGAACACACAGTACTGACCTCGAGGACGGTGTTATCCAATCAGTTGGCAGTCTTCACGACGTTTAGCTCACCGTGCTACCTTCAAAGCCAGTCAGATTTAGTCCACTGAGCAATGGGCTGATGCGCCGTGGGGATGAAGCCACCACTAGGCACTAGAAGACGCAGTTCTCAGTGCAAGTGAACAGAGGAAAACCTCCGTTTTGCATTATGTAGGCAGATTTTGCCGGTTGGATGGACAGAGAAGAACGGCGACTCGATTTCAAATAGTCGTCAAGTTACTTCATCGAAAGGCTTCTCCGCTGCCATTGCTATTTCTATTCCCACGTCAAACTTTCGATCTGGTATCTACTTTTTGGTTTCTGAAAACGAAGAAACCACAATTCTATGATGCACCCGGCGTACAGTCTCCCGAAGACGCCATTCTCGTTGATCATATTAGAAACCGGAGTACTGCCAGAATCATGCATATCAGGGTTGGATCGTGCAGTCAGAGATATCGCACACATTCTTGGACTTGCGGAATTCCCTAACCAACGCATCTGAAGTTGGCTTTGTTCAAGTACCCCAATCCCTAACCTACACATCAACTGTTACATACGACCTGGAATTCTATGGAAAATAAGACATATTAATAGGAGTTTTGGCAGATTTCGGCCCAAGTGGGAAAAACTCGAGGCGCCGAGTTTTTCACAGTTGAGCCAAAATGTATCACTCGAAATCTGCCAAAACACGTATAAATTATGTTGGCCTGGTAATCATGTGGTGGATTCTAGATGGATTACTTAGGAACACTTGTTTGGAGAATCAGCTTACTGTGTAAGATTTGGTGGATTCCAGACGTTTCAGTAAGTTTCGTGGGTAACTTGGCCCAAATGTGATTAAACTCACGTCGTCCGGGGAGGGATCCCATAGCTCTGAATAATTCATATTGACTCGACTGTGAAAAATCAAAATCTGCCAAAATATCTATGAATTACGTGATCCTAGTAGTCATCTGGTGGATTCTAGGTGAATTACTTAGGAAATCCTGCTTGCGCGGTCAATTTAATGTATCAGATTTGGTGGATTCCGGAGGTTGCAGTAGGTTGGGCGGGTAACTTGACCCATGTGTGATAAAACTCGCGTCGTCCGGTGGGGCCCCGAAGCTCGGGTGGTTAGAGCGTTGGCTGTACTGAAGCCTCTTCTCACTGTCATGAGTTTAAATCCCCTGGAGGCGACGAGTTTTTCACAGTTGGGTCAGTATGAATCTTCGAAAACTGTCAGTCTGGCTGCATCGCCTCAGAATCGTATAAAGAATTAATCTGTGGTCGCCTCATCTGCATAACTGTCATATTTTGCAATCCGGCAATTAATCCGTAGTCTTTTGAGAGTCACATACATCAGAGCTGGAATCATTCAGTCCGTGGTTTCACACGCATACATGGACTTGGAAAATTCCCTGCAAGACCTTACTTCATGGCCGTGCCTGTAAGGGGTTAGGGTTAGGCGTTAGAGGTTGAGGTTAGGGCTAGGGGTTAGAGTTAGGGGTTGAGGTTACAGGTTAGGGTTAGGTGTTGGGGCTAGACTGGGCTTGTCAACCGTAGGTACGGCTACGAAATAAGATCTGACCGAATTCCCTGACCACCACCTATGCAATTGGCTTATTCGCTTGTCTCAGCCCTTAACCTGCCCATCACAGACCATATCCGACCTCGGATTCTGTCACTACTTTTCCGTTTCTTATTGCACTACAGTCAAAAGACAACCTTATAATGCCCTTCCTTCAGGACGGTGACTGTTCATTTTATTTAATATTGTGGAAGAGGTCGGTGCTCACATTATATCAGACAGCATGCTCCTAGTTCAAGACCCACCCAAAACACAAGATTTGGCAATCGTAGAACACTTTTCGAAAACACGCAAAAGTGACGGCGGGATTGCGGTTTATACCGTACCTAGAATCGTCTAGCTCTCCGCCGCAAAAGTAGGATCTCTAGAAAATTACAAAAAAGACACTCGGTGAAGAACGTTCCTCAAAGTGGGCAAGACTGGTCCCAGGACGGACTAGTGAGGGCTTCTCAAAGAACGACCGGACCAATTTGTTGATTGGTTGGCGGTCGAGGGAAGAGACGCAGAGACAAGTTACGACGCAAATGAGTTTGACACAACTTTTAACTGTGAAGGTAGTTTATTAACAAAAAAAATCCCAGCGACCTGACAGACAGGCCTTCCGGATTGGCCCATAAGTCTGACTAAGTCACATTCTTCAAAAATTGTCAGTCTGGCTAAACCGCTCCTGCATCATATAAAGAATTAATTTGTGGTCGTCTCTTCTGCATAATTTTGGTGTCTTGAAATCCGATAATTCGACAGTTCGACCGTCGTTTCCGACGATGTCCACCGTCTGATCCACATCAAGGTGAGAGTAGGGACGGTGACTTGCGCGTGAATTAGTTTGCAGTGATAGTGAACTTGCATAGCATCTACCGCGCTCTCTCTTTTCCGCCCCCCACCTGAACCCGGTATCAAGACAGAGTTAAGAAGACCGGGGGCGGGCGAGGGCGCCGGTGGAGTGCACATTCGAGCCCGCATCTTGGCGCTCCGCTCCACACCCCCTGGTCCACACAGCAAACGACCAGGTTTTTGACCAATAACATCAATTGGGGGGCGGCAGGGGTCCCAGTGTGCGCGACGTCTGTCGGCACCTGGGTCCGCCACCGCACCCGAAATGTTGACATTTGTTATGATGTGCAAATCCGATAACGCCTGCCGGAATCCGATATGGCCCCCGTGTTGGTCCAGCGCATCTACCACGTGACCCGTTTGGGGAACACGATGAGCAATTAATCGATAGTAGTCATCGGTCAACCAGGTTAACATAAACAAAGGGTCTGCGTTGTATTTAGTTGAATGCTGGGCAGTCTTGATTATAGATGTTTCTCGCCTCTCACTCTCTCGCAGAAGTGGTCATGTGTCAACCACAGAAATACGAAATCGCAGCCTTGGCTATCTGGGCTACAGCGATAAACTCGACAAAGGTGGCTCACACTTCCGTAGGTTTGATCCTGTACTTCGGCTGCTTCAGCAATGTATGACCAAGTGAATGGGTGCATTTTGAAAAATGTGACCGGCCTCTGCCCCCATCTTGCCAATTTTTCCGGAGAAAGGCCGAAAAATTAGAAATGTTCATTGAAAAGTCTCTAAAAATACGCGAAAAAGAGTCTGTAGATCTGAGATTTCCTCATTGTCTTAGTTTGACACTTTAAAAGTATCCACCTATCTAAGCAAGAACTGGTGAAGTCAGAGGCGTGTCAAAAGCATTTTAGCGGTGAACGTGCCTTCTAAATTCAACTTTCCAGTTAAAATCCCCTTCCAGCTTGCTGCTTCGAGTGAAAAAATTAAGTTACACCACCGTTTGCTGGAGAGCCTCACGTCGACGAGAGTTTTGTCAAAGTTAACCATTCTTACTTGTAGGAAAACGACAAAAAAATCAGGAGGAAAAGCGCAAAATCTCAGTCTGCATGGTTTAAAAGATTTTCAGAACCCTAGCTTGTTCCGTTTCTGTAGAGCCTGAAAAGTTCTTACTGTTCTGGAGTGAACTGTACAGAAAAAAAAAACATTTCGCTTGCTTCTAAAGTCTGCAGTTGTGCAATCGTTTGCAGCGGAAGAGATGGGAGAGCTTTCCTTAAATTTCTGCCATGTCTACAGAAAACATATTACCTTTAGACAAACATTCGAATGCAGATTTCCGTACTTTCTCAGTATCCTTATAAGGAGGCGAAATCATTTGCAAGGAACAGTCAAGGATTGCAGCCAAGCCGTAAAATCCGTTCACTCGTTGCATCTAATCATTTTCGCCCATAGGTACCATAACTCCCGAAATATGTCTGAATTAGTCAAACACCTCTCTTACGCATGAACCCAGTCCAAATACAGTACATGACCTATTTCATGAAACCTTATAACGAAAATTGATGCGGGAATTTCTGGACTTCTTAAACGTTGCGTATTTTGCTTGCTCATGTACTTTCATCAATAAAATGTCCTTTTCTTGTACAGAAATTGTGTTTACTTAATTATATCCAGTAAAAAATTGCGATATACTCGGGCAATTTCCTATGCTAGTACCTTTCCCAGACTTCGGTTGCACATTTTAGCGTGTTTTTCATCGAAAAGAAAGTGATTTGACCGCGGGAGTTTTAATTGACAGAGGTTGTCGGACTTCAAAAATTATCTTATGTCCGATGCTAATCGTGGTAATCAACTTGCCAACACAAAGGTTATTTTAAGATAACCATATGTTTTATTGATCTTGAGAAGTCATATTAGCAGGCCTGTACGATTTGGTGTCATGAAGTGCAGTAATAACTCAGACGGGGATTCCTTTGTTGACATGGGCTGAAATTGTTTTGCCGTTTGGAAAATGTTACGTGAAGTTACAGGAATAACCACCACCAAATGGTCATTTCCAGTTTTGAACATATGAAACACTACTTGTCGTGTAGTTTAGTTTCTTTGCATAACTTATTCAGAAATAGATCGAGCAAAAAATTAATAGTCCCAGCAAAATCTAACTACTTATATGGGCACTCTACCATGCATTTATTGTCGAAAAACAGTCTAAAAGCGAGCAATAACAACGAAAATAACCGTAATATATATAAAAAAAACAATGTTCTTACGTTTACGTTAGAAAAATATTAGTATTGTTTAGGAACGTGAGGGAAACGGTCAAAAGTGTCAAATGTTTTCTTGGCCTCGTCGTGCAAAAAAGCAAGTACACAGAGATCCGTCAGCGGAGTGCAGTATAAAAGCGCTTCTCAAAGAGGTAACTTATTAAGGAAAGTCTTCTTATTGACCAGAGGCATATTCGCCGCTGTTTTTTGTTGTAGACAGTCAGTGTACTCGAAAATGAAGTTTCACGTTCGAATAAGTCTTCAGATATAACCTAACCGACCTTTTTTTATTAAAAAGAAAGCCCAAACACTCACTAGTTTCGTAAATATCCTCAAGAAGTATCATATTTTAAAGGTTTCAACGTATTAGATAACACGGAATCTGTCTTTATGGGCGATCAGGGAAAAACCACTGAAAATCATGCAGTATTCAGCAATATTTCACGGTCGATCTGAAAGTCAGCGTAATACAAAATGGACGGGAAAAAATTATCTCTGAAAACACAAAATTTTTGATTTACGATCCCGCCTGTCAGTTTTATCTAAATTTATTAGGCACCGATCGGCCTGGTAGCCTGTGGCCCTATGGAAACTTTTGCTTCTATGACGTTCCCATTGAGGAACCCAAAAAATCCCGTTTTTTCTTGAACTGCATCTCATCCAACTCAAAGGAGTCATGCACACTACGAATCCCTGGAAAACTGTTTTGGAATCTACATTCAGATTGAAGGCTGTTGACAAACCGCTATATATGAAAGCACGCAACTTTTTAAAGGATATTTAGATGTACACTTCATTGAAACACCATTTCCAAGCTTTATTTTATTTGCAGTTTCACATTTTTTAGTTTTTTGCATGGGAAGACAGCCTATACATTTAAAAACGAACTTCACTAATTTAAAACGTTTCGGGATACTGCGCTTTTCTAAAAAAATCGGCATTTTGAAGCAACGCAGAACTGTCTTTAATATGTCATTTATGCTTTTTATTCTTTCCAAGCAATACTTAATAAGCATTGATATTGGATCCATGAATTGGTGTCAGGTTGCGAGCGATTCGTAATCAGTCGTAAATTTCGAAACATTTCATGGGTTAGTTCCCATACCGTGCATCAATAAAAACTCCAAATCAATAATGAAACGCTTCCTGTTAGGTCGAAGCACAAAATAAGTGTTCCTGCAATATTCAAATAGCTAGAAATAGCAATTTTATTAAGGAAACTGTCAAAAAGACGAAAACCCGTAGCAGATGCGCAATTTAAATTTTTCAAAATGCATAAAGCCTCCCCACCGCAAATATCTGAGAAAATAAAACGGCATAAACACAGCGGCGCCTAAAATATTCTTTTATACTGTCCCGCATTTAACTGTCTTCCATGCGGTAGAGCAGTTAGTTAGCTGACTAATATTTGACCATCGATTTAAAAGGGTTTCAAGCGAATTCGATGCGGTTTTTCTGCTTTTGCGTTGTTTATGGTACACTCGGAGAGAACAAAGGGGATTTCGTTTGGTTTCGGCGACAAGGAAAATTAACATTCTGTTTGTATTTGAGCCATTTCTGTTATTATTGCTGACTTTTGGCTCGATATACCGTTTCAAATACACGACGGAGTGGCATATAAATACCCACATATTGCTGAAAACGCCAGTGCGCTGCTTGCTCGATTTCGAAATCCCGTATTAGCAGAAAACGAACCGCTAAAAAGTGCCTTGCCATGTGCCCAAAAACTAAAATGGCCACTTTATGTCGGATTATTCGCAATTACTTACGGAATATTTGAGGAGGTCAGTAGAATAAAGATTCTATAAGGAAAGGACTGTCTGAAGACAAAAATCACACTGTTGGAAATCTGAAATTAAAAGAAGAAAAATTGTTTTTTTTTTCGGAAAATAGTTTGTTTATTCACCTATTGCTTCACCTGACTTACACAAGGAGAAAAAGCAATTTTCAGATGGCTGGAGATTGTTTTTTGTTAAACATTCCCGTTTAGATCAATTCCATCTGGTGTAAAAATATGCACTGACACAATAATGAGGTATGGGAAATTTACGAAAGTGGGAAATCATCTGAATATGGGTCGACGTTGGGTTCCGCCCAAATTTTCGAGACTTCTCCCGCAGAAAATTGCTTAGAGATATTTTCGCATGGGAAAAGGACTTTTTGAATGCATCAGGGGAATTTGAAAACTCTATGGCGTTTAAGATGCTCCGAAATGATCATCTTGAAGTAAATAATCGAGTTTCATGCGTTGCGTCAACTACTGACTTAACCGTTGATGGAAATTATAGGCTTATGTTTTCTTCTTACTTTATTACATTGGGAGCTGTTCGAGTATTAATATTTATGCTTGCACACAATTGAGATACTGTGTGGGTTTGTGGTTCCTTCTGCTCAAATGCGATGGACGGCCCGCTAGGGTGTTCGATTCAAAGCAGACATCTTGGGAAGCGGTAACTCAAAGCCGACGTTCATTACCACTGTCTTACTGAAAAAGTAAAGTCCGCAGACTCGGCAAAAAAGTCATACAGAGGCGGTTAAATGTTTTTGCGTGATTTTCAAACACCACCGCCAGTACATGGTCTTTTTACTCGCAAGCTATCCGAAAAGGACATTGCATGCAGCAAGTTCTGTTAGGAGTAATAATTTGCGAGGTTTGTTTCTGCAGCTCCACTTGATTGATACTATAAGGTTAGCTTTTGAAAGAACTTTAGTAGAAGCGGGTACGCTGACTTTACAGATATCAGGGGTCTGCACCTTTCTTGCCACTTTAATCCAGCAAGTAACTGTGCCACGGGGGAGGTGGGATTATAGTCATTCTCGTTTACATCAGGCACCGGTTCATGTGCGCTTCCCAGAGCGTGCTTCAAGGCCTGTTTGCGCCTTCTTTTTCAGTCTAATCCAGCGAGGGGCCAAGTAGGCTTGCCAATGACATTGTTCGGATGGAATGGATCTCCGTAGGTTCCATCAAAGTGGTCATACGCTGTGAATTAACACGCGGTTCCCTCTGTGGCCCTCCAGTTTTGATTGCGTCCTCCTTATCCTCTTAATACAGAGAGTGGCTGTGTCGCTATCTTTAGTTACACCAAGCATCGTTTCACACACGCTTACCTGAGCATGCTTCGAGCTCTACTTGCACTGCTTTCACTTCCTAATCCAGCAAATGTATATGTTAGTTATGTTAACTAAAACTGTTTTAGTTAGCTAGCCACAAGTTATCAATCAATTCGGACTGCTGGGTCAAATCCAGCCAAAAATCGACCATATAACAGGTTTCGAAAAGACATTCTGGGCAAAATTAATTTTTTCGACTGCGACTAAGCCTAACATATCCTCCTACGCTAACCAGGGCTGCGTAACCCGCGTACAGGGGGCTGTCTACTTTCGTTAGCCACTGCACCCGATTCCCCTGCCGGCAGCTCAGACTTCCAGCAGGTGGGCCAACACATAAAATGTCAACCGATATTCCGAAATGCGTTCTCGTTTCGAAAAGATTAATTATGTAGGGTTGTGTAACCAATTTTCTTGCGGTCTAACTCGATAATGATCCAGTTACCTCAGTGTGTCGGCTTTCGAATGAATTTATTTCCGACTGCATACAAGAACTTTACTCTGCAAAAAATGACTACACATAGTAGCATGCAATTTTCTCATTGATTTTCGATGTCCTTAAAGATTCAATTATATTTCGTGGAAAACATGCACAGCAAATATTCATTCTTTTGCTCATTCAGTAGAAAATTACGTCTTCTTTCAATTTTACACTAAAAGAAAGGGTATTATTCGGTTTTAAAAAAGTTTCTAATTGTGAGATTCGAGAATTAGAAAAGTTTTTAAGACCGAATTAAAAGAAAACGTAGGTTCCACTGAATGAGCAAAAGAATGAATATTTGTGTGCATGTTTTCCATGAGATATATTTAAATTTATAAGGGCGTCGAAAATCAATGAGAAAATTGCATACTGCTCAAGTAGTCATTTTAGCAGAGAATAGTTCTTGCATACAGTCGGAAATAAGTTCATTCAAAAACCGACACCCTGTGGTAACTGGATCATTATAGAATTATGCTGCACGATGATTAGTTTTACAACCCTACTTAATTAATCTTTTCGAAACCAGAACGCATTTAGAAATGTCGATCGACATTTCATGTGTTAGCTCATCTACTGTAGTTTAACACGCGGCCCAGGTAAGTGGGGGAGGAGAGAGTGCAACGGATCCTGCACAAGTCTACTATCGTCGTCCCCGCGGCCCCCTCTTTTGGAGGACTCTGTGGTCTAAATGTCAGACGTAGGCCTTAACACCGCGTCAATCGGTGCGTCCAAATCTGCCTGACAGGGTCGGTCAGTAGGCTGGTGCATGAGAGAGGAGGAAGTGAGACTGATACATGCACCAACGCATTCTTTGCCAATAAAAAATATGATTTGCCTGGATCCGCCACGAAGGGCTAAGAGTTGTGGTTTGAAAGGTTGTCAGCGGAGGATATTAAGCAGTCTTTATCAGGACTGAGAGTGCGGCTACAGTGACGCCTTTCGAATGTGGCCCACTGAAATGAGACCCGAGTCGCCTTTACAGATGCCTGGTGCTTTAGTATGTTAACCATATGACGTCAATCAGGTGGGGATGCAGAACCAGACATCGCCTAATAATGTAAAGGAATTTTCAGCTGAGGAAAATGAAGTGCTCACCGGATCGAAAGACTTATTCGGCTGACGTTTCGAAGAGCTGGGGCGGCTTTCCATTATCAAAGCGTCTAGTGAAAAATCGACCAGAGCAGCCGTTTTAGGCAAGGGCACCTCCACGACAGAGCGTCTCACACTTGAGGCTCGGTACTCAAATGTCAACTCCATCAACAGGCATCTATACCTTCCTTCGGCCTATAAAGTCCTACGTCGCTACATACGCCGTGACGAAGACAAGACAATCCTACGGAGCCTGAGACTACCGAGCAAACACGGCCTGTCCACCAATTCACCCAAAGCGGGGACGCAAACGCAACTAACCCCAACTGAGGTGACGAAACACCATACAGGAGGCCACCAACACTCACAGGCGACGGCCAGTAGGTCAAGGCAGCGAAAAAAAAACGAGAAAATCGATCAGCCCAAGGCCAACTAATCCCGCTGTCTATGCAAAATTATGATCGATTTTTCACTAGACGCTTTGATGATGGAGAGCCGCCCCAGCTCTTCGAAACGTCATCCGAACAAGTCTTTCGATCCGGTGAGCACTTCATTTTTCTCAGATTATCAACCCGGATCTCTTACTTTTGCTAACCGGAGGTTTCAGCGTCGAGAAATCTTGGCCCCGACTGTTTTCGATTGGCCGCGGCAAGGATAGGGTACAATGGAGACGTTTTAGTCATAAGCATGCGATACGGACCCTTCACCCCCAGTCTGTCTCTGAAACCTAGTTCCCGACTCCATTGTCTGCGATCAAGGCAGTAACTTCAACAGGCTATCACGCCAAACCTGTCCAAGAAAAGATTAACTGATCAACTGAGATTTCCTTCCTGTTCGCGGAACAGGACAGATTATGAAACAACGCCTCATAGCGCAATCCGGGAAACACGGAGTAACCTTTGTTGGAGAGGCATGATGGTACGTGATTGAACACATGAAAAATGTCCTTTTCGGCGTCTTGGAGCATGCAGCAGACGCCTTATACTTCGGTGTCAATGGGGACTTCAAGAGAGAAACCCTTCAGGCAACTTCCATCCGAAATAACTAGCCGACCCCGCACAGAATGAGCTGTGCTGAGTGCACGGTAGAAAAGTGAAGGATTTTCTGGACGCTTGGAATACCATTGTCCTCGAATAGGGAGAGCAGAGTGCCACGCGGACTGTGGGAAGTTTGGATAATCTTTTGACTTATAACGAGGTGAGATTCTCTTTTGTCGAGTGTGCACGCTATATTTCAGTCGGAAATGACAAACTAACTGCCGGGAACCAGACCAACAGTCCTCACCCGCTTACAATAACGGTAGTCTGCTCTCCTTAAGTCACCCAGCTGTGCTTGCATAACGAAATTAAAAGCACTTTTTTGACAACTACCACCTACACAAGTCTGTTAATTATTAATTGGCAGTTAATCGTCGATTGTGCTCCTGTGTGTTGAATACTGCACTCTCCTGAGGGACAACTGTTGCATCAAGCGCAGTTGTTGAGAGGGGTTCCGCATTATCAACCCACTCACAAAACGCCACTCTGGACCACCAGAAATCCCAGTGCTACCGTAAACAGAAATGCTCGCGACAAATAGCATAAGCCTGTGTAACGTAGCGGAGTTGTAGTTGATTTGAAGCATTGGGCTAAGAGAGATTGACTCTGTCAGAATGTTATCTACCCGAAAACGTCTCCTGGACTATACTTTAGGCTCTGCCAGAGAACGGGGGCTAATTCCACCGACTTGAAGGGGCAAGACGCGTTAGAGAGTTATTTGCACATATGTATATAGCAGCAAAGAGGGATGACAGAGAATGCGGGTAGATCGGCTCAATACTATTTCGAGCTTATTTTGCTAAATGAAGGCAAAACAAGTCCGAAACATTGTTGTATGAATCTATCCGCATTCTCTGTCGTCCCTTATTGTTGCTATGATGATTTAGCCGGCTTCGGCCTGGTAGTTGTTTGCCTGTTCGTGACCTTTGCCAAACGTACGGAACTTTTTGTCTCGGGAAGCCAACAGTGATGGTAAAACGTTTACTTGACATATTTATATACCTCACTTCAAATGGCCTATGATGTACTGTTGATCGGTAAAGACCACGAAACAGCTGTCTGCTTCTGGCTTATTGGACTGTTGGTGAGCTGCTTATGTATTATATGTGGTATGTGTCTTGTGACAGAACGTTTGTTGTCGTCAGTAGCATGTCGGCGGGCGGACAGAATGGGATCGAGTGAGATCCTAACCACAACGGTGAGGGCCAAACACTTACTAGATATATGTATATATACTAGAAAAGAATGTCATACTCACATCATAGGTACTGGCTGAACGCCCGGACAGTTATTTCACTGACATTTATATCCCTTTTTATGGTGCGACTTATCAGTAAGTCCACCGCGTACTTCGTGTGGCCTGCGTCCCAGCACCAGTTACCAAAAATAACTTCACTATAGCAGGATTTCCGTTCTGAGTCCATATGAAAAACGGACATGTTACGCTAGCACCAGGCTACACATCAAACAGGCAGATCGCGCAGCGGCTATGAGCGGACGATGCTTGTACGATTCATCCCTCCCACCACCCCTCCAGCTGGCGTTTCAAAGCACACCCCCTTGCGTGGCTGCAAAATCCGCACTGTTTGCAGGTAGAACAGCGTTCCAACGAAACGGTAACCAGTGAATTGCTGTGGGCGGCTTGTGACCTTTACTGCTTCGCGGCCTACTGGTGGATGCAAACCGGCTCTGCAAACGAGCCGCTAACAGTACCACTACAAAACAGTGAATCTCCCCAAATGAAGCCCGTTTATGGAAACAAATGGAGGATTTTATGTATGTTGTGGTGTGGCGAAGGGATTACTAGGCGTTTCGTACTATCGCACCGTAAAAACAGTTGTTAAGGGATGAACTACATTGCATTTGGACTGGACATGAAAAAGCAGATCATAGCGATGTAATTCTTTCGGTCTACAGACAGATGCAAGCTTCAGATGTGGAGACGCATCTCAGATAGAACTGAGGTTAGGTCTTCCAAAAGTTACGAGCTGACAAACGTATCAGGTTAGGTAAGGTGGATAAGAACCTGAAAATTCTTCCCAGTAAGGAGTCTAGACAAGATATCCGGTTATCCAGCCAACAGTGTCGGTATCAATTTAACTTGTAAATATTTAATATGCGCACTAAGACAATGCAAATATGCAAACAGAAGACTAACGAGAATCGACCAAGGAATTGGCCGGTAGAAGAACTAATGCTGCAAACGCTTGACGGGATGTCCGAGGAGCCAGTGCGCCCATTCGAATCTTACTCTGCTTGAGTTATACCCGTGCTACGTAAGTCCTCCTTGTTGTTAATCCATATCAGGAGAAGTTTGCTACCAAACATACGCCAATGGCCCATTTGGAGCAAACCTGATCAACGCCCATGTCAACAACTGTAAGCAAGATGTGTGTCGAAGGTCAATCGAGAGAAAAATATTACTTAACTGCGCCCGGAAAGGAAATGCGGGCATATTTCACAATTAATCGATACGTGGAGTCAGACCAACATTCCAGCCATCAAGGCCTAAAAGCAGGAAAAGTGGTACTTGAAGAATGCACAATTCTTGACAGCATTTCTGAGTTCAGTATGCTTCAGTTAAATTTATTCGAATGTATACGCAAACAATTACCTATTTTACTTGTTTGACGGGAATTGTTGTCTCATCCGATATCTATGTTTGCGATAAGGGATGGGATATCAAGGTTTAGAGAAGGTACATAATTACAAAAAGTTGGTTATTTTCAGAATAGCATTCGGCGATCATACACGTGTTTCCGATAAATTCTCATCGTGCCAGTATATTTATATGGGAACGGGGTACAAAGAAAAACGCGGGGCGATAAGAGAAATCGATTATGATTCGTCTTTCCATACAGACGGGGTGTGTGAACAGGGAGGGGTGAGAGAAGGCGGTAAGTGGCCGTGAGGATTAGCTAGAGCCGTGTCACAAGGGGGGGGGGAACGGGGACGCGGAAACATGCATGCAATTAATCGATCTTTGGCCATGGTAGACGCGGAGCCTGCAGGAGGTTCTTCTGCACGCACACATAGTGAATCGAGCAAGGATTGTTTCTATATTCATCAGTGAACCTCGAAAACATATAACGCAACCTAGTTTCGATGAAAAGGTTCGAAAGTGCTCAGGAATTTAGCAGCTTTTTGGAACGCAATGACATCTTGGGTATGAAATTTGAAGGAAATGTAATTCTCAACCACATGAGAGCAAGGAAGAGCTTTTTTGAATTTTTTATATGCTCAGATTGGCAAAATCGAGAGGCCCAAGTTCGGAATCCGAGAAATCAATGGGCTCACTGGAGCAGGTTTATTGGAATTCTGAAGTTTTAATCTGTAAAGGCATCAACGATCAGTAACAAGAGGCAAACTACGTATGTGGCTATTTTTTTTACCGAGTATGGATTGTGCAGTAGGCCGCAGAGAAGCTCATTCAAAAATTAGCGTCATGCTGTGACAGAGATGTAGGATTATGCCGCATACGTAACAATATTTCAACTCCGCAAAAGTGATCCTTTCTACTAGAAAATAGGTTTCAGAATTTTAGTTAACATTTCACGCAATAATCCACCCAATATAGTGACGGTTTAGGAATGGCTGCATGAGTGGTTTGGTTCAGTCCAGCGGTATCCACGACCTGTATTTCGTGCAATTGCTGAACCACTTAAATAGGGAGTCTGCTGGATTTTTTTACGACTAAACGAACAGTGCACTGTCGGCTTCCCAGATTATCTTCACAGCCGGGGGATATTGAGGGTACAAGTGACTTTTGTCGTGCGTCCTGCCTTCCAACAATCGTCTTAGCAGTAAAACAGGAAAAATGAGATCTGATAAATACTACTGAGGTTCAAGAATGCTTAGAAACCACGTTTCCAGAAACGTGAACATATCTTTTGCAGCAAAGATTCACTCTCTTATATAATGCATTCGATCTCATGAAACGTTAGCCAAAATTCTGGAATGCATTTTCGATTAGGAAGGATTACTTAAGTGGGGTTTTTAGACTGATTATCTTGCGGCCTAACCCCATAGTATTGCGGACTTGCCAGGAGGTCGGCTTGTAAATGCACAACTTTTTGACCTCCTGCAGAAATTACACTCGGCAATAAAGGACTACTTAAGTAGCACGCATTTTTCCTATTGACTTTAGGTGGTCTTATAAATTAAAATATATTTTGCAAAAACCATTCGCAAAATGTGCTTTCTTTTGTTCATTTGGTAGGAAATTGCATTGCCTTCATATTTCATGTCCGAAGAAAGTGTATATTTAGGTTTTAAAAAAGGTTCTAATTATGAGATTTTTAAGACCGTGCGATGTCCATGCATGCAAAACCGCACATATCCGTTTACTAATGCTCCTCATGAAATGTATAACACAGTCCGGATCCATTACAAAATTTCATGAACTCTATGCAGTATCTTCTTAAATTCATAGAGGAATATATGATTTTCCTTCCGCGGAAAGCACGTACCTTATAGAATGTAACTGCTAAACGCTGATGCAATGGCAGATCAGGCGGAAAATTATTCGGGAATTGGGAAACTTTTTTAAAACCTAAATATACACTTTCTTCGGGCATAAAATATTAAGGCAATGCGATTTCCTACAAAATGAGTAAAAGACAGCACATTTTGTGAATTTTTTCTGTAAAATATATTTGAATTTATTAGACCATCGAAACTTAATAGTAAAAATGCATGCTACGTAGATAGTCCTTTATCACGGAGTGTGATTTCTGCATGAGGTCAAAAGTAAATGCATTTAAAAGCCGACATCCTGGCGAGTCCGAAATGTTATAGGGTTATGCTGCATGATAATCAGTATAATAACCCCATTTAAGTAATCCTTTCTAATCAGAAACGCATTCCAGAATTTCGGCCAACATTTCATGGGATTGGTCACGCATTGTACAATGAGCGACCAATCTCATGCAGTGTTCACCGAAACTTTGAAGTGCGGTTTTGAGTGAAAGGGTAGCTTGAGTGGGGCTGTTATATTGATTATCGTGCTGCCTAATCCATAGATAGTTCAGTCGCGCCAGGGCATCTACATTAGAATTTAATTCTTATCGTCCGCCTGCGGAAACAACCCCTGGTAACAAATGACTCTTCAGACACCTGTTTTGATTTTATTAGAAACGCACACATATTTTTAATAAAAATGCAAAACATATATTGTTTGCATTCGTTCGCTTGCGAATTATGACTTCTCCAAATAATATACTCCATGAAAAGGAATCCTTTGGTATATAAAAAACCTTGCGCACTTTTCGACTAATTTTGAAGTCGGTCTGGCACTGCACATGTGTTTCGGGTTTGTAACCTGCCAGATG
The DNA here is from genome assembly GCA_902702965.1 of Spirometra erinaceieuropaei. NCBI lineage: Eukaryota > Metazoa > Platyhelminthes > Cestoda > Diphyllobothriidea > Diphyllobothriidae > Spirometra > Spirometra erinaceieuropaei. The sequence goes on from CACRXP010000009.1 coordinate 2,954,858, forward strand.
TGTAATTGCCACGCAGGGAAAACATACATCCCTCAATGTCATAAAGATGAGAATTAAAGGGGCTCAAAAAAATCTGCAATATGTTCGAACTATGTTAGAAATATCATCAGCAAACTGAAAAATGCGATGTTGTTTGAATGGACAGTTCATTAAATAAGGATACATAATTGCGAGGTCTTTTTGAACCAAAGGACAGTCCTTTTAGAACAATAAACTTGAAGAAGGCATAGATTTCTACCAGATGAGTACAATAATGAATGCGTGCCTGATTTTTTTCAATACGGTATATTTGAGTTTATAAGGACACGAAAAATCAATGGAAAGAACATGGTACTACCCGAGTAGTCATTATTTACTGAGTGAGTTCTTTGTAGGCCCGTGGGATCGGTGCCACCCACACCCCTCCCATGTTTGACGTTGTTTAAAGACCTTGTCAAGTGTCGGTCGTGGACCAAGGGAAGTGGGGGCACGCCTAGGTGCAGATTTACGCCGTGCCAGCCAACTGTGCCCTCTTCCCCTCCGGTCTTCCTGACTTGG